>CM018695.1:39075778-39460778 GCA_009363875.1 Mikania micrantha
AAAAAGTTATGAACGTTTAAAAAAGATGGAGGAAAAATGCATGTGACTTGCATGTGCAGATTTTTTGCTAGATCTTCCCATTCTTACCCCTACTGATGGTTTTAACTATAATTAATTACGAAAATACCACCAGATAATCTCAACCCAAAACAAATTGATCTAATGGTTGAGATCCCTTCACACTTCTCATGGTTTCTAGACTTTCTAGCCCAAACCTTATACTATATATATATATATATATATATTGTTTAAAATAAATTTTATTTAAAATATATTTGATTTAGACTAAAGTTAGTAGATACTTAAAAACTATAGTTTATTTATAAATGAGATATAAAGCTTATTTTATAGATAAATTTTTACAAATAATTGGTTAAAATATATAGTAATATAACTAAAACTTTCTATGGTTATAAAACTTATAAAGTTTTATTATTTTTAGACAAGTTAAGGTTAATTATAAAATTATAAATTAGATTCATAAACAATTTGTTCTTACTAGAATTTTTCAAATTTATTTTAAGTTTTCTTTTATAAAATAACAAATCAAAGAGGAATACTTGTTAAAGGAAATTATGGTAAAAAGTATCAAAACATAGAAATACAAGGGACTTGAACTATAACTTCAAATTCTTTCTTTCTGTTTTCTTTCCAGCCAACGATGAGGCTATATTCGAATGGTTCTTGGATTCAATTCAACAACCAAAACGTAATCTTTAACGCAATTGATAACATATATGCGTTTCTACACGATCTTGATTGAAACCGAAGCAATTAATTGAGAGATTGAATTCGTTTAAGACCTTAAACCTATACCGAAACGTTTGCGCACAAATACTACTTGAATTCGACAAAAACGACAACCAAAATCAAATTCCTTTGACAAGGAACTAGGCGACTTGTTTCTGAAACGAACCGAATCAAAAAGAAGCTCTGAATCGCTCCCAAACTCACAATCGAGTTCAAGCATTGCCGAGCACAAAGTCTTACTCAAACTCAATCAATTCGACATCAAATCAGGTGGGTAATAGTTTCATTCCATTCGGTTTTACCTAGGGATCAATAGCCCTATGGTTTTAACAACCCACAATCAACAATTCGAGTGATTTGTATTCTAGGGCTCATATGTTTCGGATGAGTATATAGGTTGTGAATATGTATAATCAAAATGAAGTTCTTCTCAATTAAAATGCTCAGATCAATGGTTAAACTCAATGATATGGAAGTGGTTGGTCGGGTGTTCGAAGCCAGGCCCAATTCGGGTTTTGTTTTAATTCTTTTGTTTTTGTTTTTTTATTTATTTAAACCTATTAAATAAATAAATATAAAATAAATAGTGTAACAAAAATTCAGAAAAATTAGCTTAAGTATTTTAAAACAACTTTATAAAACAGGTAGCAACAATTATATAAGTATATTTTTTTTGTATAAACTTAATATGTGTTTAACTAAATTTTATGTAAAAATAGAAAACGAAGTCTAAAATTATGAAATTTTACAGGAAATATAAAACATTATTATTAGTCTTCTGTAATTTTTTCATGATTTTTAGAAACTGTTTAGTATTATTTTACAATTAAAGGATTTAAATAATGATTTAAATCATTTATTATACTTTTAAATACAAAAAAAATTCTAATAAAATTATTATAAACTCTAAAAATACTACTAAAACAGAAACACATTTTTAATTTAATAAAATTGCATTATTTTTATCATAAATGCAAATTATTTCTTTAAAACTCCATTATAAACATAAATAGGTTTATAAATGTATATTAGAAAAAATTTATATATAAATTATTCTGATTATAAAATACCTAATATATTTTATTTATTATATAAATAAATATCATAACTCATATTTATATTATAATAATCATAAGTCTTATAGTCATAATTTATTTATAAAGCTAATACAAAATTCTTAGAACCAAAAACTTTAGTCTAAATCCCAAAACTTTAGGAATACTAATGTAATTAGGATTCCTTAGTTTAGAATCAAAGTATCAATCTTGATTGTTTATTCATTCATACTTATTCATTTTAGGGTAACGCACGATTTGTTGTTTAGCAACAATTGTTGTTATACCACTTGATTATCGCTACGCAACCGTGAGTTTTCTTATACTCCTTTTTTACATTTTGTAATCTTTGGATGTTGCACATGTCATATCAAACAATGTTATTCTAGAGTCATAAACACAAATACTATGATGCAATTCTATAGTTTAAGTTAGAATTAGATTTGAATGTTATGTGTTACCTATTTATTTGTATATCTATGTGTTATTATTATGGGATTATCATATACAATACATTAGTACTAGTAGCCTTTAATTAACATGACTTATGTTCATGTTTAATATTAAAAGTGAAATTGCCAAAAAATATTAGTATTACTAGTAGCCTTCTTTAGTGACTTTGTGTCATTATGTTAGAAATATGAAATTGCCAAAATCATATTATCAAACATTGTGGAACATATATATATTTAGATCAATTCTTATTAGACTATTGTTGCATCTTATTTCTTATATATACATATATCAAATTGTATGAGAATCTCACCAACTATGCAAATAGTTGATCAAAACTCTATTTTACATGTGTAACAGGTTAGTGGCTTGGATGTAGATACAGTTAAGCTATTTGGACCTAGTTAATAAAATAAACAATGTTATTTACTTTGATTTTGAATTGTAATGTTAGTTTATGTGTTGTTTGTTTTGAACAATGTGGTTTGTTGAATGATGTTATGTTATTAATGAATTGGGATTAATAACTATTGAAATTACAAAGTAGCACCATGAGTTATGAACAATCAAACTCGCGCCTCGACGTGTTCCGCCGTCAGTCGGGGTGTGACAATCTACGCGTTGCTACGATCGTTTGGACACCAAGAACACCCAATTTGGTGCAGATTTGAGCAAGATCTAAGTGTTTTAATGAGAGGAAGGTATAAAGAGAGAGTTACGGGTTTGGAGAGAGAGATCATGATTTTTGTGATGGTTAAATGGTATTCAAGGTCTTTTATGGTTTTTAAACGTTCAGGTTCGTTCGGTTTTGCTCGGTTTCGCACGTACGCGTCGGTTTCGATTTTTCTCGTAACGAAACATTACGATCTTTAAAATAAGGTTTTCTAAATTTTTAGGTGGTAATTCCTAAATAAACTAACTAGATATCTTTCATTTATTTTTTGCATTTCAAAAACGCTTAAATTTTACGGTTTAATCGAATTATACGGTTTTCGCGCGTATTCGTTCGGATCGTCACCCGTACGAATACGACGACAACTATACTTTTCGATTTGATTTTCTAATTAATGGACATCGTTCAGAACGTTAAACTTACAGATATATTCGTGCGAATCGTCACCCACACGAATACTCCGTCGGTTTAATATTAACATAACGACATCCATTATTGTTTTGTTGTTGTACAACCTCACATATGTTTATACATAATAAATCCTAACTAAAATTCACATAATAGTTCTGTGTTGTCAGATATGATTCTGACTGTTTAACCATGGATTTGCAACATGTTTCTGAAATAAATGCGTAATTGATTCATATGAACATTTAATGATAATAATACACATGTAATATACATAGTTCGTACCTGATCTGCTGTACAAGTCACTGTTCCGGCTACGGTTCCGGCACTGATGTTACAATACACTCGAAAGAAAATCGTCTTTAGGGGGAATTAAAATGTAACATTTTATATTGGATTGCAAAACCACTAAATCTTGAACCTTGGAACAAAATTGAGAAATAAGTTGCAAAAAAGGGACAATTACTCTTTCGAGAGCTTGTAATGTGTAATTGACGAGTTATACTCCAAATTCAATTTTCAATCCTTGTGAAATATCCAAAAATCTTTATAGTCACAATATCTCTAGATTCAAGCTTGTCTTTATAACTCTCAAGAAGATAAATTTGCAGGTAGATTTGTATTAACATTACTGGTTTGCATGTCACAATGGGTCCCTTAGTTTTTCAGTTTCATTTATTGCTAAACTTAATCAATTTAGAATTTTTATTTTTAATGACTGTGAAACCCACTTATGTGGTCAACCCTTACTACCCCTAAATCCCGACAAACCGGGAGAAACTATGTCACATCCCCAAATTTACCACTTACGGAGTCATACCGCTGGGTGTGAAGTAGTAAATTGTTTACACATCACATCAATTAACATGAAAATGTTCAAAAATGTTCATAATGCATGCTTGACTCTCCATGGGGCTCCTTATGTGCAATCCTATGCCTTAAGCGTTCTGATTACATGAGAAAAACATGCTAAAATGTATCAACATAAAGTTGGTGAGTTCACAGGTTTAGTTCAAAACTAAAGTAAGCAGCTTGTTCATATGTATCCTGTTTTATCAAGTTTGACGGGCCCAAAGTCCAAAATGTCAATTGCGTCACTACCGAGACTACACTGTTTGTTCTTGCCTCCGCCATGTCTATCGTAAAAACAATGGCATGTTGGGTTGAAGTTACACACGTCCTGAACTCCAGTAAGTATTGGCGCCGTATGGGGTTTGTCAAACTCAATAGTACTATCTAAGTTCACCTCGTTGTGATCATTAACGGTTTGACTGTGCTAGAACTTTATACGATATACAACACTTATGAGTTTGTCTAATAAAGCCAGCAACATATTATAATGTTTGTCAAATCGTTTTGCGTGTATTCTCTCCCAGTTTGAAGTTTGAAAACAATTAAATAGAAAATGGGTTGTAAACTCACCGGTGCTTGAGTTTGGTTTGTGTGAAACGTTTGTCCTTTATCTTTTACCTATATCACATAGGTGGTATGAGTTCATGTTTGTGCTGGTCCATAGACCATGTGCGTGTCCAAACAATTCCAAGTTGTTGTGTTTGACTATGTTTAACCGTGTTTGACCAAGTTTGACCGTGTTGACTCAACGACCCGTTGGTGACATATTTAGTTTGTTAACATTTGTTTAGCGTTCATTGGGTGTCCTTAATTAACAAGTTGTACACATAGACATATCATGCATGTTCATCACGTAAATTACTATTTATAGTAAGTTTCAATATTTAACCGGTTTCTATTTTTAAAAATTTCCCTATTTGGCAAGTTTGCATCAGAAATCACTTTTTTATCAATCCACGAATGCTAGTTCATGTCAACATATAACACGTCGTCATATATCATCAAGCATGCTCATAATATGTTTTTAGTTAACTAAAGTTACTATATTTAGTAAGTATGTTTATAATGTCACGTTTTCATACAAATAATCATGCATGCATTTATATATCGTCATATTTTAGCATATCCTATCATATTTAATCATTAAGCATGTTTAATAGTTCTAATCTCTCAAACTCCCCAATTAAAGTTTTTATTTATAGAAAGTTATGTATTTAACTCGTTTTCATAATAATCAAACAATCCTAACATGTTTCTATGACCATTAACATCATTTTAACACTTATCCTAGTAAACATCTACATGCAATGCATGTTCCTTAGTCACAAAGTTTCCATATTGGAAATGTATGAAAATAAGCTTGTTTTCTCACATTTAACATTCCTAAAGTGTTATTAGACACATTAGTAGACATAAAATCATCATTTGAAACTATATAACATGTCTATAACAACATCTAGCAACCATTTACTCATCAAAGTTTCCTTTTATGGTAACTATTGCTAATACTCACAAAATGACATCAATACTCAACTTAGATCATTCTCATGCATCAAATAAGCTATTAAGACCTTAAATACAAGTTCATAAGCTTACAAATTCGTGCATGTGTTAAGCTTGGGGTTGCATGTGTGTGTGTGTATGATCTTGCATGTGAGTTTTTATGTACAAACAACCATTAAAAACTACCTCACAAGGCTCTTGAAGGTCTAGATGCATCTAGAACAGAAGTTAAAATGCTCTGGAAGTGACTGATAAGGGTTCAAACATAAGGTACAAAGGTGTGATGATCTTGGTGAGCTCCTCCAATACTTTCTTTTAGCTTCAAGGCTTCAATACTTTAATGTGGCTTCAAGAACAAGCTTGGAATGCAACTACAGGGCTTGGATGGTGGTTTGCAACAGCTTCTAGTCAGGTAGGAGGGTATAAGTTCGAGTAAAATGGTAAAGAAGTGAGATGGTGAAGTGGGGTGGTATTTATAGGATTTTAGCTGTCTGGGACCCGTCACGTACTGCCAAGCACAAACTATTCGATCTCGGTTCTTGCCTTCGTCACGTACCGCCAAGTGGAAAACGATCGGTCGTCGCGTACCGCCTTCGTTTTCGGCTAAATTAAAATCTTCTCGCCCAACCCATCGCGTACCGTAATGGTTTTCATCGGAATTGGTCGCGTACCGCGACAAATCTAGGGCAAACCAAGTGCATAAATTTCGTCATTCGTTTGTTTCACATTCGATTTGTGTTCGTTTCGTTATCGTTTCTCAACATACGTTTGAGTTCAGTTCATCACGTGTTCACATATTAGTTATAGTTATACGTTTGACTTCGTTATTTCTTAATTCACCAACGTTCGTGATTTCAAGACACATGCGTGCAAATCACGGAAATTCCTCGAATTACCGTTCGAATTGTTTTGTTTGGACTAACGTGCCTCGTATCACACTAAATTAATCTAATTTAAGTGCCACGTATGATTAAACATTTAAATAATTTTGAGATTCGAATGTGATTGCTGACCTGGATTTTACGGGATGTCACATAATCCCTTATTGAAAAGAATTTCATCCCGAAATTCAGCTCGTGTTGTTCATGCTTGTTGTGTTCTCGAACATGTGTGTCTTTATTTTTCATTTGGTCCTCACGACCTACGTGAATTCCGGTCCACATTTCAAGTTCCATTGAACTTTAACTATGGGAATGAGACTAAGTTTGAGCTTCTTGATTTCGCGGTCCATTATTTCGATCGGTTCCTCTACAAAGTGTAGTTGTTAGTCTATCTGGATCTCCTCGGTGGTGGGAATTGCAAGTGTTTCGTCAAACAGACACTTCTTTAGGTTTGAAACATGAAAGACGTTGTGCACACTACTTGGTTCGCTTGGTAGGTTTAGTTTGTAGGCCACGGGGCCTATTCGTTTGGTGATCTCAAAAGGAATATAACGAGGGTTTAGCTTACCTCGTTTCCCGAATCGAATCACACCCTTCCAGGGTGATACCTTGAGAAAAACCTTGTCTCCTCCTTGGAATTCCAAACGCTTACGTCTTTTGTCGGAATAGCTCTTTTGTCGGTCACGAGCTGCTGCCATACGATTCCGTATTTGCGCGGTCTTCTCTGTCATTTCATGCACAAGTTCAGGGCCAGTGAGTTGGCTTTCTCCCACTTCTGCCCAACAGATGGGTGATCGGCATTTACGTCCGTATAGTGCTTCAAACAGTGTGCATTTTTTATACTGGAGTGATAATCGTTGTTGTAGGAGAACTCCACTAATGGTAAGTGAGTTTCCCAACTGTTTCCAAAATCGATCACGCATGCTCACAACATGTCTCCAGTGTTTGTATCGTTTGTTCACTCTGCCCGTCGGTCTGTGGATGAGATGCAGTGCTCATATCCAATCTCGTTCCTAGTGCCTTATGTAAGGATTTCTAGAAGTGTGCCGTGAATCAACTGTCTCGGTCTAAGATTATCGAGATTGGTACTCTGTGTCGAATGACTATTTCCTCCAAATAGATTCGAGTTAATCTATCAAGATTGAATGTTTCTTTGATTGGAAGGAAATTTGCTGATTTCGTGAGTCGATCGACAATTACTCAAATAGTGTCCAAATAGGTTCGAGTTAATCTATCAAGATTGAATGTTTCTTTGATTGGAAGGAAATGTGCTGATTTCGTGAGTCAATCGACAATCACTCAAATAGTGTCACAACCACTCGTGGTTTTGGGTAACTTAGTGATGAAATTCATAGAAATCTGTTCTTATTTCCACATCGGTATTTCGGGTTGTTGTACCCGTCCTGATGGCTTCTGGTACTCAACTTTGACCTTTGAGCATGTCAGCCACTTGCTTACATATGTAGCAATGTCAGACTTTATGTTTGGCCTAGAGGTGCACAAATCGGGTTTTTTTGGAACCGGTTTCGGTTCCTGTCAGCAAAGTCAAGACTCAGTTCCGGTTCCAATTCCGGGTTCCGACCGGTTTTTGACCGGTTCTGGTTCGGGTTTTGGCCGGTATAGGTGGAACCAGTTCCGGTTATAATTTGTCTGAAAAACCGGACCCGTTTGTACCCACCGGTTCGGGTATGACCGGTTCTGGTTCGGGTTGTCGGTTCTCTGAAAAACCGGACCTGTTTGTACCCACCGGTTCGGGTATGACCGGTTCTGGTTCGGGTTGTCGGTTCCGGTTTCTTTTGCCCACCTCTGGTTTTGCCACCAGTAAGTCATTTTAAGGTCACTGAAGATTTAAATACTTGAAGATTGTCAAAATTGACCTAAGGTTGGTTTTTAAATAAAAACATGTTTTAGAACCCAAACTTGTTTACAAATGCACATAATTCCCACTTAATTTTGATTAGATAAAATTTGAAGTAAAAAACTACGCATAATTTCACCAGTTGTGAAGATGGTTATTTTAAAGAATCAATTAGATCATTTTTAATTTAGAAAATTATTAAGCTTGTTGCCTAATGATTACCCGTTTGACTTCTATATAAGAGCTCATGGGTTCGAATTTGGATTGAGAAATATTTGTTGAGACAAGATCAGGAATGCTACCAGTTATGGGGTTCCTCTTAGGTTGGGCTTAAGCGCACGGCTGAGAGCTTTAAATCCGAGAAGACTGTTGAAATCTCATATTGAGTGTCGTCGTACTAAGCCTTAAAAAAACTATAAAATTTTATTTAAAAAAAATAAATGCAAATTAATTATAAACAGAAATTAATGATTTGGTCATATTAAAATATAAATAGATTACTACTACTACTATATTATTTTTAACATTTTTTTTACTACTGAATACCACCTACTTTTGTATTTACAAGTATTTAAACTCAAAACAACTTTTATGAAAGACAATATCAAAGCCACTAACATAGGCTAAAAGTACATACAATATCTTTGAATCAAAAGATATAAAAAATAATAATAAAAAGAATTAGCATGGAACAAGCTGTGAATTGAAACTATAGATGTGATTGAATATAAATGTCAATAAAGTCAACTACTAGAACTGTGCCTAAAAATCTTGAAGAATAAAAACTTCCCTACAAACATCAGTCAAACAAATAAACAGCAACATCCTTACCCATATCACACACTAAACTAAACTAATCTCTACTTACCAAAAACAAAGTCTGCTAGTGAAGCTGCTATCAACATCAACACTTTGACAGAAAAAAAGCCCCAAATCAAATCACCGTTTGACATGCATCCCCCTTTATTATCTTTTTTGACAGTTTGTAGCATTCTAATCGTTAATCTCCCTGGAAAACAATCATGTAACAAAGATTATAATTAGAGATGGCAATTTAGTTATGAACATGTCAATTCAAGTTATGCTTCATTTTTTAACAGTTTAGACTTTAGAGGTGGCACGGGTCGATTCTAGGAGCGCTTTAATTCCAACAGGTCAAACAAACAAACATACCTAGTAAAGTCTTACAAATCAATGGGGTCTGAGGAGGGTGGGTGGAAGGCAAACTTTACCCATGTCCCAATGGAATAAAAAGTTTGATTATGTAAAGACCCGATAAAGTAAAAATATAGCTTCATGGAAAACATGTCTCAAAATCACCCAATGTGTATGCACAAAACCTATTAATTCATTCTATTAACAAAATTAAATCATTTTCATAACTATAATTGATATAAAAAACTTTGAAAGCAAACCTCTTTTTCCCTAGAGATAAAGGTAAGGTTTGCCTACATCCCACCCTCTATGGATCTTACAAATAGTTGTAATGAGTGGGTTTTACTGGGTATGATTGTTGTAATTGATATAAAAAACTTCACAACAATTCGGTCAAAATGTGCCTATTAGGTTAACCCAACGTCACCAAGAGGTGGCAATTTAGTTATGTATGGGTCGATTCATGTTATGTTCATTTCAAATGTGTCAAATAAGCTGAATAAAAATATAGCTCATGGAAAACATGCCTAAAACTTTAGATCACCCAAAGTGTGTGCACAACAGCACAAAACTTACTAATCGACTATATTAACAAATATTAAATTATTAACTCAGAAAAATATCATTTTTGTATGTGCATTTGATATTAAAAGTTTCATAATAATTTGGTCAAAAGGCACCTTTAACGCAATCTCACGAAGATCAGAGTTCGACTGGTCCAAAGATGACCTCCTCACCATCTTGATTAAATAGAAATAATTCTAGCTTAAAATGAAAAGAGAAATTGCATATATCCCCTCTAAACTTGCAAATTTTCATATTTCCCCAAAACAAAAGTATTTAATGCCTAATATACAATTCTTTAAGAATGATTTAGGAAATTATGAAATTTTACAATTTCAGAAGGAAATATATGCAACTGCGCAAAAGAAAACACTTACTTGCAAGATCTCTTATTGTGACCGAGCCCTTTACACTTGCCACATTGGAGTTGGCGTTTAAGGAAGTCAGACGGTCCTATACGACCAGCTGCAATCTTCCTAATCTTGGTCCTACCAGGTGTGCGCATAGTGGGTGGAGGTGTAACAAGAACCACACCATCTTCAGTCTCGCTATCCATTAACCGTTCCACATTTGGTATCGGATGAATCGAGTCTGCATACGTCAAATGGTACATCTCAACATGAAAGTACCTAGAACAATGGTCATACGGGCTCCTCGAGTATGTATCCAACACAGCAATAGCATGACAACAAGGCAAACCCGTAAGCAACCATCCTTTGCAGCTACAATCCCAATTCTCAATATCGACAATCTCAATCATTTCACCATATCTCACCTCAAATTTGCTTCCATGTACCCTCAACACTTGAACTGATCGAGCTTTTATGATTTCATTCTTTAGCTTTTCTTCCATGGAGGGTGTTAAACGGGTCATCCATTGACTCGACTCGACTCTTCGTGTGTAAATCAATTGCATCATCTTCCCCCTCAATTCATCAATCATTTGGGTTATAGGCAACTCGTTTGCTTCTGAGACCCATGAGTAAAACTGATGCCCGAAATTAGACGTCATATGGTTATACCTCAACCCGCCAAAAAACGCGTTAGCCCAATGGTCAGGCTCGCTTCTTATAACCCAATTGTAAGCTTCAGGTGAGATGGCTTTTATGTCTTCAGTACACTTCTCAAAAGCCTCAAGTTTAGGTGCGTGTGCAGCTGCATAAAGATCTTCAACCATGAGACGCCGAGCATCGTGTGAAAAGTGACCCTTTAAATCTTTATTAAGTTTTTCGGCTAAATATCCGAGGCAATAAGCATGATAACACTCCCCACCAAATATTTCCCTTAACGACTCACGTATACCCTTCTGAAAATCAGCCACAAAAGTGATCTGCCCCGGGGCCCCAGCTGGGTAGACCATGGGTTTGAGTTGAGTTAAAAACCAATGCCAATTATCATCATTTTCCTCATCAACAACCGCAAAAGCCACTGGAAATGCGCCATCATCACCATCGGCTGCTGTTGCAGTCAACAACATGCCCTGGTATCGCGAGTTTAATGGCGTACCGTCAAGAAAAGAAGCGGTCGACAACCTTGTAAGAAACCCGAAACAGAAGCATGAAAACAAACAAACAGACGGTGAAAGCTCGAATCTTCTTTCGTACTGAAATTAGCAAGACTCCCCGGATTCGTGTCCATTATTTTTTCACAAAAAAATGGTAATTCACTGTATGCATCTTTATATGAACCCAAAAGTTGTTCTCTTGCATACTCCTTAGCTCGCCTCGCTTGTGAATAATTCAAATCTATTCCATAATCTCGTTTAAGCTCGGTAGCAATTTCTTTAGGCTTAATTTTGGGAGATTCTTTAACTTTTTCTTTAATTAAATCTCCGACCCAGCTTCTTTTAGCCCGAAAAGGAGCTTTTGAGGTAACACCTTGGCAGTTATGAACCGGTCTCATTGTTTTGATACAAACTAACTGAGTGGTGGAGAGTTTTGATGCATGGATACGCCAAGGACATCCTTCGGCTTTGCATTTCACAGTTACCCGTTGGTTCTCATTCTTCTTGTACACAAAGTTGAATGCGTGTGCAATTGAGTATTTCCTTAATGCCTCCCGGAATTCAGCTAACGAATGGAATCTTTGGCCAACACCGGTTATAAGATTCTCCCACTGTCTTGCAGCTATGCGTTGATCATTCTCAATCGCGACCATAGGGAATGGATTTGAGGAAATTGGAACAGCTGCAGCCATAATTTCGTTTGTTGTCTCAATGTTGGGATGCTGCTCGTTAAGAGCCAGAGCCACTGTGTTTGTTACGGGGGGAGCTGCTTGAACAACTGCTGTTTCCATATTTGGTGCTGTCTTCTGTGGCCTACACAATTATAAAAAATCAAATAGTATCTATCATAGAAGCTTATGTTAAAAGGAGTATGGTGTTTTGATGTATGATTTGTGATTGGTGTTAAACGAGCTTGCTATTAAGTGACTGGTGTTAAACGAGCTTGCTATTAATATGATTGGTGTTTGGATGTAAGTGATTGGTGTTAAACGAGCTTGCTATTAATATGATACTTTTTTAAAATATATAAAAAATTTACATCATATTTATTTTAGTTATTCATTATTATAAAGTTAACTAAATAATATATTATGGCATATATAAATATAATAACTATCAATGTATGAAAACATTAGTAAACATATACATATAAATTAATTAAATAATTAATAAATAATGGACGATCTAGGCCTAGGCTGGCTTGAGCTTGAAAAACTAGTTATGAGCTAAGCTTGAGCTTGGTAATAGAGCTGGAAAAAAGCCGAGCTCAAGTTTTGAAGAGTTTGGGCTCAATTCAGCTTGTTTACACCTAATTGTCACCACACCGGCTGCCACCTCCAAAACCCATGCCATCAGGATCGAACTTCTTTAACAAATAAACTAACAAAACATGATTATTCTATCACCTCCAATTCCTTTGGCAAAATTATAACTCCAATGTCACGTTCCCTCAAATTCCAATTTCTTTGACAAATTTTAAGTTCTTACCAAAAAAATTAAGTTAACTAAATGCCATCTTAGTTAATCGTTTATTTTTGCAGCTGTATAAATCTGATTGTTTGACAGCAGAATCTGAATATCCAAGCTTATTGTTATGACTTCAAGTCTCCATAATCAACTTCAAAATGCAATAATCATGTGAATCATAGAATGTGATTTAATTTACCTACGTGCAGGCTGCTTTTTCTTGGCATTTTTCCCTGGAGGGGCTTCTTTCATAATAAAGACCTCAAGCTGATCAGCTTCCTTGTAGTAACTCACCATTCTTTGAAAGTCCTTGTCTTTCGATACGGTAATGAGATTCTTCTTATTCCCAGGCAAGAAGTATTTGATGATCATCGCGTCAACAGTTGAATCAATAGTTTCTGCTATTTCTTGTTTGAATCCACTCAACTGCATATTCTCATCAAGATCAACAGCGTACGCCTCACCACCAATATAACTCATAGACCCATCATCATGAGTTTCAAAATCGCCACCATATTGGCAAATTGCTATCATCTTCTTTGATAGAACTATGGCCATCTCTACAACACCACAAAAAGTCAAACCCTGATAGAAAAAGATGATAAAATACACAATTTATCACGATTTACAAACCAACTCCACAAATATAATTCAACTTCTACAAGTTTTTTTTTGTAAAAAAGATTATGAACCATGCTCATAACTGATTACAAGTTAACCTACTAGATTGATGTATTAATCAGAAACACTCATAATTCAGAATCATACAACAGTGATAAGTCAATACCAAATCGAAGAGGTCAAACCCTACAATCTGTAATATGTGACACACTGTCATGAAGGAAGAGAACCCAATTTCAATCTGAAAAAGATTAAGAACCATGCTTATAACTGATTACAAGTTCTACAACTAAACGGATGATATTGATGAGAAACACCCATAATTTAGAATCACACGAGTACACGACAATGATAAGTCATACAAATCTAAGAGGTCAAGCCCTACAATCAAATGAAAACAACACAATTTCAATCATAATATTCATATAAAGTTATAGCAGGGGATAAGTCTCATAATATCATAAACAAACAACAGTTCATGATTACATGTAATATCAGAATCAAAACTTATAGCTGTTATTATTATCATAATCTCTCTCCATTAAAGGGTGAGCAAATTCTTCAAATCTTCTACATTAACCCAATTAAGATGTGTTTTAGATTACACAACCCATGGTGCAAGCTGTTCCAAAATCAATTTAAATCTAGAGTATCAAATCTACCTCCACACTGTACAAGATAATCAATACTTAAAACCCGTTACTGAAACAAAATCTACAGTTATTAACCCAAAATCCTTAATCCAAATCAAGAAATAAAACTGAGGCTTGAAGAACATCTATAACCCAAAACAAAAAAGTCAAACCCCACAATTCGGTAAGCTAAAAAAAACCCCAAAATCAGAAACGTCAAAATTGTTCGAATTAACCAATTTTAGATCAAATTGAGCTCAGAAATCGATGAAGATTCATGAAAAGAGCCCAATTGGGGGTGAACATGTTTTGTTTGGGGGTTAAAGATGGGTAAAATAGATCGAAATTGGAGGGGGAAATAAAGGGGAATACCTGGTAAAGATTAGGGTTGAAATCAGAAAGTTTTGAATGAAATTTCGAGATCTGCCCTTGAAGATTGCAGGGTTTGAGTAGACGAAGAGATAAAGAAGGGGGAAGAGAGGCGGATCTGTTGAAACTTAGGGGGTGCAACATATTTATATACCAATTATATCCTTATCCTCAACTATTCATTTAGGGTTATACTTTATGGTTTTTTTATAAAAAATTTCGGCCTAACTACTCCCTCTAGTTTTAGAGAATTACAAACTAAAACGGTTGGGTTAGATTGACCGATTGAATAGTTATATCTGTTATTAGTTTAAAAGATGGGTTTTAATGGTTTACTGATTTGAATTGATTTTTTTCTAAAAATTTATGCGTATACACACTATATATGTTTAAAAATCATAATCATGTGTCATATAATCAGGGATAGATAATTATGCAAACTCGATTCATAATTACGCATGTTATATTACAAATCAATGAACCACCAATTATAGTTTGAAAACCGTTTGAAAAAACATTATTGTGATATTGTGCTTAAATTATAGATAATAAAATTTTTGAGTTTATGGTTTGATTCATGAAAAAAAAATAAAATAACTATACCAAAGTTATTTGTGTTTAGAAAAATACCACTAATAGATTTAACCCAAAAGAATAAACAATAAAGTCCTTTTCGTTTCTATATTTTTAGCCATCTAAACATTTTTATTATTTATGATCTTGTTACATATATATGACTATATAGGGAGAAAATCAAGATAAAACTCTTTCATTGTGAAAAAAAAAACCTTGCTAACCAGCAATATAATTTATAATTATATACATTTTTATCTATAATAGTAAAATCAAAAAAGTCACAATTGTCGTTTTAGTATCTTTCTCTCTCTCTCTTTTTTTAAATGTTGATAACTTTTGTATACGAGGTTATTTTAAAAAACATCATAAAATTGAGAATATTTTTATTTTCAATTTGATTTTAGTATTGTTACACTAAAAAAAGGTTAAACGTGTCAAAACTGAGTAATATGAGATAACACCACATTTTATACGTGGTAATAAATCTATATACACACAGATTTTCATAACGTTGAAATTATGTAACTTTACTCATTTTACGTAATGTGTTATGTCATGTTAATGTATATAACATGTCATATTTTATACTTGTTGACATATTATATATATATATATACATATATATATATATATATATATATATAGAGGAGAGTTCAAATGAAAACTCCCTATTTTTAAGAAAACTAAGAAAACTAATATCCACCAATCACATAATTTTAATAAAATTTTATTTTTATTGTTGAAAGGATATTTTAGTAAAATGATATCCCACTATTTTAGGCAATTATATAGTCTAATTGAATCATTCAAAAAAACAATCTGTACTTTATAATCTCATTTAAATTATAGTCAAACATTAACCTAGAAAATACTTGCACCTGATCAATATGCTTCCATGACAATCGGCTCAACATACAACCATTTTGTATCAATCCTTTTTTACAAGTTTCAACAAACAGATTATAACTTTTACAAGCTTCATACATGTGTCATGCAAATTTCTTCTTCTCTTTAATATTAAGCACGTGATATTACCATGCAATTTTTTTCAAATTACAACATTTTTAAAATTTAATTTAGTTGCTATCGTGTGTTTACTTTCTTATTAATTATATAAACTAAGATTATTCTGATTTCTGTGCAAATAAAATTGCATACAATCTATTTGAAGATATTTACTTTGATGTAACAAATAATGGAAGAAAATGTATATGATGTTAATCATTTGGATTCTAATTTCCTTTTACCTTCTCGTAAGCAGTTACATGCTTGTTTTTAAAAACAAAACAATTATGCCAATGAAAAGTCAAATTATAATCCAAATACATGTATCTAATCACTTGTTATATATTTAAATTTTATTTGATTTTTATTGTATTACATGTATGTAACAAATACATTCGTCTTTAACTTCTTCTGTAGTTATGTTTTGAATTCTTACATATATGTAAGCATGTTTACATAATCACAATATTGTTCATTGTTCTTTTTTTTTTTTTTGTTGAAGAAAGAATACTTAAATATATATATTTTTTGAATGCTTACATAAACGTAATCAAGTTTAATTGTGTGATTATATATGTAAGCATGTTTATATGTATGTAACTTGATCGGACTAATACATTTGTATGATTACATATATTTAATAATATGGTTAATTTTATTGAAAAAACTGAAATTTTTTATATAAAAATTGGATTGTTTGAATTCAATTTTTTTTAATAAAAGTTGTTCGATCTAATCCTTATGCATGATTGCATATATGTAATCATGTTTATATAATGTAAATAGTTGGGTTGATTACATATATGTAATCAGGTAGTTTTTTAATAAATGCTTATATAACTTGAATATACGTAATCAAATGATTACATAGACGTAATCAGATGGTTACATATATGTAGTTGAATGATTACAAACATATAATTAGTTAATTAGAGTTAATCAACACATGTTATGTATTTAAATAATAAACCAATATCTCAACAAAATTATATAAATAACAACTAACTTAACTCAAGATGAAACATACTCCGTCTAAAAAGTGTTCGTCGTATACGCATCTACCATTTTATAAAAAGTCACAAACTATAAGAATACATATACTTATCAAATAAGGATTGAGAACACAAAAACATAAACGTACTCCAGACAATTAACACATTGTATTAAATATCAAAAAGAAAACCCCACAAAATTTCGTCTTTTTTATGTTTTTTTATTAAGAATCATACAATAACCAACCGATTGTTAACAGTGATGTTAAAATCAATATGATTACATATATGTAATCAAATTAGAATCATAAGACAAAATCAAAAGTCGTACACAATAATAAAAAAGAAATTTTCATATGTATCAAAAAACCCCAAAATTTTCGCCAACCTTTTTTCTATAGACTTAAATGCGTAAATATGAATAAATTTCTAAATCCTAAAAATAAGGGGAAATGGAAACTACTGCCACCATATATTGACAAAGTCAAATATGGTTTCCATATAAACCTTAACGTTTACTGTCCATTATGCCCTTTTGTATTAAATTTCAATTTTTTTAGTAAACTATTGACTAAAATACCACTAATCAATTTGAACCATTGATCATGTAAATCAATGGTTAGATGGAGGTTTTTTAAGTTTTCTTAAAATGCTTGGTTTTTTGGTGAACCTCCCCCTATATATATATATATATATATATATATATATATATATGTAATAACTTGTTTAAACACACTTATTTTATTTTATTTTCTAATATTACAATACTATACCAAAATTTAAAATGAAAAATAATTGAATTTTATGATGTAATTATTCAAAAAGAAATCAAAACCTATAAAAATGCTATATGTTGTTTTTTTTCATAAAAAAGTGAATAAACTTTACAAAAGTTAACAATAGTGTCTCTCAAAATTTTACTCTTAAGAAGTATAAAACAAAATATACACTAAAAACACAAATTGTATTAAGAATTAATACTATCAATAATAAATAATAATAAATATTGAGGTGAGTTTGTTTGTATATTTGTTTTATACTTTTTTTTTGAACAGCTAAACAAGTCCTCGGACCCAACAACTCACACGCTGCAACCACAGACCGCTACCAACCCCCGGAAACATTTAAATCCGGGCGTTGTCGAGTGTTGAATCGAGGAACCGCCACACCATCTAGGAGGAAACTCACACTGAGAGAACCCCTAGCTCACCCAGAAAATTTTTTTCTCCAGGCGAGACTCGAACCCAAGACCTCTCATTGCTGGTGGTCAAGGAGTAATACCAGGCTATAAGCCCAATGATTAATATCATTACCAAAATAATCCTATAATTAATATCATTATTACACATGTATAGTATCTCATTCTTTTATGAGTATGTATAAATCCATCATCATTTAAGATTTAAACACAAATTACAGGATTTATGGTATATTTTGTATTGATTATATATTTGATTAAATGAATTTTTATGAATAAGCATATTATAATTTTTTTTTTTTTTTGAAAATAATAGAAACAAAAAGCATCTTGTTTGTGCTTCATGCAACGGCGACCCACTCCATATAGAAACAAAGAAAAAAAATGGTCTTTTATATTCAATTTTAATTTTTTTATAACGACAAAAAAAAAAAATCTTATTACCTTTTCTTTTTCTTATAAAAGAATTGCATACATTTCTATATTTTTAAATTACATGTTTCCTCAAAACATTTTTAATACATAAAATTACTTCTTATTACAATTTTTTCAACATAATATCTTTCTATTTTATTGAGCATTTGACAAAAATGCAAATGGATGGTTACTAGCCATTAAAATCCATCCAAACTAGGGATGAAAATGAAACTCGAATCTTATGGGAATATTTAAATCCGAAACATATGAAATTGCTAAGGGTTCAAGTAATCAGGTATGGAATTATTTTAAATTTTTTGATTTGATAATATAAATGTTTACCCTAATTACATGCTTATATACATAACACACACACACACACACATATATATATATATTGATATCTATTTTAAATATGAACTATACTTAAATTACATATATTATCACCATCATCTTACTTACTATTAACAAAACTAAGGTAATGTTTGAGGAGGATAAAATGTAGACAACCCTAACTCTACGTAGGAATAGAGAGACTGCTTCTAATAAGACTACGGGCTCATGATACCTAATTACCCGATTAGCACAACGCTTTTAATGTTATTTTCACAAAAAATAAGTAAAATAACATTAAAATTAGTACAATTTTACTTTAGTCCATTAAGAGCCGACACATATGTATATTATATGTGCATACCGCAAACGGAGTTAAGTGTATATTGTTTGTATTAAATTATTCATTATACAAGTTTTTTGGGGCAGAATTATTCTTAACACATGAATCATGATCCCACCATTAGTGAGGGACTAAAGTGTATCTTTTCAGTTCCCAATTTCCCATCCCAAATTTTCAATTCATCATTTCTATTTTCCTAAAGTAGTCCCTCATCATCACACAAACCTAATCTGTTATCAAGTCATTAGTTTGTCACAAGCATTTTTTGTTTATTAATCCTTGCTCAAAATAGATACTTGACGGTTTTTGAGTTGAGTATACCTAACAAGTATTTTTAATAAACTAACAAATATAGTCGAAATCCACTAGTATATCCGATGCCTGATGGATGTTTGCTAGATACCCCACAGGTTTTAGTCCAGATATGAGACAAGCTTTCATGATCGGGCATGAGGTTGGGATTATGTGTGACATCCGTAAAAAATTCAATAACATATTCATTCTTAATCGAACAAAATGAACTAGGCTTGGTTAAGCTCAACAAGGTCCAATAAGAATTTAGACCAATTTATGCCTAATCCATAAAGATAAGCTCGTTTAATGTAACATCAGTGCCGGAAACGTAACTGGAACAATGAATTGTACAGTAACTCAGTTACGAACTATGTGTATTACATGTATACTATTATCATTTGATGTTTGACACATAACTATTACGCATTTATTTCAGAAACATGTTTTAAATCCACGGTTTAACAGTCAGAAACCTATCTGGCAACACATAACTGTTATGTGAATAACAGTTAGGACTTTATTACGTATAAACGTATGTGAGTTGTACCGAACAAAAACCATAACAGGATGTTGTTACGTGAATGCTAAATTGACGGATTATTCGTATAGGTGACGATCGGTACGAATATATCTGAAAGTTTAACGTTCTGAATGATGTCTGAAAATTAGAGAATCACATCGAAATTTATAGTTGTCGACGTGTTCGTACGGGTGACGATCCGAACGAATACGCTCGAAAACTGTACGATTCGATTTAAACAGATAAACTTGAACGTTTTCAGAAATTTAAAATAAACAAAAGATATTTAGTTAATTTACCAGGAATTACCACCTAATTTAATATAGTAGATTCCACTTTTAAAGATCGTAACGTATCGCGACGAGAAAACCAAAAACCGGCGCATTTACGTGAAAACGAACGAAACCGAACGAACCCGAACACGTCGGAACGATCAAATGAGTTAAATGGCATTGAATGCCATTAACCCCACCCACCTACTCACGTTGTCTCTCCATTTCCGTCACTCTCTCTCTAAACTCTCTCTCTAAGATTCAAACCCTAAAACCGTCAAATCTTCACCAAATCCAGTGATTTTGGTGTCAAAACAACCACAACAAAGAATAGATCGTGAAAGCACAAGGAACCCGAGCTTGGAACCATCTGAAACGAGGTAAAATTGAACCCAAAGTCACGATTTTAGGGTTTCTTCCTTGTTCGAAAACCCCACTGTTCAGCCGGTTTTAAATCTTCCAAAGCTCTTAGGAATTGCACGATATTGGTCTAGTATGGTGTAGGAACGTGTGAGATATCTTGATTTGGCCACAAATTCGAAAAAGAAGTCGAGGATATGCCTATTCGCAGCACAGGCGAATGAGCACAAGCTGTCTCCATTCGGCCGAATGGCCAAGGGCGAAGGAAAACATCCCAACCGAATGAACATCATGGCCGAATGAATATTCCATTCGTATGACCATCTACATTCGGATCCCACACTCATTCGCATGACATTCTTCATTCGTAGGACCTTGCTTCATTCGCCCGAACCATGAATGCATGCATGTGAATGACCCATGCATGAGGACTCATTCGGGAGATCATCTTTTCGTATGAACTCTATGAATGAATAAAGTCTTATTCGCACAGCATCCCTAGTTGTGTCCTAAGTGTTTTCACAAGGCTAGGGTGAACGAATGGGAAGTCATTATGAATCAAGAGTGTAAACCGGTTTTGGCAACCATAAATGCTAAGGTTTTCCTAACATCAGAGTCTTCCCAAACTATTTCAACACATAAACATGGGTTTTAACAATCCGTTGAGTTTAAATCATTTGTATTTTGTTAACTCAAGTCATGGGTGACAAAGGGCAATATAGAAGCTAGTGGTGGAGGTTTAAACAAGGGTAAAGTGAATGAGTGGTGTCCATAAAACTAAACTAGTAAACTTAGGAGTTATAAATGTAACTTATGCTTAGTAAGTCACTACAAAGGGTAACATGATTTTCACTTATGAGTTATGAGCTCAAAGAACTAAGGAAACGAGTTGAGGATTAATTAAGGATCAAGAAACAAGCTAAGTATATATGTGTTGACTACATTGTTAACACCCAATACTTAGTAATTTTATACAAACATATATAACTAAATTAGATAGTTCAATTGAACTTTATAAGGTGCGTTATACACAAGAACGATCAAAGGACTACGGGTAACAAAGATCTAGCGAAGGACTTAGAGTTAATCGAATAAGATTGACCTAAGTTTCAACATGTTAAATTATAATTCTTTAAAAAGCAAACTTATGCTTTAATTATAGTAAAATGAATTATAAACTTTCTTAGTAAAATATTTTAAAATAAAATGACTTATAAATCACCCTACTTAAAATGATTTAATGATTTCTAAATTTAATGTTTTGTAACTTAACGCGGATTTTATTAATGATGTTTTACTTAAAGGATTATGAATGTGATTAATATAGACCTTATATAAATAAGGTTTAATTGTGACTATCTACGGGATAATGGTTCATAGAGGGTATTTATTACAATTAATTAGAAGAACTTAGAAACACATTAACAAGTATATAGGACACGTAGTTGCACGCCGAGACCTAAACCCTACATACGTCATCTTCAAACACTCACTATATTCAGATTATAATAAATCAACTCAGGTGCTGAAGATACATAGGCTACCAATAACGAGTACACATATCTTTTGTGATTCATTGCATAACAACATAGGTGAGTTCATTGCCCATTTTCTAAACATTTTTGTTTTATAAACGCGGGGCTGAGAAGCATGCGTAAATTATTTTCCTTGGGTTATATTTACTTAAATGCTTTTACTTAATATATGTTTTAATTGTATAGTTTTACCTAAATTTTGTCTAGGTAAACACTCTACAGGATTTTCAAAGTACCTATTCCTTATGAGTAGGTAACTAATCTAAAACAAAGAAATATTTTCAACGGTCTATTTCCAAAGAACTAAATATCTAAAACAAAGAACTATTTTCAACGGTCTATTTCCAAAGAACGAAAGATCTAAAACAAAGAACTATTTTCAAAGGTCTATTTTCAAAGAACTAACGGTCTAGTCAAAGAATTATTTTTGGTGGTGTGTTTTCAAAGAACTAAAGATCTATTTCAAAGAACTATGTACAACGATCTATTTTCAAGGGAATATCTGGGAAATATCAAAGATAGCATGTGCCAATCCTATGTTTCAAAAGATGTCCTAGTTAGGTTGATTGAATATGGGACGCATGTTTGATGATATTTACAGCATCCCCTAACTACTTTTCAAGGAACATCTGGGAAATACTCAAAGACAACATGTGCCAAAGAACTAAAGAACTATACGAACTATGGACGATTTAGACGAACTATAAAATCCTATACATCAAAAGATGTCCTAGCTAGACTGATTGATTATAGGTCGCATGTTTGATGATATTTACAGATTTCCTTCACTACTAAGAACCTTGATTGCTAGACTAGTCTACTCGAGTATGACCAAAGCCCAATCGTTAGGTCTTAGATTTTATTAAATGTTTATCTATTTATTTATTTAAGCATTTAATGTTCTGTTTCTACAAATGCTATGGTTGATCATGAGTGTGTGATGAACTTAAGGAATCAAGAGAATTTCTATATTTTGTGAAACTAAAAGAACTAAGAACTAAAGAACTATGGTGTTGATGATGAGAAATGAAACGCTTAATTATCATTAACAACAATATGTTATGCAGTTCAGTATGTGGTGGGCTAGCGGTAAGCTTGACACTACATATGCCCTATACATAAGCATACTTGATTGGATAATATAGGTGGTTGTTGATGAGGTTAAGGTTGTCATTGCGGGTGTTCAGTGTTAACAAATTTCAGGTTGTTCAAATGTTGTGAATTGAATATATGGGATGAAATGCTTAATTATCACTAGGAACAATATATCATGTGATTTGGTATGTGGTGGGCTGGCGGCTAGGCAGGAGGTAAGTTTGACCCTACGTATGCCCTATATATAAGCATACTGAATTAGATGGTATAGGTGGTTATTGGTGAGGTTAAGGTTGTCATCTGGTCAGGTTTGTACAAAATTCATTTTAAAACAAAACTATATGAACTCACTAACCATGTGTTGACTTGATCTTTTTGCATGACTTCTCAGTTGACGAACAAGTCTAACTAAGAAGTTTGTGCTTTTGACTAGGATGCCCAGATAGAGGACCTAGTATTTTGGACTTGCATATTTTTGAACATCATTATACAGATTATTTTGTATGTCTTGTGCAGATACAAGATAGAAGAATTATGATGTTACTAGTAGATTTACATTGTTAAATTATAAACGAAACTGATGTAATTTAACTTTGTAATCCTATTTCATTTAGCATTTTCTCATTATATATCATGTGCAATGTAAACAATCTGATCATCACGATTATTATTACCGATATCGCGGCCCGGGACCATTCCGCCCGACGGGACACTCGATTCAGCCCGCCAGCTCGGGGTGTGACATTTAAACTGACAATTTGTTTAACGAGTCATTACGAAATTATTGGGTAGTTACGGAAGAAAACTGGCGAATATACGATTAACATTTCAAACAATCAACTAATATTGAACATGTGACAGTTAAAGATTATGGCATCAGAATATTAATATTATTTTTAATATTCAATTAAAGAATAACTTGGAACGAGAAAACGTCTACATCAGTTAAGATGTAAAACACGTGACTCAATCTTGTTTTAAAACTTGATTATTCACCAGATCAGTGGCACTAAACGAAATAAATATTCCTATATTATCTATTTCGTCCCTAAAATATTACAGTCACGAAATAATAATCGATTACAATAAACGTGACTCAAACGAGTTCGTTATGCGATTTATATGTGATGCTCAATACCCTAGATATAAAAGGCCCTTTACCTCCTTGTTCCTCGCATGTGGCTACCGCATGAAATGAAATTCACACACAGTGTGTGTGCTTGGTAGAAAGACTCTGGCAACAACCGGCTGCCGTCTCTGTCGAAGTCCTCCAAGGCGTTGGTGGAACTCGAGTAGATGCTTTGGCGAAACATGTGAAAACTACAAAAATCTTGTATCAGCCTACTGATCACTATTTATGTGATTTGATCGGAAGAAAGGAGCTCACATCCATAGTGCTCGGACCAGTTTTCTCTGTCCAACCCACTTGGTTCCCACCTCTGGACTTCCATGCTCCCGCCTCATAGGACGGCGGCTGCATAGGGTTCTTCGCAACCCTCCTTAGAAGAGGTGAATCGACAGTGACCAGGTGGTCATGGATGTCTCAGGTGTAACACCCCGACCGATGGTGGAAACGTCGGGATGCCACGAGGGATGTGTAGATTGTTCATAAGCTCGTGGGCATCTAATTAAATCATCACATATCAATTAATCAACCAAATTAATTACATCATAAATCATGTTCATCTTGAAATAGTTACAACAATTACACAAAAGATTTAGCTAAATTAACTAAACTCTAGTCTCCAGAAGTTCAGTTATTTTAGCTAAGTCCAAGACCCTAAGTGATGATGTCCAAAAGATGTAGAGCTATCCTGCTCTACCTACTTCTCCTCGTTCCCTGAAACATGTAGAAAATCAAGTGTCAACTACGAGGTAGTTGGTGAGTAATCATAAGTTTTATATTTCGAAAAGGTTTACAAATGTTTATGAAAGTTTATAGTTTTCTGAGAAAATCCACATGTGCACCTGCGAGATAATCCAACACATAATCCAAACACATAATCACAAACACACAGTCACATATTTCAAATAATCGTAGGTAATCAATCACATATATATTCAACCAATCTCAATCATCAATATCCTCAATTAGTATAAGTGACAATACATGCAATCATTGCGATTAACCGGAGTCAAAGACAGTGACCCATGGAGTTGTGGCAAACCACGTGACAATACATGCAGTCATTGCGGATGACCGAAATCAACAACAACAACTCATGGAACTGTGATAATCCAAGTGACAATACATGCAATCATTGTGGGTGACCGAAGTCAACAACAACGACTCATGGAATAGAGATAATCCAATAATATGAATATCATAATGATAGGCCAGGTGTAACCCATGTGTTATCAAAACAATATGTAGAACCGGTATACATGTTCCATCTCCGAGTTTAAAAACAAAATAGTTTAAAAAGGAGGTTATGAGAACTCACCTGAATTCCTTAGAATCAGTGTTCTTGTAAAATACGCACTCACGTAAGAGAAATCAGAACAACTCAATCAACCTGTAATTACCGTGTGTTCATGTTCATAAGTATATGCGTTTTATTTCGATTAAATATCCGTAGGTGTTTACTTTTATGCCATTAAGTGTTTCATTAACTTAGTTCATTTATTCTAAGTTAAATTGTTACACCTAAGATTTTATCACTTACCATCATACAAGGATAATTTGAACTTGTTAGTGTTGATTATCCAATATATGATGATTTTTAAATAATTTATCAAAGTTATATAGGTTGTAAAGGTATTACCTTTACAACTTATATAGATACATTCATAATTGCATGCATGCATGATCATTTATATCCACCACGATTTAAGTTATTAAAACCTAATTTAAATTTAAAGAAATTATATTTAAATTATTCTCATCAAATATTTATATTAAGTAAAATCTCATAATTTCCAACTTGTGTTATTAAGAAAAAAAGGTGGTGATCCTTTAATTCAACTTGCATGCATGGATTCACATAGTTTCCCAAAATCTTTGGTTCTCCCTTAACCCCTAGTTCGACATTTCGATTAAATCCCTCATGATTTCAGCGAACCTAAGGCCTGGTTACTCTTAGGTTCGGCCAACACTAGGGGTTCGACTAGATTAGAAATTTTGCTAGATAGAAGGTCCGGCTTCACCTAGGTTCGTGGAGTCCTAGGTTCGCTGGTTAGAAGGATTGCATTAGCCTAGGGTTCGGTTGCATAGAAGGTTCATTAGGTTTTGGTTCGTGGTTAGGTGATTCATCCCTAAGGTTCGCTGCCATGCACCAGATCTGCCCACTAGGTTGGTGAGACCACATGTTCGTGGCTCCTTTTGTGGTTCGGCTGGTTGCAGATTTGTCCCAAAGGTTCGGCCAGAAAACACCCAGGTTCGTGGGCAAGGGTTCGCCCTTCATGGCCAAGGTTCGCTAGTAAAGTTGCAAGGCTAGGTTCGCCTAGTATAGTTTTGCCTCGCCCAGGTTCGACTAGCATGTATCCATGTTCGCTGCCTTAGGGTTCGTGATGGCAGGGGTTCGGCCAGGTGTTGGGTTGCGAACCACTAGCCCCATCGCCCTCATCCTTGAGTTTTTGCAGGTTATAGGGTCGTCCATGGCCTCCCCATGCTCGTGCTCACTCGTCTTAGGGTTTACACTTGTAAAACACTTGTGAAAATGATGATGAAAGTCGGGTTTCATATAAACAAAACGCAGAAAAGTAAAACTCGGTTCTTACCTCAAAATGTCGACCAAATGTGAAGTTTCTTCGTGGGTTTGTGTTCTTCTCGATCACGCGGTCGTTTAGGCACCAAGATCTAGCGATTCCGTTGAGAAACAAAGGAGGAAATCTAGAGAGAAGGTAGAGAGAGAAAGGGGTGGCGAAAATTGTAATGTAGAGAGAGAGAGTTGAAACTTGAAAAATGAAAGAGATGAAGTCTTTCATCTCTCTTATACTCCATTTCATCACCGCGTGCTCGGTCTCGTTAATATCGCGATAAAATCTATTAAATGATCGGTTTTGTTTGTAACTTATATTTAAAACATAAATCATTTAAATAAATGTGTTTCGTTTTAATAAAATGATTTTAAATAAAATCGTTTAAATACAATGCCTCTGTTTTCTTTCGTTAAATTAATTATTTAAATAAAACAATTTGTTCGAATTTGTTTTAGGTTGTGATTCCTAATAAACGTTATTAATTTCTTATTCTTATTTTAATATCGTTAAATATTATTTCGTTATCTCGTCCAAACGCGTTACTCACGTACGTATTCGTAAAGATCGTCACCTTTTCGAATCCGACGCTTGTATCGTATTTCGATTCGAGTTACGATTTATGGAATATCGTTTCAGAATATTATTCCTAATAATTATATTCGTGTGAATCGTCACCCACGCGAATACATTATTAAGTTAATATTTCCGAACTAATATTCGCGTTTAAGTTATGATCGTAACCTCACCATCGCGTAATCATTCCCAATATCGTTTTCATTATCTTATTATCTTTAATATTATAAATTCCCAATCCAAATCCCACTAAACCATATCATTGACACATCCGTGATAGACCGAAATATGCTTATGTATAGGGCATATGTAGGAGTAGGTCGCAACCTATCCAGCCACCGTCCCACCGCTATTTCGATAAACCATGACCATGTGTCCTTGACTATGTTTAGAAACCAAACAATACTAACTCATAACTCATTATCATTCCAAACCAAAACCTCGGATTCTCCTCACCAAAGCCTCAACACTGATATAATCATGATAAACCGAAGATGGCTTATGTATAGGGCATATGTAGAGGTCTTTCGCAACTGCCTCAGCCACCGTCCCACCACCTCTTCGATAGACCATGATTATATCCTTGCCTATCTTTGGTTATATAATCCTATACCACAACTAATCCAAATCCACAACCCATAACATGTGAGTTCAACTGCAATAAACTCTCTGGTTCTGTTTATTTGTGTTTCAACTAAACTTCCCATGGTTTATGCTCATAATTATATGTTCTCAATATGTATACCAATATCAATAATAACATCCAATAATTCATCATCATTAATAATTATCATATCAGGTCGTAACAGTACAATTAAACATGTACGGACAACCCGAATTACAGTGATGTTACATCAGGCTCAAGATCCCCAGCGATGTTACATCTTGTCGATGTTCGCCAAGTAGAGCTTGTGACACCCGACAGTGTTCAGGTAAATTGCAACACTTACTATTCCTTATTTCACATTCATACTTCTTGCATTTTATTTAATTAAGTGAGTCAAACATGATTCATTGCGAAACGATAGTTCGGAGAATTATCGAATCGTACATTACGCATTGAATTTGAAAATCAAGTGTGGCAAACACAAACACAATTTCAAAAAAATAATTCGGGGAATTATTGAATTGTGCATTACACATTGATTATGATTAATTAAGTTTGCAAACATTTCGTAAAGACAAACACAAACCATCATCGGTAACTCGAGGAATTACCGAAACACACACAAGTCGTATTACACGAATGCTGGTGAACAAACGAACCGATAATCAAACAAACACATGTGTCATTATGTGCTTACACCAAGTAAACGTTTATAATAAATGTCACGAATCAAACGTGAATGAAGTCGAATAAATAAATCGAAGAATCAGAAAGATGAACCCTTCGTGGTACACGAAGCCCCTCGGCGGAACTCTTCACGGTACGCGATGCCTAGGCGAGAGTTTTGAATTCATCCGAATTTCTCGGTGGTACGCGGCGTGTCTCGATGGACTACCCGGTTATTTTGTCCTTGGTGGTACGCCAAGAGCCTCGGAGGGCCATATTGGCGATACGCGACGAGTCCCAGGGGACAAAAGGCCTATAAAAGAAACCCCATTCTCTCACTCTCTACTCTTTTGCACCAAACCCAAACTAGTGGTGATTTCTCTCGGCCAGGACATCATCAACCACACCTCATCTCTCTCTTAACTCCTTTCAAGGTCTCATCTTGCATTATTGGGAGCTTTGAAGCCATTGGGGCTCAAAGGAAGGTGTTAGAAGCTATCCACAACCAAGAACTATCTCCACAACCTTCACTCATGCCTCTGAGATTCCATTTCTATTGAATCCACTCATCTAAGTTAGCTTTAAATGCTTATCTACACTTAGATCATACATGCAAGGGCTAAAAACCCACATGCAACTCCACATGCTCATTTGTACGAAATTTGTGGATGATACTGATGTTTATATATTTATCTTGACTGAGATTGAGTATAGACATTATGTAGAATCGAGTCTTGTTTGATTTGGTGAAGTTTGGTATAAATTACTATATTAGGAAACTTTTTAGATGCATGTTGTTGATAAGGGATGATCTAGACATGTTAGATGTGTTTAGATGATGTGAAATGTTTATTAAAGTGTTTAGAAACACATTTGGATAGTTGGATTTGTGAATAACATGGTTTTGTTAGTAACTTACTATTTATGGAAACTTTTAAAAATCAAAAGAGGGATTTTAACAAATTTTCATGATTTGATGATTTGTAGGTATTGTAATGTGTTTAAAAAGGCTATGAAAACATATTTGTAACTTTGATTTGTGAAAACGGACTTTTAAACAACTACTTTCTAAATATTGAAACCTAAATTTGGGAAATTTGATAAATTGGGTGATTTGTGCATAAACAATATGTTATATGTGTTCAACGTGTTTTTAGAAACATGTTAGAAGTATTAGTTTTATGAAACGGGATTTAAAACTAAACTTTCCAAAAATAGAAACTTTCTATAACATAGAAAGTTTCCTAAAATAGCAACTTTCCAAAAATGGTAACTTACGTGACGTACGTGAACGTTGTATGATTAGAGTCGTAGGATGAATGATGATGTCCTACTTGCGTGTTAAGATCAATATGACACATAAACTGTGATAATTGCAGTTGAGAATTACGTCATTGGTGATGGGATCGCATATGTTCGTTCTAGAAATCCGCATTGATTTAATGATTTAAATTATTACAGATCGATAGTATGCGAGAAATGATGTACGTGGGCGAAAACCGTGTGCAAAACGGAGTCCTGGATTGCCCGGAATCGAAAAACGAACAAAAAGTTCTAAGTATTGATCAAATGGGCTCGTCGCGGTACGCGATGGAGGGGTTGAGAGTTCTCCGCGGTACGCGATGCATGAAAAATATCTAAGATTCCCGAATTTCTTCGCGGTACGCGAAGCCCTCTTTGGCTTCTGGTCGCGGTACGCGACGGGTGTGGCGGTGCAATAATCTGATCTACTTCATCAGATTTCATGCAAAAATTTAATTATTTACAAACTTTCGACTCAGACGTTCAACAGATGAAGAACACACACAAACAACCATCAAAACACCATCTTGAGGCCACCAAAAGTCACCAATCATACCAGGGATCATCTCTACAAGTCCTGATCGTTGTTTTAACTGCAGATATCCGTCAGATTAGGTAATGATCCGTTTAAACTTTCTGGTTTGATTTTGATTGATTAGATCTTGATTTTGAACGTAATGGCATAGTTAGGATTGTTGATTATTGTCTAGATGAAGGCTAGGATTGATTATAATTTAAAAACACGATGTTTTAACGGTTAAATCCTTGTTTTGATCTGTTGTAATGCTCGGTTTGCATGAAATCATACCCATAATTATAATGGTTTAATCCATTTGATTATAACAATGTAGGTGATTAGTTGGATTAATCCTTGAATGCAAGGTTAAATCCAAGTGTTTCAAACTAATCACAATCATTAACATACTCATTGGAATGATTATCTGATGTTTATGATAACAGTCAGATTAGTATGTTAAATATGGTTATTACACCTATTCTAATGCTACATTGTGATATTTCATGATATTTGGGTAATCAATAACAAGGATTGATCATTCATAAGCCATTAAATTATCTAGAAACTGTTACAGTATCATAATCAACAACATTAACTATTTGGTTAATTCGAGATTATTCTGATTAATCAAGAGTATCATCAACCCTGTATTGGGAATCTAATGCAATGTAGGTTCCTACATTATCATACATTGTATGATATGATAACAAATTAATCAATTAAATACTTAATATCGGTTTGATGACTTTCAAAGGAATGTCTTTGACATTGAACGTTGAGAAAGATCTAATCAGTAAGTTAAAACTATAAATAACCCAATAAACATATATAAATGCAGAATCACCTCTTTATTATCAGTTGGGAGATATTCTGCTACCTTTATATTATCAGGTGAGTTTCGTACAACCCCTTTTCTTTTTACTCTTTTATAAACATCGGGGTAGCGCTGTAAAACTTTTCAGAACTATATGATATGTATCACTGTTATCTGAGTGATTTCATGTGATTGTTGAGAACTTGTGGATTTCATGGGATTTTGCCTATAGAACAGAACTTTATCACAGTATCAAAAGACCTCATTTCTGAACTGTATCTAGTGAACCCGTGTGGGGCCGAATAGAAAACATCGATAGTACTATTGGCTGACAACCCATTTACCGGGAGCTTGCAACTCCCCTTGGTGCAAATGTTTGTTATCTATTTCCAGAACTTCTTAATGTAGTGATAAACATTAAGACAATGAGGCACCAAGATATTTACCGACGGGTAGTATCTTTATAGAACAAGAACAGAACGTCCGAAAGGAACTAGATACGTGTCATTAAATCTTTTTGCAGGAAGACAGTGACCAACCGGTGAGGCAGCACTTTAAACACTTGTAATTAAATAAATGTAATAAACTTGGATTATATAAGGTAATACTGGTTGTAATTACGACATCCTTGTAATGTATTTCTTTTAAGTTAATCTGTGTGCTTGTGATATCGGTTCAAGTAAGTCACCCCTCATCTCGGAGACATCACCACTATGCTTCCGCAACTATTTCAGTGACATCATGATGAGGTGACGAGAGGTGGGGGTGTGACATAAACGAACTAAACAGAACAAACGTGTCACCAACTGTTTGTCGAGTCAACACAAGTCAACACACAAACACACGGTTGAGCACACCGACAGTTGGAGTTGTATAGGATACAACACACCACAAAACACATACTCACAACCTATATCGTTATAGGTGATCACTAGCAGGTGCTAGCATTCGCATGTTGCGAACACACAAACCAGAAACTGCACTATGAGGTGAGTTCATGGCCCTTTTCTATTTTTACCTTTGGGGGAGAAAACATTGCATACAAACTGCTTTTTAACAACAAACACATTTTGGATACATATGGACATGCTTTATCACTATATGTATATGTGTGGCACACATCACAACAAAGTCCTCATAAACACAACTCGGACCGTTAGTAACGCGGGGCGCCTAGCGTGGTAATCTTGGATATTACTATTTGGGTCTGACAAACCGCTCTATTGCGCACCTGGGATGCCACCCGACTGAGAGTTGGAATAGAGCAAAATTGATAGAACACGTTTGTCATTGTCTTGTGTGGTGTACATGGCGGGAGGCATGCAGTCAGCTTCGGTTTCGAACCCACATATAATATAACTGTATTGACTAGCTATCAATCGAATATTGCATTGTAATGATATGTAGTCCATCTACATTTACTTTAAACATTTATTGTTTACTACTGATACAAAACATGTGCTCTCACCAACCGTTGTGTTGACCTTTTACTCACATTTTCTTAGGTAACTAAGGCACACACTCAGGAAATAGGATACTAAGACGGGGTCGCATGCATCTACTAAGCGTCTTAGGCTGTTGAGAACAATTGAATACTTTTATCTTGTAATGTAATGTTAAACAACTTAAACCGCTTCCACAACATTTAATTTGAAATGCTTTGAAAACATTTTACTTAGCTTCTGTAACTCTGATTTATTAAAATGTTTTATCCAAGAAATTGGATGTACGTATATAACCAGACATGTAGGTCTCGCAAGTGTGACCGGAGACTGCGATCCTGCAGAGCTAACACCAACCAATCGACTCTCGCCGTTGGAAAATAGAAAATTCCCGGGGTGCGACAGAGTCGACTTAAAAAGGGCATCACCACCAACGACGGTGATGGTGGGTTAGTGGTTTTGCTTTCCCGGCGAAAAAGGTGAGAACCGACAATCTACCTTGATTCTACGGTTGTATGCCTTATATTTGAGGGTTTAAAAACCAGATCCAACTATTAATTTTGATATAATGCTTGTTTGAATACCAGATATGCGAACGTGGGCTCGTTAGAAACAACTTTGATGTTCATATGTTAATTTGGTCTCGAAAAATACGAATATATGGTATAGATCAAGTCATTTAAAGACCTATCTAGAGGATGTACTCATTACAAGTGCCCATCGGGAGCGTTTTGGTGGTCGAAAACCGCATGTAGGCATGCGGACAACCATGGGATAGTCATGGTAGAAATGGATCTGGGCGAAACGTTCTTAGTTTGGAAAATTCAGGATCAATTTACCAGGTCAAACTATGTTCATGAAGCTGGTCAAACGACCAACCATGGTCATATCTGTTAACTAGTAGTAATCAAGTGCTCGATAACAACCGTTATGCAAAACCGAGTCCATCGGTGAGCTTGGATCTCTAATCGGGCCTCCAGTTTTCGAAATGATTTCGTGCATGCGAACCAGCCTGGAAGGTATATCTGCAAATTAATCCTTATCATATTTACTTTAACTCGTGCATTAATATTTTAGATTCGCCGTAAACCAAAACATAAAGAAGACAATCGACATATATTTGTTACGATAAATAAAAATATAAAAATTGTAACATAATTTATTACTCGTTAAATATACGACTATATTATTAACGATAGATTGATTAAGTAAACGGATCGAATGTGTAGAGATCGCGATAATCAAGATGGAACCGAATCTAATAACAGACATAAAACCAGACAATAGAATACGACGAATTAAATTGGAATATAAACGAGTTAAAATGACTAAATTGAGATATTCGTATCATTTATATGTTTAAAAATTCAAGGATTTCAAAACATACATACATATATATCTAAACACGCTAGTTTCGAACAAGCTATAATTAATTAATCAATAAATACGTTCGATTGCCTTAAAACAAGATTTTATGAATTAATGATTTTGGTTAAATATATCATACAACTTGAAATGTTTAATTTAATTAAAACTCAAATATTAGCTTTTATAATGTTCAATTCAACAAAGGTATATATAATAAAAATAACTATCAAGTTTTGATAATTAAGATTTTATATACCCATTGTAAGCATATCAATTATAAACACATTCGATTAAATTAATAATCGAGTTTAAAAGGATAAACATTATTAACTAAAAATAACTTATGTGGACAAAAGCCATCGGTTTTTAATCCCTAGAGTTTTTTTTTATTTCAAAACATAAATATAATAATGCTAAATTAGGGGAATTGTAGTGAATATTTTATTCTTATATATATATATATATATATATATAATGAACATAAAAAAACAATTTAGTTATAAACCCTAACAAAGAGTTTATAAAAATTTTACATGAATTAGTAATTTAAATAAACTGGAGGGATCAAAAGTGTAATTTTCTAAACTGATTTTTAGTTCTAAGAAAGTTACATATGTATATGAAAGAAACATGGAACTTGAGGGACTAAATGTTGATACATGCAATGTCCCTAGTTCAGTTTTGTGAACTCTAATCATGTAATGTTCAAATTATTAATGGAAGATGTCTTTTTATATAATTCTTAATGTTTATTACTGATTATTTGATTAGTTGATTTGATTAAAATTATAGTTGAGTATGACTACTTCACATTCGGGCGAATGACTCTAGAATGAAGTCATTCGCCGAATGATGAAACCAGCGATTGGCTAGCGATAGAATGAGTCATTCGCCGAATGACTCATTCGATTGATAGCTCATTCGAGCGAGGTCATTCGCCGAATGAGCTGCTTCGGCCACTCATTCGGCCGAATGACTGCAGCCTATATATACAAGTTCAAATCATTTCAACTCTAACTTTCTAAGAGCCCTCCTTCTTCCCAGAGATACCAGAGTCAAACCCTAGGAGATTAGAGCGGCCTTTGATCGTCCAACTTCGATTCTCAACCCGTGGTGTTCGATTGTTGATTCCAAGTCGTTCCTACAACTTCGGATCACCACGGTTCCTGTTGATTTCGATTGAAAAACCCTGGAATAGGATTCCGCACTATTCCAGAGGCTGTCGGGTAGATTTACATTGGAATCGGATTGTTTCCGAGCTCCAAATCGGTCCAACAAAGTGGTATCAGAGCTTTGGCTCTAGATTCTACTCGATTACCACTCTATATCATCAGATCTAAAGTTTCCAAAACCCTGATTTTCGTAACTGTCAAAAACCCTAAGTTTCTTGCTCTCCAAGTCACTATTTCATTGAAAATTGGTGGGTTTTTGGGGTGTGTTTGTCAAAACCTTTTCTCAATTGGTTGATTATCATGTCTTGAACTTCTGTACCAAATTTGGTGCATAGATTTGGTCAAAATCGCAAGTTATCACGATTTTCGTTGCTGAAAACCCCAGATCGCCCGAATGTCTATTGCGGCCGAATAAGTTAGGCCGAATCAGCCCTCATTCGCCGAATAGCACTCATTCGGCGAATAGCCTTCTTTCGACCAGTCATTCGGCGAATAGCTCCTTCGCTCTTGTCATTCGCCGAATAGCCTCATTCTCCAATCTCATTCGGCGTAAGTCCTCATTCTATCAGTCATTCGCCGAATAGGTCATTCGATCATTTCATTCGACAGTTGTCATACTCTGCCTTCATTCGACAGTTTTAGTTCATTCGGTCCCCGACATTCGCCCAAATCATCTCATTCGGCAGTAATTCTGAAATTTTTCTAAGTGTTGAATTTTATCATTTCTGATTAAATGGAAGATTTAGCTCTCATGGCAAATCAGAACCATCGCATACAGACATTGTTGTTGACAGAGAATGAGACGGGGAACTCCAATAAAGCTCCCAAGTTACTAACCTTAGACGATTATCCTCACTGGAAGTATCGGTTTGAGATTCACATTAATGGGGTGGATACAAATCTATGGATGATGATTGAAGGAGGTTATCTGAGGCCTCTGAATGAAGATGGAACTCCTATGCTCGTCACACGGATGGCTGAGCCTCAAAGGAAGCTGTATGATTATGAGAAGAAAGCTTATGCTATTTTGTCATAGTCCATTGCTACTGATATTTTCCATCAGTTTAGACAATTCACTTCTGCTAAGCTACTGTGGGATGCACTGCAACAAAGATATGAGAGTAATGATGCTTTGAAGAGTATCAAGTCAAAAACACTGAGAAAGGAATTCAATAGCTTCATGTATGTAGGAAATGAGTCACTGGATGAGCTGATTGCTAGATTTTATCATCTTTTGAGTGAGTTATTCAATCATGAAGTCAAGACAACAACTCAGGAAAAGATCCAGTGTTTGGCAGATGCTCTACCTCCAAAGTGGGAGTCATTCTTGATGGTACTCAAGCAGAACTTGATGTTGGTACATATGGATATCAATGATTTTATCCAGAAGCTGAAAGAGCAGGAGATAGAAAACAAATGGAAAGCCAAGAGAGTTGTTCAAGTTCAGGACCCCTCCTTATACTATTCCATTCCCACAGTAGATAAATCCAATACTCTTGCTCCTCTCAAGACTGCTTTTGTTTCTAAGACATCTGAGGCTCCATCTACCGCTCAGATTCATTTCAGTCAATCATCTTCAACCAGTTCACAAACAGAGCATCATCAGCCTACCGCCAGTCTGAAAACGGAAAATTTCGACAAGGTCACCGTGGAGATTGCAAAAGAGCATATTGGTCTTTTGTCTACATTGGTTAGCTCATATGATGGATTAGTTGCTGGTCAGATCGGAAATCCCTATTTGACCAATGATGACTACTCTCATATTGATCCTGATGACATGGAACGAATTGACATTATGTGGGCGTTGGCAAGTGCGGTTAGAAGAGCTAAGGAGTTTGTGAAGAGGACTAGGAAGGATATCAATCTAAACAAGGAGTCTAAGTTTGGATTTGATATGGCATCTGTGACATGCTACAACTGTGGTGAGAAGGGTCATTTTGCCAGGCAGTGCAAACAGCCGAAGAAAGCAGGCAACAAGAATCCATTCCAGCATCAGAAATCTTCCACTGCCAATTCAGAAAGGAGATTAGTTCCCATTGATTCTCCTTCTCAAGCTGGATCTTCATCCTCTGCAAGTAAAGCTTTAATGGTTCAACAGGATGAAGGGGTGAACTGGGATTTCAGATTCAATGCTGATAAAGAAGAACAAGATAAAGCTTGTGTTGCTGAGATTCAACAATCTGAAGATCAAAGTGAGGAAAGCATTCGGGAAGACTCAATGGTGAATGATGATAAAGTCTCAAATTCAGAATCAGATAGCATGACAGATTCAGACACTCAAGATTCTGATGCTGAAGCTGATGACTCCTTTACTCTATTTGCTTTGATGGTAAACTCTTCTACTTCATCAGAGTCAGAGCAGGTATACACTGATTGTTCATCTTCACATTCAGAGTGTTTTAATTGTGTTGATCTTCGAAGTAAGGTCCTTGCTTATCAGACACATAACAGTGCTTTGATGAACGATCTCGACTTATGCATTGAAGCTAACAAAATTTTAAAATCTAATGAAAAAGAGTTTCAAGCTAAAATTGATCTTTTAAACAGACAATTGCATGAAGCCGAAATTGCAGTGCTGAATAAGCAAGATGCTATCACTTCTTATCTCAATACCATTAATGAGATTAAGAAAAAGTTAGCCATAGTTGAGTGTGACTATGAGACTTTGGGTCAGAAGCTCAAGAGCTATGAAAGCTCATCTTATATTATTGAGCACATGATCAGTAGGGGTACTGATCAACATGGGAAGGAAAATGTTAACTATCAAAATTGTCCCCCACCTATTCTCAACACCTTTGTCAATACACCAAATGACAAAGATGTTAAGGATTTTCAAGTTACTACTCAGTTAGTAATAGATCCAGTTGATCTGAGTACAAATCAGAATTCATCAAAGACTGAGGGATCTCGGGTGGATAGAGTTGTTGAAGATTGGGTCTCAGATTCCGAGGATGAATCAGATTATTCACCTAAGTATAGTACTCCTCGGAATCAAACTCCTGTTGTCATGAAAGGTGACCCAATCTGCAACTCAAAGATTTACAAAGAATTGTGCTTTGTTAAAGCTTCACAAGAATATGAAGCTAAGTGTGCTACCAAATCATCTTTTGTTGGTAACAAAGGGACAAAGGGTTTGGGATTTGATCTAGATAGTCAGAAAACAAATGCTTTTAAATCAAATAGAAAACCATTTTCTGATTTAAAACATTTTCATAAAAAAGGTGACAAAGTCTGTTTTGAATGTGGTGAGTCTGGGCACATTGTGAGATTTTGTCCTCATCTGATCAGGCCAAAGGCTGTTTCTTTCAGAAAATTAAATTCTGCTTTACCAAAACCGGTAAAATCTGTTTCTAAGCCTGTTCAAACAAAGTCCAAACAACCAGTTCAGATTAAAGAGAAACTGAAAACTTTGAATGTTCCAAGTGTGCTTAAAGTTAACCAAGCAAAATCATCATCCATTTATCTGAAAACCTCTTTTGATAAAAATGCAATTTGGAAAGTTAAATCTCTTCCTATTTCAGATAAATCTCTTCCTGATGGAAAATGGATTGATGTTTGGATCCGAGACTCTATGGGTCAACCCAAGACTGTAAAGGCTTGGGTTCCCAAAGTGAACTAATCGTCTCTTTATTGTGCAGGTTGCCCCAAAAGCTGGAGTTAACAGCAACTGGATCGTTGATAGTGGGGCTTCCAGACACATGACTGGTGATATTTCTCTGCTCACCAATGTGAATGCAGTTCGGGGTGGATATGTTGGTTTTGCCGGAGATAAAGGTGGTTTTATTACAGGAGAGGGAATTCTGACAAATGGACAAGTTTCATTTGATAATGTCAGATATGTTAAACAGCTGGAAAACAACCTCCTGTCAGTCTCTCAGATTTGTGACAAAGAGTACAAGGTCTTATTTGATAAGTCAAAATGTTACATTCTCAAGCAAGGTGTTAAGATCCCTGAAGATTGGATTTTGATGTCTGCTCCAAGAAAGCAAGATTTGTACGTTCTCAATATGGCCACAGCTTCAACTACATCCTCCACAGCTTCATGTTTTATGACAAAGGCAACTGAAAAAGATTCGGTCCTTTGGCATAAAAGGATGGGTCATTTGAGTTTACGCAAAATGAATCATTTGGTTCATAATAGTCTGGTTGAGGGAGTTAGCTTGAAGAATTTTAAGCTGTCTGATATCTGTGTATCTTGCAAGAAGGGAAAGCAGTCTAAGCAGCCTCACAAATTAAAGAAATTCCATTCAATCAATGTTCCTCTTGAGCTTCTCCATATGGATTTGTTTGGTCCTGTGAATCGGAAGAGTATTGCTGGAGATCAGTACTGTCTTGTCATCACTGATGAGTATTCCAGATATTCTTGGGTTTTCTTTTTGAAGGAGAAATCTGAAACGTTTGATTGCATTCAAGTGTTGGTTACCAAACTTGAATCACTTTATAAGCTCAAGATTCGTCAGTTTCGAACTGATAATGGAACGGAGTTCAAAAATCACAACATGGAGAATTTTTGTAATGCAAGAGGCATTGTGCAACAATTTAGTGCTCCATACGTTCCTCAAATGAATGGTGTTGCTGAACGCAAAAATAGAACATTGATTGAGGCTGCTAGAACCATGCTTGCTGATTCTTCCCTGCCGGTTCAATTCTGGAATGAAGCTGTAGCAAATGCTTGCTATACATTGAACCGGGTACTAATTGTGAAAAGACATGGGAAGACTTGTTTTGAACTGCTCCACAATAGAATGCCAAATCTTAAGTATCTTGAACCGTTTGGTGCACCATGCACTATGCTTAAGAAACATGAACAGGGCAAGTTCAATGAAAAGGTGGAAGAAGGGTATTTTCTTGGGTATAGCACTCCAAATAAATGAGTTTACAACATTTCAACTCATAATGTGGAGGAGTGGTACCATGTTGACGTTCAGAAATATTCAATGCCCCCACCTGGAAAAGGGCCAGATTGGATGTTTGATTATTCCAGTCTCTTTGATTCATTCAATATGCCCCCCATGTATTCAGATGAAGATGTTGCTGTTCAGATGCTGTATGATGCACAAAATGCACCTGATGAAACATTTCAACCTTCATCTGCATCCGTTCCTACTACACAGATAAATGATGACAGCTCAGACACAGATGACAATCCTCCAGCTGCTCCTGAACCAGTTGTTGATAATCTTGTACCGGGTCTTGAGGATTTGAATCTGAATAACTTAGATCCTGAGGTTGAGGTTCCAGCTCATCCTGTTGGAAGAATTAATCGTATTCATCCTCAAGATAACATTATTGGGAGTCCTTTGGATGGAGTGAAGACTCGAAGTCAGATTTCTTCAGTAGGTCTTGCTGACATTCTTGATTTTGCAGATGTAAGATTTTGTGCTCATTCCTGCTTTATTTCTCAAGTTGAACCGCGTACTGTCACTGAAGCTCTCAAGGAAGAATCATGGGTTGATGCAATGCAAGAAGAACTTTTGCAATTCAAAAAGTTAGGTGTCTGGCAATTGGTTGACAGACCTAAAGGTGCAAAAGTCATTGGCACTCGATGGGTTCTTCGTTGCAAGAAAGATGATCACGGGATCATAGTGCGAAACAAGGTACGTCTGGTGGTTCAAGGATTCAGACAGATAGAGGGGTTGGACTACAATGAGGTGTTTGCTCCAGTTGCTCGACTCGAAGCCATTCGTATTTTCTTGGCTTATGCATCCTTTAAGAAGTTCAAAGTTTATCAAATGGATGTTAAGAGTGCGTTCCTTCACGATGTTATCAGTGAAACAGTGTATGTCAGTCAACCTCCCGGGTTTGAGGATCCATTGCATCGTGACCAAGTCTACAAGCTAGACAAGGCCTTATATGGATTGCATCAAGCTCCACGAGCGTGGTATGAGACACTTTCTACTCACCTTCTGAACAACGGGTTCAGAAGAGGTGTCATTGACTGCACATTATTCATCCGTGAGAAGGACAGTGATTTACTCTTGGTGCAAGTATATGTGGACGACATAATTTTTGGTTCCACAAATGATAGTCTGTGCAAGGAATTTGAGAAGGTTATGAAAGAAAAATTTGAAATGAGTTCTATGGGAGAGATGAAATTTTTCTTGGGCTTGCAGGTGGATCAGTCTGAGGCAGGGATTTTCATTCATCAAACCAAATACATTGGTGACATTCTGAGCCAGTTCAGTATGTCTGATGCAAAGCCTGCTGGTACCCCACTGGCGATTAATCACGGGATTACTCCAGACGAAAAGGGGGAGTTAATTGATGCCACTCTGTACCGAGGAATGATTGGATCTCTTATGTATCTTACTGCTTCTCGGCCAGATATCATGTTCGCTACTTGCTTGTGTGCACGCTATCAATCAAAACCAAGAGTATCTCATCTCATTGCTGTCAAACGGATTATGCGTTATCTGAAGGGTACACCGGAACTTGGCTTATGGTACCCTAATGATGATAACTTTGAGCTTACTGCATATAGTGATTCAGATTATGGTGGATGCAAGAGAGATTTCAAATCAACATCTGCAGGATGTCAGTTCTTTGGAAACCGATTAGTCACCTGGCAGTGCAAGAAGTAGACGTCGGTGTCTACTTCAACCTGTGAAGCTGAATACATTGCTGCTGCTAGTTGCTGTTCACAAATCATTTGGATTCAACAGCAACTTAGGGACTATGGGTTACATTTTTCTAACACTCTTATATTTGTTGATAACACTGCTGCCATTGCTGTCACTAAAAATCCTGTTCAGCACTCCAAAACCAAACACATCGACATAAAATATCACTTCATACGTGATTGTTTTGAAAAGAAATTAATCGATGTAGTGAAAATTCAAACCGATCACCAAAAAGCCGATCTTTTTACAAAAGCATTTGACAAACCCAGATTTTTATATCTGTTATCGGTTAATGGTGTTTTCCAAAAGGATGAAGTTCAATCCTCATCTGAGTCTAACAAATGATCATCCTTTTTCTTTGCTAGTCTTTACTTTGTTTATTTTAGTCCAGTTCTTAAATTTTATTTTGTATAGTTTTCTTCATCAAAAACTCAAAAAGATTTTCTGTTTTTAGGTTTTTAGGGGGAGATATTCTGTTATTGGAAAAACCAAAAACAATAGAAAATTTGAAAAACCAAAAACAATAGAAAAATTAAAAATTGAGATGGTCTTGTTTTATAAAGTAATACATTAATCTATTATGTCACAGAAACAGAAGTGAATGTATGAACTAAAATCACAAGAGAATTGTGATGGGATGTACTGATAGGCTGACTATACAGAATGAATAAACAACTTGTGATAACTTAGAAAGTTTGATCTATGGGACTCATGTTATAAAACCACTTGAGTGAAAAATAGTTTTTGACTCAAATCAAGCATACACCTGTCATCATGGAATCAAATGAGGTTTCATTCAATGAAAATCATAAACAAGCTGGTATTAAGCTTGATAAAAAATCAAAAACAAGCTGGTATTAAGCTTGAAGAAAACCTAATGCAAGCTGGTATTAAGCTTGAGAAATACTTAAACAAATTAAGTTCGATTCCATACATGTGCCATATTGCTGGGACGGACCTAGCTGAAGCCATCCATTTGGATAGAACAAGAAAAATACAAAAAGATAATAAATGTTTGAATCTTATTGAATTCATGATGACTGGTTTTAAGATATGCAGAAATGAGTTTTGAACTGACTTTGATCTTTAATGGTGAAATGAAATGGGGAACTCAATCAGAAAATATGAGTGATCATAAAGTTTGTTTAGTAGTTGTGTATTGTTTGGCTTAATTTTGGACAAACATATCAGTAATCGTATCATAATAAAATTGTGTTTGAAGTAAAGCATTCACTGAAGATAATGTGATGTGATTAGAGATATGTGTTATTTTATTAATGGACTTCTCACAAAAACATGTGTTTATTTATTTTTAGTTATTGTTTGTACAGTTGTAGTGGTTGTTTCAGAAAAATACAAAAAGATTTTCTATTTTCAATTTTATTTTAGATGATCATTTGTAGATCCGGATGTTTGTCATATCTGAATCCTGAACCAACCAGACATATCTTCATAATTGGTCAAAAGTTTGTTGCTCAAAATGCCAGATATTTAAAAAATTGAGTTTTGGGTGTTATCATCTCTCATTCGTCCGAATGAGAGGTAAGGTTCATTCATTCGGCCGAATGAACTCATTCAGCGAATGAGTCATTCGACCGAATCAATCAAACACAGTTTCAATCATTCGACGAATGAAGGGTGTCGAATGTCTTATTCGACCTTTTTCATTCGGCGAATAAGTGTCATCGAATGTCTCAATCGCAACTCTCATTCGGCGAATGAGACTGAGTCTGAGCCGACCTTTCGCCTAGCTCATTCGGCGAATGAGCTTGGCTATTTAATAGTCCTTCGGCCGAATGAGTGGTCATTCGACCAGATTCTCTTTCGACACACCAGAGCTCCGTCATTCGGCGAATATCACATTTCTTGTCTTAGATCGATTTTCTGTTACTCTTGTTAACCTTGCTTCTGATCATCAAGTTCTATTTCATCTCAGGTACTTGGAGATCGATTATCAAGCATTTTCAACCATGGAATCATAGAAAACAGATCGAAATTTTAGGATTTAGGGTTTTGTGGTTCGCCGTTTAAATAGACGATTAAAATGGGTTTGAAACTACCTAAGACCAGTATTAAAAGTCTTAATCGGTTGATTCTGAGTGTGTACATGCAAATTTTATGGACTGATTATTGATTTTTGAAAAAGGGGATTTTGAATTCAAAATGGGCGCCGAATGTCGTCATTCGGCGAATGACTCATTCGGCGAATGACTCATTCGACGAATGACTAGCCTAGCTTATATCTCATTCGGCGAATGATGTCTATTCGACGAATGACCTCCATTCGACGAATAAGTCATTCGATCATAGGTCTCATTCGGCGAATGAAGGTCATTCGACCAAAATGTTGGATTTTGAATCTGTCTTTCTGATTTATGTTTTTGTTTAACTGAATTGTACTAACATGTTTATTTCTTTTGTTGTTCAGTATGGCAGGTTACAAATCAGTCCCCAAGCATGACATCTGTGCTCATCTGGATCTGAACACACCGAACGCCAAACACTACTCGGAGATTATTACATTTCTACGGCGTTCGAGGATTTTTACTGCTATATCGACTGTTCATGTGCCATACCATTCTCATCAGCAGGATTTCTGGTCATCAGCTGACATAGACTGTGAGGCCGAGCCTACAGTTATCAGGGGAAAGGTGCAAGGGCACGATGTTGTTGTTTCGGCTGAACACATCAGGAGAGTGTGTGGGTTTCAGGACTCTCCCGATCAGCCATCTCTGCTTGATCGCTTCTTGGTTCGTGGATGTTTTCTCAGATGCAAGTATGAAGGTGATATTGGATCGGGCATTCTCAACAAAGCCTTCATGTCTCCACAGTTCAAGTACCTTGCTCATGTCTTAGTTCACTGTCTCGGATCAAGGCGAGGAGGATTCGATGACATGCGAGAGACTATCCAATGTGCATTTGCTGCTTTAGTGTTGAACAAGCCGTTCAACTTCTCGGAGATGATCTTTATACATAGGAAGGAGAACGTGGTCTTAAAAGGGGATGAGAAGTTTCTTATGTACCCTCGGTTTCTGCAGCAGATCATTGATGCTCAAGTTCCTGATCTTCCCAAGATCAATGCTGATATTGTACGACTGGAGCACATGAATGACACCACTCTTAACAGAGTCTTGTCATACAGGGGAAAGGAGAGGAAGCCAACCACCAGATCTTTATTCGGTCATCTCTCTCGACCTGATTACAGAGCTCCTGCTGGTCGCAGATGGAGGCATGATGACTTCGATTCAGATGTTGAAGACATAGTTGTACCTGTTGATGGAGGTGATACTGATGACGATGATGACAGTAATGATCAAGCCCCTCCCTCTTCGGAGATCCGGTCAAAGAAAGCTAATGATAAGAAGACAAAGGCTCCTCCTCCTTCGTCTCCCTCGAAGACAACAGAACCAGAAGCTACTGAGGAAGTACAAGCTGTGCCTGTGAGACGTCAGCTAGATGAGACTCTGACTATGATTTTGGACGCTCAAGGCATTATACAACACTTAGTAAGCTACGACAAGGAGGAGGGAGAGATCATTCATTGTCTTACCAAGGAACAGATTGCTGAGTTGTTCAGGTTGAATCCTGATGAGGTGGTTACTGATGACACCTTAGTTCCTGTTTTTGAAGAGCCTGAGCCAGAACCTTTTGATGATGTAGATGAGGTTATTTTGGAAGATATTACAGATGAAGAGTATCCAAAGTACACATCGGCTGAAGATGAGCTGCCTACATTTACTGACCAGTTTGATCAAGAGACAGAGGATCTTCTGGTCAGGTATTTGGAAGAGCAAGTTGAGATTAGCAAATCTGAAGCCGATGACAGAAAGAAAAGGAAAGAAGAATGGGAAGCTTATTGGGAGATTTTGAAGAAGCAAAGCACCGAGAAGATGCCAGCTACACACAAGAAGGTTTATAGGACCAAAGGCTACAAAGCTGGAGGTCAGATTCTTAGCTGGGCATACTTCCATGACCTCGGTTGCTACGCTGTGAAGAGAGAAAAAGGAATAGACTACTTTCAGCACCCACATGATTTCAAGACGTTGCCTGGATTCGAAGTAAATCAACTAGCACGTCTGAAGATGCTCTATAGTGATGACTCTGGGATGTCTGCTTGGTTCTCTCGCCAGATCAAGTACGAATACCGGAAGAGATGGGTTAATTTTCAACCACAGCAGCCAGAACGATATTACTTGCCAGAAATTGATGGAGATACCCGCAAGCATAAAGTTATCCTGAAGTGGCTTCCCCCTAGTGTTTTGAAGAAGATTCCCTTGCGGAAGATGCGACAAGACTTTATGGATGGCTTCCGATGGTGGTATTATGATGGGCGCACTGGTGAGGCTGTGATAGTTCTGTGCAAAGACAAACAGTGGGAGACTATTAGGATTTTTGATCCTATGTGGTTGACTAACTTGTCCCACAAAGATGTTATAGCACTGTATCGTCACCAGATTTTCTTCGACGTACAGGATATGGAACATGCACTTCAGTTTATGAGAGTGATCCGAATCTGCATATGCTTAAAGGTTCACGCTGGAGCTGACTGGAAAGCGATCTCGGCTAAGTATTTGAAGAAAGACACTTCCAAGAGTTGAACTAGGTCCACGGGGGAGTTTGTTGATACATGTAATGTCCCTAGTTCAGTTTTGTAAACTCTAATCATGTAATGTTCAAATTATTAATGGAATATGTCTTTTTATATAATTCTTAATGTTTATTACTGATTATTTGATTAGTTGATTTGATTAAAATTATAGTTGAGTATGACTACTTCACATTCGGGCGAATGACTCTAGAATGAAGTCATTCGCCGAATGACTCATTCGATTGATAGCTCATTCGAGCGAGTCATTCGCCGAATGAGCTGCTTCGGCCACTCATTCGGCCGAATGACTGCAGCCTATATATACAAGTTCAAATCATTTCAACTCTAACTTTCTAAGAGCCCTCCTTCTTCCCAGAGATACCAGAGTCAAACCCTAGGAGATTAGAGCGGCCTTTGATCGTCCAACTTCGATTCTCAACCCGTGGTGTTCGATTGTTGATTCCAAGTCGTTCCTACAACTTTGGATCACCACGGTTCCTGTTGATTTCGATTGAAAAACCTTGGAATAGGATTCCGCACTATTCCAGAGGCTGTCGGGTAGATTTACATTGGAATCGGATTGTTTCCGAGCTCCAAATCGGTCCAACACTAAAAGGGTCAAAACCCTATTTTCTTTCCTTCTCCCCTACAACCTTCCGTTCGAACCGAAGGCAAACGGGGTCTCACCCAAATCCTTCTCTAACAAAATCACAAATCAAAACAAACTATAAATAAGAGATCGCAATGAACTTTCGGACTAATACGTATGAATTGATTCCAAAAATAACAAAGATTTACGCGTTAACAGCTAGCACACAAACGACTCTCAAAATCCATGTATAATCGACTAAAATATTTAGAAATCAATTACATTGACTGAACAAACATCTTCACGTTTGGATTCTGAAACAAAAGAGCTACACAACATCGACAAAGGATCTCTTGAACTCCAAATTAGGCTCATGAACAACGAGTCAGACTGAATACACTCGAAACCTATCATCTCGTTACCATTCCAAGTAGGTAATCATAACAACTGACTCATTTTTGTTCCAGGATTAAAAGCCCCAACAATACAAGGGCTCACATTCGACTAATCGTTCGAATTTAATCAATATAAGAATTAGGGTTCATGTTTGAATTGGGGATTTACAACTTATATGATTTATGTAGCTGGAATGGGTAGATAATCAATTTCAAGGCACAACTCAACTGGTATAAACTTATGAACAGAACTCGGATGTCACGGGTTTAAGGCATACTCTGGCCGGTTTTGCCTTTTTTTTACATTTTAATCCATTTCAGCCCATATTTTCATATAAAAAGTTATAATTTTTTTTTCTTAAAAGTCATAAATTATCAATTTAAACATTTTGAAAAATTTTAATAAAATCAGAAAAATGTTTTATTTTAATTTTATTTTATAAATGGTTTAGTTTATAAAACTAAATATTACATAATAATGAAGGCTATATAAATTGTTTTTTAGAAAAAATTATTCAGAAAAAATAAAATAAAATATATATATTATTTAAAAACTAAAATGAATCTCTATTTTTATATTCCATGTCAAACCCCAAAAATCAAAATAAAGGTTTTTATAATTAAATTACTCATTATTATTATTACTACTATTATTATTATAAAAATTTCAGAAAGTTTATTATACAATTATTTAGGAATAATAGAAATAAATTCAGGTGTAAACAAATCATATAGATAAAAAAAATCCTAAAAATTTTATGTGAAAATCAAAAAGTATTTAAAGTTTCATAAATAACGCATAGTATATTTTTAAATCGTTTTATAAATATTCTAGTTAAACATTTACACATTTATAAAATATATTTTATGATTCTTATTCTCAAATACACAAATACATATCTTAATTCTAAAAACCATAGAAAATGAAACTCAAATAAGTAGATGGACTATTATTTATTAATCTAATTATTTAACACACTTATAGGAATATTCATCTATTTTAATAATCAAATATTCCAAAACTTATCATTTAAATGTAGAGGTATACTTTAGGAATTCCATAGAATGCCATAAACTTAGAACATGAAACTTGAACCATAGGAATCCTAAGTTACTAAGTTATTTCTATAACTTTAGGTGACATGTCATCCTTTGACTTAAACCAAAAATCAAGAACACTTGGAATTAGTTAAGCAATCAAGTGAGTATTCATACTTCCTCTTTTTTTCTATTAGTATTTTGGGATGTTATGCATGCTCTATTAAAAAAAAACGATGTTTACATTTAATCAAAACCATTCGATGCAAAGCATTTAGTAAATTTAGTTAGAATCCTAACTATGTGAATGCCTGCTTTGTGAAATATATGATTCATATTCATGTGTCATCTATTGCAAATAATGTTGATATACTAGATGTTATGTTAGTATTGAAACTTGTTTGAGAGACGATTATCTATTGCAAGCTTAGTTAAAGTATTAGTTTTATACTAATACTGAAACTGGTTTGAGAGACATTTATCTATTGCAAACTTGTGTTTTGCATGTCTTATTTAAGACTTGATCAGTCTTAAGTTATATGTATTACATTTGTTTGAGAGAACTTTATTCTTATTGTAAACATCTTATATGCAAACATCACTTATACATGCTTAAATTCTAATTTTAGATGGTTTGATTGTAACGCATCATTATTTTTAAACATTTCTTTGAATTGTATGTTATACTCACCAACTATTCATATAGTTGACCAAAAAACTTATTTGTACATATGTAACAAGTTAAGGTGAAGACATAGGATAAGCTTTAGTGGACCTAGCTTAATATTTAAAAATTGTTTCGACTTTCATTTTGTAATGTAATTGAATCAAGTAATCTAATGAATACTGTTGGAATTAATGAATGTTAAAATTTAATGCCTAATTATTTAAATGTATAAATAGCATCATGAGCTAATGAACAGTAGAGCTCGCTCCCTAATACAATTAATCAAATTACGTGTGAGGACGCGTTAGATTACGTATGACACTATGTCAAATCGACACATAAAAGAAGGTTATCGATATTGGTTATTGATACACAGTTGATCGATAAACAAGACATCATAATTTATTCGATTGGAAAAAGTTATACTATATCAAACACATAGAGTTGACTAGCACTGATGCGCTGATTATGGTTACTCGACTTTGGTTATCACCATACATGGACATGGGATCCATTACTATACACAAGTGAGTATTTGTAGCCCCTTTTACATTTTACATATTTTGGGGGAGATACATGCTACAATACCTGATTTTTATACTATTATACTCAAACTGTTTTCTTTACTATGCTATACGTGTTAATGTTGGAACATAAGTTACCCGGATTGTAGATTGCATGAGAGATTTGATACATTGATGTGACATTCGTCGCAAATTCAGGTTCGACTTTGATCATTGACTTTGACTTTGAGTATTGACTTTGACCATTGACTTGGACTTTGACCAAGACATGTCAAATTGACTTCAAATAAGACTAAACACTATAAATGTAACATCAGTGCCGGAATCGTACCGGAACAGTGATCGCAACAGTAACATGAACAGTAATCAGGTACAAATTCTATGCATTTTAGCGTATTTCAGATTCATAGCATACATCATTATCGTTTCATGTACCAAACAGTGAATTCAAAATCATTTCAGAGAAACTAAACTCAGTGAACATGGTTCATCAGTCAGATAATTATCTGGCAACGTAGAACCATCATGTGATTTCTTGTTAGGATTATATTATGTATAAACGTATGTGAGGCTTTACAGAACAAAACAACACGGATGTCGTTATGTGAATGCTAAATCGACGGGTTATTCGTATAGGTGACGATCTGTACGAATCAATCTGGAAGTTTAACGTTCTGAATGACGTCCGGTAATTAGAAAACAATATTGGAAAGTATAGTTATTGCCGTGTTCGTACGGGTGACGATCCGAACGAATACGCGCGATAACCGTACGATCTGACTTTAAACAATAAGAATTATTAAATTTTAAATATAAACGAAAGATATTTAGATAATTTATTAGGAATCACAACTTAAAATAATTTTATAAATCTTATTTTCATAAATCGTGTAGTTTCGTGACGAAAACCACGAGAAGCCGATATTTTACGCGAAACCAAACGAAACCGAACCTACCGGGTGTTTAATTCATTTAATGAAGCATTAAAGCTTCACACCAACCACCACCAATCCCATCCCTTCCACCATTTTCGTTTTTCTTACCCTCTTTCTCTAGAAAAGACTTCCTCCTCCTTCTCTCTAAAATTGCTTGGCGATTTCTTGTTGGATTCGAGCATAGTTGGTGTCAAAACGTTCATCTCTACACATAGATCAAGGAAGTACAAGTTATTTGAGTATTCATCCATAAAAGTTCGAGGCAAATCTTGATTTTTAATTTGGTTTTTAAGGGTCTAGTGATTTATTCGTGGTTGTTGTGGTTTTAATCGGTATACACATTTATAGAACCATAGACGCGTGATATAAACGATTAGGAAGCTAGTTAGAATGAATTGAAACATGTTAAAGGTGTTGATGAAGGAGATAAAACAGGTTCGTGGACCAGCCTTCGAGCCAAGCCCAAGAAACAGGTAGCCGAACCCCACGGACCCGCAACTCTGCAACCGAACCCTCCACCCCCGAACCCTAGGCGACCTACAGTTAGCCGAACCCTTTGTCACACCCCGAGCCGGCGGGGTAGGATCGAAGTCCCCGTCGGGCGGAAGGTTCCCGGGGCGCGATATCGGGAGTGATAATCAGAAGTGATCAGATTGTTTACATTGCACATGATATAAATGAGAAATGCTAATATAATAGAATTACAAAGTTAAATTACATCAGTATCGTTTATAATTTAACAATGTAAATCTATTGTAAACATCATAAAATAGCTATCTTGTATTTACACAAGATATACAAAATAATTTGTATAATGATGTCTTCAAAAGTATGCAGGTCCAAAATACTGAAGTCCTAGTCCAAAAGAAATGACTTCTTAATTAACCTGTTCGTCACCTGAGAAGTCATGCAAAAAGATCAAGTCAACACATGGTTGGTGAGTTCATATAGTTTAGAGTTTGAAAATGAATTGTAAACCTCATCCGGTAAAGACCTTAACCTCATTAACTCCACATGTAATATCCGGATCGGTATGCTTATATATAGGGCATATGTAGGGTCGAACTTACCGCCCGCCCAGCCACCGTCCCACCACATACTAATCCGTATATGACACTGTTATTAATGATAATTAAGCATTTTTACCCTTCTCATTAAACCCAAAATCCTTCTGTTCCTTTGTTCCTGTAATTACAATTATTTGAAATCCCTATAGATTTCATAAGTTCATCACATAATATGATCAACCATGACAATTGTATAAACAGTCATAAATGTTTAAGTAAATAAATAGATAAACGTTTAATAAAATCTAAGTCCTAACGATTGGGGCCTTTGGTCATACTCGAGTAGACTAGTCTGTCAATCTAGGTACTTAGTAGTTAGGGAATCTGTAAATATCCTCAAACATATGACCTACAAATCAAATGGTCTAGCTAGGACTTCTTGAAATGTAGGGTTTTTGTTTCGTCTGTTTTGGCATATGTTATCTCTGATATTTCCCAGGTTTTCCCTTGAAAATGATTTATTGATTCGTCTGATTATGTTACAAGATGTACTTGATTCGTTGATCGTAGAATACTAGATTCATTGATCAAAATGTACACTTGATTCATTGTTCAACAAACACTCAATTTGTAGAACATTGAATATTGTCTTTGCAAAGATTGTTTCGTTTGATTTGTTGAAGTCCCACACTTGTTTTGTTAAAATGTTTCGTTTGATTCATTGAATTCACCCATTTGATTCGTCAAAATGTTTAGTTTGATTCCTTGAACTCCCACACTTGTTTTGTCAAAATGTTTGATTTGATTCCTTTGAAATGTTTTAATCTGTTGAATTGTTTTAGCTTAACCCGATTATCCACTTAATTTATAAGTAAATCAGTTAGTAAACCTGCATAAAATCTTCCTAGACATGGTCTAGGATAACATTTATATATATGTGAAACATATAAATTTAAAAGCATTTAAGTAAACAATTTAAATAAAATAGTTTACGCATGCTTCTCAGCCCCGCTTTTTAAAAAAAACAAAATGTTAGAAAAGGGGCAATGAACTCACCTGTGTTGCTATGTAACCGATCTAACACAAAATGCGCGCTCTTGTTGTAGCTTAGGTTTCTTCGGTTCCTGAGTTATTTTATAAGAATTCGAATGTAATAAGTACGAGTGATAGTCGTTGTGCCTAAGCCTTTGTCTTGGTGTGTGTAACTAAGTGTCTTAGTACTAAGTGTATCTAGAATCTACTCTAACTTAGTTACCCTTTTTAATGATTCCAAATTCCCATAGTTTATCATAATAATTTACTTTTTATACTTTAGAAATTTCGGCAGAGTTTCCTTTGTTTCTAGTTCAAATCCAGACAATTATATTGTCTATTTTATAGCAAAATCCCCATCAAGGATGTTACAACAACTTTTATAGCTAAATAAACTTGAAAGAAACTAATGACATTTACATAAAGTCCATTTCATTTTAATTTAACAAGATTTTAGAAAACTATTAAATTTACTTTTAAATAAGCTCACTCTACCCTTATTTTTATCAAAATATTATTACCTCCTATTCCAAATAAACATTTATACATGTTGGGCCTTAGTTAGCCCATTGAATCCATAACGACCCATTTAAAAGTCCTTGACTCTAAATTTGATAGCCAACCTTTGATTTTGATCCATATGAGTTCGTGGAATTCTTTTACATGTGTCAACTAAATCCATAGATGTTAACATTTCTATTGATGTGTTATTGTGTTTCATAACAACTCATAACACCTAATAACCCTACTTCTTTGTCTTAAGTTAAAATGATGTAATGACAACCCTCAATTCATGCATGCATTCATGTGATTTCCCATGCAATTTTATCCCATGCCCACACATGCATGCAACTTATATGATCAACTCCTCATGAAATTGTTAATTTAATGATCCACAATCCATTTCCTAGTTTACAACATTAGTTTCATTGATCCTAGGTCCATGATACCCTCATTAAACAACTCCTAGGTTCGACTTGTGATCCAGGGCAGCGAACCTATTGCCCAAACCCTATAGGTTCGGCTAAGTTGTTCCAGAGGCTCGGCAGTGGCAACAGCTCAACGAACCCTTAAGGTTCGTCTGCCATAAGAGGGTTCGTGAGTTACTGGTTCGTCAGTCTAGGTTCGTGAGTTTGCATGGCCATGGTTCGGCCATGCAAGGGTTCGTCTCCTATTTGGTTCGACTAAGGGCCCTGGGTTCGTGAGTCCTAGGGTTCGCCACCCTAGGTTCGGCTGAAAGCTGGTCAAAGGTTCGGTGCTGCAAGCTCACAGGTTCGTTGCAGGGTTTAGTCAGGTCGACAGGTTCGTGACTCAGACGAAGCAGGTTCGTGGTGCAGGGTTCGCTTCCCTCATGAAGGTTCGGCCAAGAGTCCAAAGGTTCGGCCGTAGGGTGATTCACGAACCTGGACTATCTTTGTCTTCCCCGTTAATCAGAACCTGTTGCAATTCATCCCTAACAGTTCCTAAACACATATGGCATCTCTATCTACGTATTTTAAGTGCTTAATATCAATTATAATAGCAAAAGTCATGAGACTCGTGAAAACCCTATAAAAACCGAAAATAAAATGAACTTTTACCTTAGATTTCGTGGATAAGAACTCAAAATGCTTGTACTCCCGTAATCTACAAGATGTGAGGAACGTCTTGGTACCAAATTTGCTTGAATCCACCAAGGATTGGGCTTCCAAATCTTAGAAAGATTGTGGTTTTCTTGTGAAGAACTAGAGAGAGAGTGGGAAAAACGAATTGGGAGAGAGAAGAGGGTGAATGGTGGTGGTTGTGGCATTTATTGTCCCCATTTAATGTGGGGACAATACCCGGTCGTTCGGTCTCGTTTGGTTTCGCGTGGAAATGTCGTTTCGCGTAGTTTTCGCAACGAAACGACACGATTTTAAAATAGAATTTATTTAATTATTCTAGGTTGTGATTCCTAATAAATTAACTAATATCTTCTATTTATTTTAATTTAAAATATTTATTTACAGTCTAAATCGAAATGTACAGTCGTCGAGCGTATTCGTTCGAATCGTCACCCGTATGAACACGGTGGTAACTATACCTTTCAATCTTGTTTTCTAATTATAGAATATCATTCAGAACGTTAAACTTTCAGGTATATTCGTACAGATTGTCACCTATACGAATAACCCGTCAATTTAGCATTCACTTAACAATATTCCTGTGTTTTGTTCTTTTAAGTCTCACTTACGTTTATACATAATAATTCCTAAACAAGTAATCACATGATGGTTCTATATTGTCAAAGAATTATCTGACTCAAGAACCATTGTTCTAAACTGTGTTTCTATTAAATGTTTCTGAGTTTGTTATTTGATAACACAAAATAATAATGATAAATGATATGAATCTGAAATGTACTGAATTGTATATGGTTCGTACCTGTTTCACTGTTCATGTACTGTAGAGATCACTGTTCCGGTGACGGTTCTAGCAGTGATGTTACACCCTTTGAGTACACGAACCTGTAATAGCTCTGTCGAACCCTTGAGCTCTGCGAACCCACGTTGCAAGGCCATGAACCACGAACCATGCAAACCTATTAACAGCCGAACCTTAGCCTTAGTCTTTAGCCGAACCCTGGGCGAACCGGTGATCATCAGCACCCTTGGGTCCTGCGAACCTTGTTGGGCGATCCCTGCCTTTTGCCATTCTAAGCAGCGAACCCTTACACTAACCAAGGCACACGAACCTTTGCATGAGATAGCCACGAACCTAGGGTTTTCCTTCTGGCCGAACCCTCTAAGTCAACCATGAACCTGAGAGGTCCGAAGCTATCGTGACAGCCGAACCCTTTGGGTGTTTCTCATAGGTTCGCTGCCATCAAGTTGTGTGAAGCAAAAATTTATAGAAGTCCTCATGTGCAAGGGTTAGGCATGTGTGTGTGGATGGGTGGATTAGTAGGGTTCTGTTATCATCGAGTTAATATAATATTTTTCATATAAAGTTGATGGATATCATTAATCATACTTGGGGAATTCCTTATGAGATTATGTAAACCACAACAAAAGAAAAGCTTAAAGGTTGGAATGTTAAATTGGGTATCAACAAGTAAATCTTATGGAATTCGAGAGATGAGTAACTAGTTTAGTTAATGAAATTGAAATTTTCTACGTCAAATTTATCAACGAATGTTAAGGGACCGTTATGGGCCCAATGGGGTAACATAAGTCCGTCACGTGTAAACATAATCTCTACCTAAAAACATTTGTGTTTTAATAAAGGAAATCACTTGTGAAAACAAGATCATCAAATGGGGCCTAAGTGGGCCCAATGGGCTTAATTAAGCCCATCACATGTTAATTGTTAATTTAAGCTAAGTAATGATGTTTTAATAAAATAAGATGGTTTATAAACTTGGTTAAATTGAATTAAATGGTTTTCTAATTTAATGTTTAAACTTAAAATGAAATTGATTAAAACATGTTAATTAATACTTGTATGACTAATTGTTGGGATAGGGGTTACAAATAGGGATTGAGTTAGTTTCAACTAGATGAAACCTTAGAAGCACAATAGTAATCTAGGACACTTAATGGCACACACCGAGACTAAACATTAGATACGATGACTCATACGTATACTTATAGTATTCAAATTCTTTTAAAATAACTCAGGAACTGAAGAAACCTAAGCTACAAGAACGAGCGCATTTTGTGATAGATCATTTGCACAGCAACACAGGTGAGTTCATTGCCCCTTTTCTAAACACTTTTGTTTTTAAAACATGGGGCTGAGAAGCATGCGTAAACTGTTTTATTTAAATTGTTTACTTAATTGCTTTATTTATTATATGTTTTACATATATATATATATATATATATATATATATATGCTTGTTTATACTCCTAGACTCCTGTCTAGGAAATTGCTATGCAGAATTAACTAACAAGTTAATTAAATTACTCCTACGAGTAATACTTTAAACCTACAACTCTAAACAAACCCTAGTCCATCAAGCTCAAATTCAAGAATCTAAATTCAAAGTGGAAACCAAAAGAACTAAAGCTAAAGATCATGTTCAAAGAAATCTAATTCAGTGTGCGATCTGAAAACAAAGGATCCTAATCAAGAATCAACTATCATTGTAAAATCATGGAAATTCTAAAGATCAAAATCAAGAGACTCAAGGAAATCAGAAATCATAAATGTGTGTGAATCATTGAAATAATGAAATCATTAAGATCTAATGAAATCATTAATACTAGAGTTAAGGTGGATGTCAGTTGTATAGAAATCAAGACCACGTGTAACACACATAAAGTCCCGGCATAAATAGTAGACTATTGTAGTCAAGCTATATGGGCAATAACGTGAACTATCAAACAAAATCAAGAGAATCAAAGAAGATCAAGAATCAAAGGACATCCGTAAAGTCCCGGCATGTACAGTAGACCATTGGGTCAAGCTGATATGGGCATCAGTAAAATCCCGGCACACACAGGTAGACTCTTTGTGAGTCATGCCTGATATGGGTCACGTGTGAGAGGGTACAACTTGGACAACCACCAACAACCAAGTCTAATTGATTGAGTCAAATAAGGCCCAATCATCATGTCTTAGTTGTATTTAAATGCTTATTTATTTATTTAATTAAACATTTAATATTATATTCATATAATCGCTTTTGGGAAATCATGCATTCATGGTGAACTCAAGAGATCAAAGGTAAATCTATTTGGGAAATCAGAATCTAAGTTTAAGGTGAATGGAGTGAAAGACTTAATTATCATTAACAACAATATGCTAAGCAGTTCGGTATGTGGTGGGACGTTGGCTGGGGCTTGTTCCCCTACATATGCCCTATATATAAGCATACTTGATTGGATATCATAGGTGGTTGTTAATGAGGTTAAGGTTGTCATTTCGGGGAATCAAGGTAAACATTTTCAGGGTAATCAAATACTAAGAATCAAAGGTTATGTAATCAAAGGTATGGGATGAAATGCTTAATTATCATCAGGAACAATATATCATGTGGTTTGGTATGTGGTGGGATGTTGGCTGGGGCTTGTTCCCCTACATATGCCCTATATATAAGCATACTGAATTGGATGGTATAGGTGGTTAATGGTGAGGTTAAGGTTTTCATTCGGGTTATTCAAACTCATTTTTATAAAACTATATGAACTCACCAACCATGTGTTGACTTTATTTTTGCATGACTTCTCAGGTAACGAACAGGTCAACTAAAGAGTCATTTCTTTTGGACTAGGATATTCGATAGTGGACCTAGATTTTGGACCTGCATACTTTTGGACATCATTACACATTTATTTTGTATATCTTGTGCATATACAAGATAGAAGATTTATGATGTGATAGTAGATTTACATTGTTAAATTATAAACTTAACTGATGTAATTTAACTTTGTAATTCTATTTTATATTAGCAGTTTCTCATTTATATATCATGTGCATTGTTAACAATCTGATCATTCCTATTATCACTCATGATATCGCGCCCCGGGAACCCCGCCCGACGGGGACTTCGATCCAACCCCGCCGGCTCGGGGTGTGACAGATTGGTATCAGAGCCATGTTTATAGAGAAATATAGGTCATTTATTTATATGGTTTGGCCTAGACTATAACCTAGGGACCCTGCATATAGAGAACATAAGACTTAAGACTTTATTGCATTGTGTCTTCTTCATTCGATCATTACACTAATTGATAATTTTATTGGTTATGATCAGAATGCCGCCAAGAAGACAGACTCCCTCGTTACCTCCACCACCACAAGACTTAGCTCCACACTCCTCCACGCCATCACCAGCTGACTCACCTCCTCCACCTCCTCCTCCACTTAACCACCCCCAGGCCCGAGCACGACTCAACTACTGGATCCTGCTACCATCACACTGGCGACCTTACTGAGCTGTCAGCTGACTAGTCAGCTGAAAGAGGTGATACCGGAGATGCTCAACCGTGTCCGTAATGAGAGAACTAACACTGGGAATTCATCTGGTGAAGCTAGTGGTAATACGGGCGGTACCTCTCATTACTCCTACAAGTCTTTTGTAGGATGTAAACCGCCTAGCTTTAGCGGGAACGAAGGAGCTGTCATTTTTAACCCCTAATCTTTCAATCTGTTGATCTGATATCTAATCAAGTATATAAACATCAAATAATATTTATATAATCATGCTAGAAGTTAATCTTACACAAAAACACATGATTTCATAATCAACCATGTTGATTTGCAACTTCAAAATCCATTCAGGAATCCTGGCAGAAATTTGGTTCCACTTTAACGACCATAAATTGGTCATATATTAACCAAATTAATCGATTCTTGTGTCAAAATATATGTTCAGAGCGTCTACTTTCCAACCCAAGTGGTCATGTATTTTTTTGACAAGTTTTGGTACTTCAAATGTTCATCCAAATATGGGAACTCGAATCTGTGCTGTGTAATATGTCAACTTGGGAAGGCCATAACTCTCTCAATCTTGATCCAAATTGTGTGATTCTTGAACCAAAAGTTTTTTTTTGTTGTGTAAGATTTCAAACTCCATTAGTTTGGTGCAAATCCAATTTTTTTAGACCTTCAACCAGTGAATACAATTTCATGTACAAACTGATTTGGTTGCTGTGTATACTAATATCCCAAAAATAATTCAAGGGACAAATTAAACTCAATCAAATGTAACAAAAATTTGTATAATATACTAAAACATAAAAATATAACATAAAAATTATTGAGGAGCAGAAAGTAAAAATAAAAATATAAAAAGAGCATTTTAAAAAGGCCTAAAAATGTATAAACCTGACAAGTTAGTTGAAACTCGATTTTTGACAATAAAATGGTTACAAATTCATAAAATAACACAAAATATACTTATATAATTTAGTATAAGTATCATAAAATACGTGTGATAAAAAATCATTATATATTATGAGCATTTATAAATGTCAAAGTCAATAGGTTGAAAGTTTTGTTGTCGATTGTTACCATAGAAGCAAATTATGACATCATGGTTTACAATGTTTGACAAAGACAAGTGTTTCCATTACTCAAACTCTAAGAGGTGAGTTCATAGCCTCCTTTACATGTTTTATATTTTATACTTTATACTTCAGGGTGGAAAACACACTATTACTTATACAACTTTTTGAGACAACTACTTTATGCCTTTGTATTCATGTGACTTTGCTGTGAATTGTATATGCATGAGTAGGCAATAGAAAACTTTATACAACACATTATCGTAAGTCACACACTATCACAATCATTTAACTCGCGAGGCAAGTCGGTGGACAGGTATTGGATAGATATATTCAGGGCTGACTACCCTCACCTATGATTTGGTCGCACCAACCAACGCTTTGTTGTAGGCAAGTAAGTGATAATACTCAGCACAACTTGGTTTATTCATTTTTATTTTGACAAGTGCCGTGTTCATTTGTCTCTGGGCAGACAAGTAAGAGGCTTGATTGTGAGCTCATGTCATTTACTTTCATTTACATTAACACGTGATATACTTGGCATACCAACGCGCACATATTGTTACACATTTATTGAGACAAAACCTGTGAGCTCACCAACTTTTTAGTTGACATTTTAAGTGTTTTTTTTCAGGTGATGAAAATTACAATGAAAGGAGGTATTTGTACATCAACACAAGTTTATATGAAGACAACTGTTATATGTTTTACCACTATTAGACAATTGATGATTTGCACTTTGTTGGGTTGTAAATAGTGCCCATTATATTTGTTTGTTTTATACGTGTTTGTATACAAGATTATTATTAGTAGAACCTATAATGTGACATGCATACTTAGACAATTTTGTCGAACATATGTCTTGGTGCATTTAATGAAATGTTTCATTAAACTGATGTGCTGTGACATACGATCGGTCGCATTCCCACGTTTCCACCAAAGGTGGGGTGTGACAATTGATAACGTAAGTCCCATCCTGTTTACACAACCATTAACTCATGGGTTTGAGCGAGTGGATAGATATTGAATAATACTATTTTGGTTGACACTACTATTCATCCTTAGGGAGGACTAGCTAGCTACAACCGCCTAAATGACATGGTCATTCATGATGAGTGAATATTTCCAACTATATACATTCTGAACTCCAAGGGAGTCTAACAGTCTTTGTATAGTCATGTGCAGTCAATCGGAGGTTTTGTTGTGGATGTTGATTGCATCCATTCATACTTATGATTAACATATTAAAATGGTAGCATAACACATTGGGATGATGATCCTACTAAACTTAAATGAATCTATTTACTTATGCCTTGAATGGTAAGTGCTACTATTTCAATCGTTTGATCAAAACATGAAACCATGAACTCACCAACTTTTTCGTTGACACTTTTTCTTTGCATGTATTTCAGGAACTAACCTAAGACTATATACGAACATTACATTTAAGCATGAAGGTTATTATTCTCCTATATTCAATGAGTTCTCGATATTTAGTTTTGTCGCATCTCCCGTGTTTTCGCTGATGATGGGGTGTGACATTATGCAATCCCAAACGAAACACAACTCATTGCCATCTCTATTGCAAGTCATTAATTAAACAAGTTTATAGATTAACATGTTAAATATATCCAAATTTAGTATATAAACTTATTTCAAAAAATCTAGAACGAAAGTAAAAACTTTGTAATATATTAAAGATTATAACATTATAAAATCTTAGACACTTTTAATAGTAAAACTTTTGCTTTTGTGGTTAATCATATACTTCTATCCAATGTTTTGAAAACTAGACTCGTCATCAAACTGTTCACAATCTCATTTTGTATTTATTTTCTTTTAACCAAAGTATTACACAAAATATGTACCAACAATCCCACATGAATCATATTAACCTTTATATAAAGCATCATGCATATTGTCAATTGTCATACCCGTCATTTGTTTCCCTATGGGTTCATTTTTTCTCGTGCTATTATGTAACACCCCGACCGATGGCGGAAGCGTCGGGATGCCACTAGGGATGTGTAGATTGTTCATAAGCTCGTGGGCATCTAAATAAATCATCACATATCAATTAAATCAACCAAAGTAATTACACAAAATATGTTCATCATGATTTAAATACAGCAATTTACACAAAAGATTAGCTAAATTAACTAAACACTAGTCTTCAGTAATCCAGTTAATTTTAACTAAGTCCAAGACCCTAAGTGATGATGTCCAAAAGATGTAGAGCTGCCCTGCTCTACCTACTTCCCTTCGTTTCCTGAAACATGTAGAAAATCAAGTGTCAACTACGAAGTAGTTGGTGAGTAATCATAAGTTTTTATTTTCAAAAGTGTTTACAAGTGTTTATAAAAGTTTATAGTTTTCAAGATAATACACATATGAACCTGTGAGATAATCCAGCTCTGCCAAAACACGACAAACACAACAACCAAATAATCCAAGTAATCGTAGTTAATCATTCAAGTATGGTCAGTCAAACACAACCAAACACCTCAATTAGATAAATCAAGAGAGATTCCACATCCATCATCAATAATCATCATTCATCATAATTATCTCATTATAATGTACCGCGGAGGACCTTAGTCAACTCAACCAACGGTAAATGGAATCGTCGCGGTGGACTGAAGTCAAGTCGATCAACGACATTCCTAATAATCATAAGTGACAATACAATGCACTGCGGAGGACCTTAGTCAACTCAACCAACAGTGGAATCACCGAGGAGGACCGAAGTCAACTCAATAACAATAACTCAGTCATTGCGGAGGACCGAAGTCAACTCGACGAACAACGACTCACAGAGTTGTGATAATCTATGTCAATCCATAATCAATAATAATTCAATAATATGAATATCATATTGATAATTCCAGGTATCACCCATGTGTTAGCAAAATAATATTAATCTGGTATACATGTTCCACCCCCGAGTTTAAAGAGCAAAATGATTTAAAAGGGGGTTATTAGAACTCACCTGAATGTCTTAGAATTCAGTAATTTGTAGAATGCGCGCTCACGTAGGTAGAACCAATAACAACTCAACAACCTGTATTTATCGCGTGTTTCATGTCCATAAGTATATATGTTTGTTTATTATTAAGTATTCATATGTGTCCTACTTTAATCTACAAGTGTGCCAATAACTTAGATTAGTTATCTAAGTTATAGTGAAACACTCAAGTTTGTGCAAGTTATCATCAATAAATATAAAGTTTTAAAACTTGCTAGTTTTAAATAAATCAATGATTTTAATTTAGAAAAACATGGTATGCTAACATGAACCTATACATATGTATATACGTGCATGCATGCATGGACTCATGTAATATGTATATTAGGTTTTTATTTCAAAGGTGATGGTTTAAAAATACGCATACACATGCACACGTATAAGTATGCAAAGACCCGTGTATGTAGTATCCTTTATTGTCGTACCAAAAGCTTATCTCGGTTAGTTATTGTTAAAGAGTATCAACCAAGGTGCATGCATGTTAGTCTCAAAATCCATACGTTTTGGACAGCCCACAGGATCGGCAACACCTATGGTTCGGCAGTAGCAATATGTTCAGCGAACCCATAGCTCGACTATCCCCCAGATTCGACAACACTTAGGTTCGACCCCTCTAGGTTCGACAGCCCTTAGGTGCGACACCATCTAGGTTCGGCGAACCTTAGGTTTGGCGATCTTGAGATTCAGCGGTCCTAAGGTTCGGCCTCCCTAAGCTTCGGTTGCCCAGAGGTTTGGTTGTCCAGAGGTTCGGTCGTCCAGAGGTTCGGCCTCTCTGAGGTTCGGTCGTCCAGATTCGTTAACCCCTAGGTTCGGCCCCCTTAAGGTTCGGCCACCCTAGATCCGGTCGACTGGGGTTCGGCCGATCATCATCATCATCTTCATTCGAGCTTCTGCATGTTGCAGGTCCGTCCATGACTGCCATTAGTTTCCAACCGTTTACACAGGTTCATTTCTAAACATCTAAAGGGTGTAAAATGTTTTGAAAGATGGCAGCCTTGTTCGGTTAACATTTTTGTTAAAACTCGAAAAGTAAACGCCGGATCTACCTTCTAAACCCGATCAAATGCTTGAAATCTTCGTGGGTTTACGATATCCTTGATAATACTGATAATTTGGGCCAAGAATTAAGTGAAATGGTTTAGTTTTGAGTGAGATAAGTTAAAGAGAAGTTCTAGAGAGAGATTAGGCCGAATTTGGTGTTCTAGAGAGAGAGTGGGGAGGTGAAAATGAGGGAGAAGGAGGTGTTTACTCCTTTTATATCCCGCATCTTTCCCGTGTGCTCGGTTTCGTTTATTTCGCATTACACATGTTAAATCGTTCGGTTTTTACGTAAAAATTATATTTTAAAACACGAAACCTTTAATAAAATAAATTTGTTTTATAACATGATTTTATTTAATTTCGTTTAGTTATTTTTTTAATAAGATGATTTTGTTCGAATTCGTTGAAAGTTGCAATTTCTAATAAACGCTTTCGAATTCTTTTTCTTAATTTAATATCGTTTGATATTATTTCGGTTATCTCATCGAAAAGCGTTACTCACGTATGTATTCGTAAAGATCGTCACTTTTCCGAATCCATCGTTCGTATCGTATTTGGATTCGACTTACAATTTATGGAATATCGTTTCAGTATATTATTCTTAATAATTATATTCACGTGAATCGTCACTCACTCGAATACATTATTAAGTTAATATTTCTGAAATAATATTCGCGTCCTCACCATCGCGTGATTATTCTAAACAACGCTTTCCATTATTTTATTAATTATTCCCGTTAATTATCCAATTCCCAATCCAAACCCCACTAAACCATATCACTGACACATCCATGATAGACCGAAATAAGTTTATGTGTAGGGCATATCTAGGAGTAGGTCGCAACCTATCCAGCCACCGTCTCACTACCATTTCGATAAACCATGACCATGTGTCCTTTACTATATTTAGTGACCAAACCAACAACCTTTAACCATTTCCATTTAAATCAGATCATATTAAATAAAACAATTGCAATAAATAATGTGGTTCAGTATAGTTATATTTCAAACTAACTTCCCATGATTTATGTGTAATAATCATACGTTCTCATCAAAGTATACCAGTGATAATATCATCAAGTAATTCAAAAATTATCAAATTATTATATCAGATTTTATCAATACAATTAAATATGTACAGACATACCCAAAATACAGTGATGTTACATTATATTTGATAATTAAACCTTCATTTTGTTAAAGATATTAATTAGTTATATGTAAACAAAAGTTAAAGTAACCATAACTTATCTTGTGAAAAGAATAAAGTTTTAAAAATAAAATGAACTTCTTTTATAATAATGTACACTTTTATGACCAACTACCTTTATACTTTAAAACTATATCTTTTCAACCTAAACATTGATTAACTAAGTTAGAAGTAATTTATGTTGGGCAAGGGTTTAGAATGCTAATCCCAATAATATAAGGTAGAATTAAACACTAGTAACTCATCATAGTAATACTAGGACACTTAGGCACACACTTGGATTAAATTACTATATCAAAAACTATAAACACATACAATACAAAACCATAACCAATGAAATCAGGGGTTGAAGCTTGATCCCCTACCATCAACGAGTGAGCGCATTTCTAGGTACTTCAAGTGGTCTAGAACACATGTGAGTTCATTTGTTTCTTTTCAAACTATTTTGTTTTACTTCGGGACTGAGAAACATGTTTAAATATTTTATGTAAATGTTTAGATGTTTCTTAAATCTTTTATACTTATACTTGATTCTAGTTCTCAATACTCTTATACTCAGACGCTTTAAACTTATGATTCTTGAAAACTCATAGACTTATAAACTTATGATGTTTGAATAATTCTAAACTTATACTCTGTGATTCTTAAATACTCATAAAACTATATTCTTGGGAATTCTTAGATACTTAAACCCTAATAGACTTGTATACTTGGAAACTTAAATACTTGAAATGCTTAAGACTTTTAAACTATGTGGATTGGGATTCCGGTTGGGAAGTAGGTACATGTGCACATGGTACGGGGGAATACTTGATACTTGATTTTAATTGTATTGATAAAACCTGATGTGATAGTTTGATAATTTCTATGAATTATTGGATGGTATTATCACTGGTATACATTACTGAGAACATATATTATCACTATGCATAAACCATGTGGAAGTTGGTTTGAAATATAACCAGTCTGATCCACAAAGTTTATTACAGTTAAATTAATTATGAAATGAACTTATTTTGGTTTGAATGGTTGGAAGTTGTTGGTTTGATCACTAAATATAGTCAAGGACACATGGTCATGGTTTATCGAAATGGTGGTGGGATGGTGGCTGGATAGGTTGCGACCTACTCCTACATATGCCATATACATAAACTTATTTCTGTTTATCATGGATGTGTCAGTGATATGATTTAGTGAGGATATGGTTTGGTAAATTGATAATTTATAAACTTAATTCATAAAATGATGAAATTGTTATCGAGGATAAGTACGCGATGGTGAGGTTACGGATATAATTTTAACGCGAATATTATTTCAGAAATATTAAACTTAATAATGTATTCGCGTGGGTGACGATTCGCACGAATATAATTATTAGGAATAATATACTGAAACGATATTCCATGATCGTTAATTGAATCGAAATACGATACGAACGATGGATTCGAAAAGGTGACGATCTTTACGAATTCGTACGTGAGTAACGTGTTTCGATGAGATAACCGAAATAATATCGAACGATATTAAATTAAGAAAAAGGAATTCAAAAACGTTTATTAGGAATTACAACCTTAGACAAATTTGAATAAAATCGTTTTATTAAATAGGTAATTAAACGGAAGTAAATAAAATCGATTTATAAAACAAAATTTTATAAAAACCATTTTGTAAAACGAAATTAAGTTATCAAATGTTTCGTGTTTTAAAATATGTTTTACATGGAAACCGAACAAATGAATACATGATAACGCGAAACAAACGAGACCGAGTACGCGGGAACGATACGGGGTATAAAAGGGTTAGACACTTGCATCTTTCTCATTTTTACAAACCCTACTCTCTCTCTACATTCAAAATCCGTCATCCTTTTCTCTCTCTAACTTCTCTCTAAGATTTCTCACTCCTTTCTCAACCATTTCACAAGATCTTGGTGCCAAATCGTTCCTATGATCGAGTAGAACAAGAACCCAAGAAGAAAACTTAAACTTTAATAACTAAAACATGTGAGGATTGGGTAGACATTTGGGTTAGGACTACAACAATTATTCTTAGTATTTCTATGTTCTAATCTTTGTGTCTATTGTTTTAGATGCCACCTCGTCGTCAACCGCGTAGGAACGCCCGTCATACGAACCATTCGCATGCCAATACTGATTCAAACGAAACTCCAGTTGACCCAAACATGGTTTCTACCATCCATCAAGCTTTTGAAGGATTATTACCTAACTTTGTTGCTCAAACCGTGGAGGATGTCCAGAATCAAAACCGTACTGAAGGACGTGGTAACTCTAACCGAAGGATTGAAACTGATGCGAACAACATGGCTGAGGGAATACACGTATGGATTCAGAGGTTCCAAAAGCAAAAGCCAAGATCCTTCACTCATGCAACAAATCCGATCGAAGCTAGGAACTGGATAGCCCATGTTAAGAAGATTTTTGAAGTATTGGGAGTCGCGGATCAGTAAAAAGTTAGATTGGCTACTTACAAGTTGGAAGATGATGCACAGACTTGGTGGGAAGGATACAAGCAAGCCAAAGGTGGAGAAACTTATGTAGCTGCTCTTGCATGGGCGGATTTGCGTGCCATCTTCTATGATAAGTATTTCTCTACAGCTGATCAAGAAGCCTACAAAAGGGACTATGCTGTTATCTGACAAGGGAATGATGAACCGGCTTCAGAGTTCATAACACGTTTTGCAAGGTTGGCAAGTATTGTGGGGGATGCAGCAGGGCCTGCGGCAGTTCAAGCAGAAAAGTACAAATGGGTTGTGTGTGATCGAATTCGAAAGTCAATAATGTTCATGAAGTTCAAAGATTTAACAGAGGTTGCTGATGCTATGAAGACTTATGAGTTTGAAATAAAAGAATTTTTGTCTCGCGTTGGGGACAACAAGAAAAGAGACAGAGACGGGCAACGTATCCAGACTTCGGGTCAATCATCCAATGTTTCAAATCAGCAAAGACCGTAGAGTTCAAGTGATCAGAAACAATGGGAATCAGTCACGACCATGGCAATCGAGACCCCAGAATCTGAAACCTGCCACAAATCAACTTCAGCCGTATGTAGCACCAGTTAAAGCTCAACCTTAAATCAGTATGGGAACAAGAACCAGGCCTTGATTCCACCATGCAACACTTGTGGGAAACACCATCGAGGCATTTGTCATCGAGCTGGGGGAAATTGTTTTCGGTGCGGTCAAACCGGACACATGATCAGGGATAGTCCTCAACCAGACAAGAAGAACAATGTTGGGACCTCTACATCACTTAATAATAGAGGAAGAGTCTTCTCACTTACTGCTACTGATGCTGCTAGTGCCCCAGGTACTGTATCTGGAACCCTTCGTATCAGTGATCGTGATATTTGTGTGTTATTTGATACAGGTGCAACATATTCCATAGTCTCTCATATGTTCACAAAATACCTTATGATTGCACCATCACTTTTAGATCATACTTTATGTATTTCCACTCCTACCGGCCAATCGATTATCATCACCCACATATATAAAGATTGTCCTATCACCATTGACACCATTCTGCGTAAAGCAGATCTTTTGCCTATGTAAATGAGCGACTTTGATATCATCCTTGGGATGGATTGGTTAACGCGACATCATGTGACCATCTATTGTCATTCTCGACGAGTTATTTTTGGTGATTTTCACCATCCTGATCTTGTCTATCAGGGAATCCAACCTCATAAATCTCTTAACACTATTTCTGCCCTTAAAGCTCAGAAGTTGATATCTCATGGTTGTGTTGGTTTCTTAGCATCTATCATAGATACTTCAGTTGGTGAAGCTAGTATCGATAGTCATATTGTTGTTCGTGAGTATCCAGATGTGTTTTCGGATGAATTGTCGGGGTTACCACCTGACCGTGAGATAGAATTCTCTATTGACTTGATTCCTGGTGCCCAACCCATTTCTAAAGCTCCATATCGTATGGCCCCTTTGGAGTTGAAAGAATTAAAGGAGCAGTTGCAAGAGTTGCTGGAACTTGGATTCATAAGACCAAGTGTCTCACCTTGGGGTGCTCCAGTCCTATTAGTAAAGAAGAAGGATGGTAGCATGCGGTTGTGCATTGACTACCGAGAGTTGAATAAGATTACAATTCGAAATCGATATCCTCTTCCTCACATCGACGACCTTTTTGATCAACTTCAGGGTGCCAAGTTCTTTTCAAAAATAGATCTAAGGTCTGGGTATCATCAGCTGAAGATTCGGGAGGAAGATGTTTCAAAATCTGCATTTCGTACTCGTTATGGGCATTACGAGTTCTTGGTTATGCCTTTTGGGCTAACCAATGCCCCTGCAGTCTTCATGGATTTGATGAATCGTGTATTCCATGTATTTTTGGATAAATTTGTGATTGTCTTCATTGATGATATCTTGGTATATTCTAAGAACAAGGAAGACCATGAAGAACACTTACGAAAAGTACATGACACATTGCGACAAAAGAAGTTATATGCAAAGTTTTCAAAATGTGACTTTTGGCTCAATCAAGTGGCTTTTCTTGGTCATGTAGTATTAGCAGAAGGAATCATGATGGATCCTGCTAAGATAGAGGCAATTACAAAATGGCCTAGACCCACATCTGCCATTGAAGTTCGAAGTTTCTTGGGCCTAGCTGTCTACTACCGAAGATTTTTAGAAGGATTTTCTGTTATTGCCTTACCTCTCACTCAAATTTTGAGGAAAGGAGTTAAGTATTCATGGAATGAAGAACGAGAGAAACGTTTCGAAGAATTAAAGAAAAGGCTCGTATCTGCCCCGATACTCACTCTCCCTTATTGTTCAGGCGGTTACCTGATTTATAGTGATGCCTCAAAGAAAGTTCTTGGTTGCGTGCTAATGCAACACGGGAAGGTTTTCGCCTATGCCTCACATCAATTGAAGCCTTATGAAGTTAATTACCCGACGCATGACTTAGAGTTAGCAGCTGTGGTGTTTGCATTAAAGATTTGGCGACACTATTTGTACGGTGAGACTTGTGACATCTTCACCGATCACAAAAGCCTTAAGTATATTTTTACACAAAAAGAGCTAAATATGAGGCAAAGAAGGTGGTTAGAACTGCTTAAAGACTATGATGCCAATATTCAATACCACCCGCGGACAGCGAATGTTGTGGCCGATGCTTTGAGCAGGAAAAACTTCGGTGCCATATCTTGCCTTCAGATTCAACCTCGTATCATCTCGGATCTTGATAAAATGGGTGTTTGCATCCATATAGGTAAATCAGATGGTTATCTAGCAAAATTGCGAATCGAGCCTGACCTCATCTCACGTATCAAAGAATCACAAAAAGATGACGGTGAATTATGGGCGATATCCGAAAACATGTAGGTGGGAAAACAATCTGGGTTTCATGTAGATGAACATGGAGTGATTTGGTGTGGCAAAAGATTATGTGTACCCGACAACCCCGCTCTTCGTGAGGCATTGCTAGCTGAAGCACATAGCTCGCCATTTTCTATCCACCCAGGATCTACAAAGATGTATCGAGATCTACGTCAAAACTTTTGGTGGAATGGCATGAAGGAGGCTGTTGCAAAGTATGTGTATGAATGTCTTACATGCCAACAAATAAAGATTGAGCACCAACGAGCTAGTGGTCTTTTGCAGCCATTGGATATTCCATTATGGAAATGGGATGAGATCTCAATGGACTTTGTTACGGGCTTGCCTAAAACTTTGAAGAAGAATGATGCTATATGGGTCGTGGTTGATAGATTGTCCAAATCGGCTCACTTTCTGGCAATTCAGCAAGGATTTTAGGTTAGCAAGTTAGCGGATGTGTTTATAAAAGAGATTGTTCGTTTACACGGTACTCCAGCCTCGATTGTGTCTGATAGGGATCCAAGGTTTACGTCACGATTTTGGAAAGGATTTCAAACTGCTTTGGGTACAAGATTAAAGTTTAGCACGACTTTTCACCCACAAACAGATGGGCAATCAGAACGCACGATTCAGACACTTGAAGATATGCTTAGAGCTTGTGCACTTGAGTGGACAGGAAACTGGGATGATTATTTATGCCTTGTTGAGTTTGCCTATAATAATAGTTGGCAAGCAAGCATTGACATGGCTCCATTCGAACTCTTGTATGGTAGAAAGTGTCGAGCACCAATTTGTTGGAATGAAGTTGGCGAGAAAATAATAGAAGGGCCAGAATTGATACAAATAACAAATGATAAAGTTGCTATTGCTCGAGAAAAGTTAAAAGAAGCACAAAGCAGGCAAAAGAGTTATGCAGATAAACATCGACGGGCCTTAGAATTCAAAGCTGGAGACCATGTAGTTTTGAAAGTTTCACCGTGTCGTGGAGTTCGTAGATTTGGGATTAAAGGAAAGCTTAGTCCTCGTTTCATCGGTCCATTTGAAATTCTTGAAAGAATTGGTGAAGTTTCGTATCGATTAGCACTACCGCCTCAACTTTCCCACGTTCATAACGTATTTCACGTGTCTTTGTTAAGGGGATACAATTACCACCCGCTTCACATCATCAATTACCCATTACACATTCAGTTATTGATTCTGTTACTTAAGCCTTTATCTGTACTGGGCATTCGGCTCATTCCGTTAATGTTTGTTCATAACAGGTTCACAGGTTACTCAGGGCGGGACGTGAGGAGAGAAAAATTGAGCTCTAGGATTTTGGACCGTGAAAGTATGTTAGTGGATTTTTGTAGCTTAGGCTAGTTCATCTAATACGGTCAATTGATCAATATGTAATTAACAATTTAACCTAGGGCTCTTAAACAATATTTTGGGATATGTAATACTTACCTTTGACTAATAGAAAGCATGTCTTCTGCTTTGATTGATGTAATAGTGACACGTCACCCCTGAGGTTCGGTCGTCCAGAGGTTCGGTCGTCCAAAGGTTCGGCCTCTCTGAGGTTCGGTCGTCCAGATTCGTTAACCCCTAGGTTCGGCCACCCTACATCCGGTCGACTGGGGTTCGGCCGATCATCATCATCTTCATTCGAGCTTTTGCATGTTGCAGGTCCATCCATGGCTGCCATTAGCTTCCAACCGTTTACACATGTTCATTTCTAAACATCTAAAATGGTGTAAAATGTTTTGAAAGATGGCAGCCTTGTTCGGTTAACATTTTTGTTAAAACTCGAAAAGTAAACGCCCGATCTACCTTCTAAACTCGATCAAATGCTTGAAATCTTCGTGGGTTTACGATCTCCTTGATTATACCGACAATTTGGGCCAAGAATCAAGTGAAATGGTTTAGTTTTGAGTGAGATAAGTTAGAGAGAAGTTCTAGAGAGAGTAGGCCGAATTTGGTGTTCTAGAGAGAGAGAGTGGGGAGGTGAAAAATGAGGGAGAAGGAGGTGTTTACTCCTTTTATATCCCGCGTCTTTCCCGTGTGCCCGGTTTCGTTTATTTCGCGTTACACATGTTGTTAAATCGTTCAGTTTTTACGTAAAAATCATATTTTAAAACACGAAACCTTTAAAAAAATAAATTCGTTTTATAACATGATTTTATTTAATTTCGTTTAGTTATTTGTTTAATAAGATGATTTTGTTCGAATTCGTTGAAAGTTGTAATTTCTAATAAATGCTTTCGAATTCTTTTTCTTAATTTAATATCGTTTGATATTATTTCGGTTATCTCATCGAAACGCGTTACTCACGTATGTATTCGTAAAGATCGTCACCTTTCCGAATCCATCGTTCGTATTGTATTTCGATTCGACTTACGATTTATGGAATATCGTTTCAGTATATTATTCTTAATAATTATATTCGCGTAAATCGTCACTCACTCGAATACATTATTAAGTTAATATTTCTGAAATAATATTCGCGTTTTAATTAATATTCGCGTCCTCACCATCACGTGATTATTTTAAACAACGCTTTCCATTATTTTATTAATTATTCCCATTAATTATCCAATTCCCAATCCAAACCCTACTAAACCATATCACTGACACATCCATGATAGACCGAAATAAGTTTATGTATAGGGCATATGTAGGAGTAGGTCGCAACCTATCCAGCCATCGTCCCACCACCATTTCGATAAATCATGACCATGTGTCCTTGACTATATTTAGTGACCAAACCAACAACCTTTAACCATTTCCATCAAAATCAGATCATATTAAATAAATCAATTGCAATAAATAATGTGGTTCAGTATAGTTATATTTCAAACTAACTTCCCATGGTTTATGTGTAATAATCATACGTTCTCATCAAAGTATACCAGTGATAATATCATCAAGTAATTCAAAAATTATCAAATTATCATATCAGGTTTTATCAATACAATTAAATATGTACAGACATACCCAAAATACAGTGATGTTACATATTATTTCTAAGAACTTGATGTTACAATTTTTGATTCATGTTCGGTTATCGGGTCGGGTGAGATAAAATAATAACATAAAATACCGTAATAGAAATACCTTGTTATTTAAAAACAAACAATAAAAACATAATGTTATTATTAAAAAAAATCATACATTTTAAACATGGTTATAATTTAGTTGGTCATAGTTTAAAATAAAAAAAACAGCAAATCTTGAATTTGAACACTAGATCTATTTTAGCATAGGTTCGTCGGTGAGGGCATACAAATGCTTTAATGATGAAAACAATTATGAGAATGTGTGTATTTGATCTTTGGGTGTTTTTCTAGTGTCCAACAAGACCACAACATCAATCATTGTACACAATAACTCATATTCATACAAAAGTTATTGGTTGGGCCTAAAAATGGTAGATTGTAAGTTATTGGTTGAACCTAAAAATGGTAGAATGTAAGTTATTGGTTGGACCTAAAGATGATAGGATGTAAACAAACTTATTATCTTCATGCTTGTTTTTGTTTGATTTGCTTTAATGGCATAATTGGGTTATGGGTTTGGTTTCTCTGTAGTTTGTTTTAGTCTGGCTTGATGATCTATGTGGTTAGTGCTCAACTGCTTAACTGCTTACCTGCTTATCTGCTTAAGTTTAAATCGTTAGTGCTTTATCTGTATGCTTTACGATCCTACTCTTCGTTACATGTTTTCAAAAAAAAAAAAAAAAATTTTTTTCGGGTTTTCTGAGCCAGGGGACTCTAACGAAGCAGCCTCTCTATTCTACTTGTAGATAGGGGTAAGGTGTGTCTTTATCTTTCCCCTTCCAGACCCCACTTTAAGTGGGATTTTTACTGGGTACGCTTGTTGTTGTATAGTTTGATTAGACTGTAGATTTAGTCCCCTAATTTTTAAAAATTGCAAATTTAGTCCAAATATTCATAAGAAGATTACAAACATGGTCCATGTGATTTGGTCAGATTGCATGATTAATCCCCAACATTGAAAAATTACAAACTTAGTCCAAATAAGAATGAGAAGATTGTATAAATGGCTCATATGGTTTGATCAATTGTAGATTTAGTCCTTAAATCAAATTGCAATTATATTTAAATGTTACAACCTAATAAGTCACATTAGTTAAGATCGGGTTATAAATATAATTTGAGAATCCACGCTAATTATTTAAGCATTATTAATATAACTTGCAAATTCAAAAGTTTTAAAAAAAATGTTGTCTACTTAACGTTTATCGTTCAATATTTTATACTATTTTTTTAATGAATTAATCTGAATACAACTATACAAATAACTTCATGAGATAATAAAAATTATTTTAATAAGCTTTATATTATTTTAATGTTTAGGTATTTAGTTTGGATTTGTGAATTATTTATATTAATCGATCTTAAATAATTGAGATATAAATTCAAAATATAATCGTAATTATATCTGGGGACCAAATATGTAATTGATCAAAGAATATGAACCATTTATGACATCTTCTCGTCAATATTTGGACTAAGTTTGCAATTTTTCAATGTTAGGGACCAAACATGCAATATGACTAAACCACAGAGGTCATGTATGTAGCTTTCTTATAAATCTTTGGACTAAATTTGTAATTTTTTAAGTTTGATGCTGATCAAAGCTCATGAACCATTTATGCAATTAGCTCTTAGCTTTAAGAAAAAGAGTTATCTTTGAGAAAGAGAAAAAAGAGGCTACTTTTACATAGATCTCATGCGTCAAAATACACAAGCAAACACAATTTTACAAGTATAAGGCTAGAAGATTTAAAACCATGAATAAAGAATAGAAGATTTAATGTTCAAATGATGAGTTTCACCAATTTCTTTCATGATAAGTTGTAAAACCAGGAATGTTGAAATATAACATCCATTTAACAACAACTTCTACCTTGAACATCCTATGATGGCAATGTTAGCAAGATTGATCCTTAGATAACGTCTGTCTTTCTTTGTCTTCTAAGGACCATGCTCCCACATCATCATCATCATTATTATTATCATCACCATCATCATTATCATCGTACATTGTTCTTGAAATGTCATTTGAAACACATTCTTCCTCATTAGTTGCCTTCCTCTCGGTCTTTGACAAATAAGGTTTCAGCTTGTCAACATCTGACAGCTGCACCGGTTTGAGGAAAAACTCCTCAGCCCCTTCTTCTAAGCATCTGAAAAAAGATCAAGTTCAGTACAAGTGTCAAAATTACTAAAACACCTTTACACAACAGTCGAAAATGCAAAGAATTTGTTAAATGGAATCAATAAGGATTAAGAAGTATGTGAATCTTGATTCACCTGCTTATCCTTGCTGGGATATTATCAGACGACATGATCACAACTGGTATGTCTTTCAGTGATTTTGACTCCTGCAAGTACCATAAAAATTTATAGGTTAGGTAATGTCTTCCTACGAATTTTGGTGACTGATCCTTAGGGCAATGGTCAAGGCCAAACGCGGGTCAAACTCAAGTCAGCCCTCCCAAAAAGCAAACTAGGTAAAGGTCTAGATAACTAATTTCTCTTTTTTTTTTGGCAACCCTGAGAACCCTTCCCGGTAACTCTTTCCATTACTCTGCTAACCAACGAAATCAGCAAAACAGAGCTTGTGTTGGGCAGGTGGTCTTTTTGGAAGTCAAAGAAACAAAAGCAGTGATTTGAACTTGAGGCCTTTGTTAGACACGAAAAGTAACCAAACAAGATCAAATCTCACCTTGATCTTTCTCAAGAGTTCAAAGCCAGTCATCCCGGGCATACAATAATCTGTAATAATCAAATTCACCTCCACTTCCTATATTAATTAAAAAAACATGACAAAAATAACATAACATTGAAACCCATATAATAGATTCAGAATTGAAAGAAAATCATAAAAAAGAGTTCATTTTGACTTTTGGGAGTCAACCCTAGGCTACAAATTCAAAACTGATACATAATTCCATTTGTTCTTTTTAATATCGTTTCTTCATTGTCCTAAGAAACATGGTCAGTATTTCCTACACAAAGAAACAGGTCTAGAAGAATTTACAAGATTACCAATGATCATTTGAACAATAAAATTCTCATGTTGACTTTTAGGAGTCTACCCTAGGCTGCAAACTCAAATCTGATACATAATTTTATTTTTCTTTTTACTATAATTTTCATACTTAATGTCCATATTTCCTACACAACGAAGCAATACTTGCATACTTTCAAGATAAATTATAATAATTTAAAGTTTTTAAACATTAGAAGTTTCATGTTTACTTGTTCTAGATTGAACGCAATATAGGCAAAAGATTCACAGAATCAACACAAACTTTGAGAAAAACAGAGATCAAAGAAAACTCATACTGGATTGGGTGAAAAAGATTGAAAATTTTCAACATCATGCAGACCCAAGAACTCCAGAGCCTTACTTCCAGAATCAACAGCAGTAACTGCAACAACAATCACATCAAACATCACAAAAAAAAATGGCAAATCTGAATCATCACAAAGATTCCCGTTTCAGAAACTGATGAATTTATGATCCTACCATGGTAAGATAACGTCTTTAGCAGGCGTTCGATCAATTTCCTGTCGATTATGCTGTCATCAACAGCAAGAACATGAAGAGGGGTTTCTGAGATTGCAATAACACCCATTTTGAAAATTTTGAGGATGAAGAATTGGGATTTGGTGGTTTATAAAATGGACCCATTTGATTTCGAGGAGGTGCGATATGAAGATTTTGACAGTTTGGAAAAGAAGATCCGACCGGATATGATTTTGCGAATCGTTGAGGATCTTTTTTGAGTTGATTTTTTAGCAATGGAGGAGAGCACACAACGAAGTTTCAAATGTTTATTTATTTATTTATTTAGTCAAATTTGAAATTTTTGCCCAAATCAACAATTTACATATACTTTGACCATATACTTTAAAATTGGCATGATCATGCAATACACATCGATTGAGATGAAATTAGGTGAGTTTTTGGTAAGATAGGTTTTTCATAAACCAAATTCTTTTGTTAAACCCTTAATAATAATGTATAAGACGGTTTAACTTTTTTTTGAACGGCATTTGATCTCAACATGTAAACCACTGATTTCCAGGCCACGTCACCAAGGTCTACTTACCATGACCTCCGTTGAGACCACACCACCACCCCAGGAGGAAACCGCACCGGAAAACCCCCTGACCTCCCAAGAACCCCTATTTCGCCTTGGGAGGGATTTGAACCCATGACCTCCCACAGAGAAGCCAAAGGGGTAACCATTAGGCTAGAAGCCCTTGGTTATCATACGGTTTAACTGATAACTATTGGTAATTTTGATACTGTCATAATATTACAACTAGTTTTTTCCCGTTACGAGTTGCGGCGTGTTATCACGGGACGCTCTCGAGAACGGATATTATGTATTAATTGCAGAATAATAAGTTACATAGCAAAATTAAATTTTTTGTTGCGAACTCTATACAAACTTTTCCATAAAAACATAAAATCATACAAAATATACATAAAATTTTTTACAAAAATAATAGAGAAAAATACTCACAAAATTATTCTCATCGACAATCAGTTGATTGATTTAAAAAAAAAAACAAACATCTAAGTAAATCTTTCAAATTTAATAATTTCATCTCTGTGTACTACTTCTCAAAGTTAAAAAAACTTTTAATGATCAAAGTCTAAAGTATCAAAATGTTGCTATTTCTTTCCTTACCTGTAATAAATTAAAACTACTGCCAATGTGGGACTACCTCACTTGGTAGAGGCTTTGCCTCTTAGAATGGGAGGTCATGGGTTCTAACCTATGCAATGGTGTAATTATTGTGTAGTAGTGTCTTTCAAAAAAAATAAATTAAAACTACTATTCATTTTCATTGCTTTTTATATATAATCTTACTACTCTAATAAACAAATATCTTTCCTTGACACTTATCATATCATACATACTCAATTGGCAAATGTCAATCAATAAGAATATCACATTTATTAAGTGCTATTAATTTAATTGATTAATTTTATCAGTATAAGAAATTATTCTAATTTTCAAATAAATCAATCTTTCTACCATAGATTTAAAATTTTAATTTAGTTTATTAATTATTTTAGATGTTTCAATATTTAGCTACTAAGCATGTCGACAATAAAATACAAAATTTGATTCTATTTACACATCTGGGGTTGGTTTGTACTTAAACCATATGATATTTACACATGTTCAATTATATGTATCATTGTTTATGGCTAAAAATATATAATGTTTAAAACTATTAATTTTAGATAAATGTAGTAACATTATTATATATATTAAAACTCATGAAAAAGAATAATATACTTTATGAAGTTTAAAAATGGTGACCCAATAGAACTTTTTGGATTTTTAAGTTTTGCTACAAATGAAAATTTTTTTGAGTGGCGACGATCCTACATACAACGTATGTTGTCTTAACAGGGCCCACTAGGCAGAGGTAAGACGCTGCCACACCAGATGCGTGGGAACCCCTAGAATGGGCAAACTCTCGCTCCCCGTTGGTCCAGAACTCGAGATTAAGATCAAATTCTTCCCTCAGTTGGATGTCCTTTAAATTGCCCCTGGCTGGGCTTAAATCAATAACATCTCGACTACAAGGTGAAAACCTAACTAGTAGGTTGAATTCTCATGACTGTCATAAATGAAATAATTAAGTAGAAATGCGCATGGAGCATCTTCCATTATGGCAATGTATGCAAAAAGGGTTACATATGAATTAATAAATAGGTATGGTAGGAAACCTATGCTATCATGGAATTGTAGGGAGGAGAAAATATCATCACAAACTTCATTTTTATTTGTTTCTTCTAGATTTGGAAAGAGAAAAGGAAGAAAAAACCTTAATTGTGTTATCTGCTATTTGGAACACGATGTCATTTTCATTACATAATTTACTTGTAAACTCTTGAAATATGTTTGATGACCACTTGATTATTTTAACTTTTTTAAAATGCATGCTACCAAGGATGTGATTATGAAAGGAAAAAACTTTACAAAAGCTAAGAAGATTTTCAACAAGAAATATTAAAATGATCTCAAATGTTTGTGAACTTGTCAACCGATTTGTCGAAAAACTCCGTTCTCAGTGCGCTTTTGGATGATAGAACTACTATCTTAATTCCGTATGAAAATACCATTTGTTGTTTAGCAGTGTAACGCGCTGCAACGCGCGCGGGATTAACGCTAGTTATAAAGAAAATAACAAATGTTGTATATAAAAAGTATTTAACAATTTATGAATTTTTTTTGTAATTTTTCATAGTAACTTATTTTATGTTACAATATGTAATGTTAGTCATTTAAAATTATTACATTTTTGTTAATTTTTCGCATCCGCTATTCAGCCAGTATATTACACGGGTTTATAACCTAGTAATAATAAAATAATAACTAGTTAAAATTTTCTAAAGACTAAAAAGGAAATCTGAATAAAGATTGATTAAGCTAAGAAGTGTGAAGCAATTGTGATTGTTAAACAAACAACTGGTCATCAGTCATAACTACTCAACAACAACAAAAAACGATCAATTAATGGTAATAAAAATAGTACAATGTTGAAACTATATATAACTGGTTTTATACCCGTCCGGTGGCCTGATACAATAATATTATCGAATCAATTTAGTAAAATTCATTATACAAATTATAATAATTGTTTAATTAGGATAAATGAGATAGTGAGGAAATAGGGGTAAACTGTTTTCATAACTAACTCTCAAATTTAATTTACACAGCTGAGATTTATTATCAGCCATTTTACATGACCCAAATCTTATCTCAAGACAGTTGAATTGATCGAGAACCATATATATACAATTAGGGACAATCATAACAGTTAATTGTTAGCAGCTAATTGAAACATAATGATAATTGATCATCTATAAATTTTTTTTTTGGTATGGTTTGATGTATCAAATTCAATTAAAAATTTCCTATACTTTTGTATACTTGTCTTTGAACTATCACTAAAAATTATTTTAATCGAAAAGTGATTTACACAATTTAAGAATTTATTCAGGAAACTTTAAAATCGTAAGACATACAACATACTTGACGACGAAAACAACCAAACCATTGAAAAATGGTTAGATTTAACGATTTGCACAATTTAATTTTTTTAAAGATTGTTACTTCATTATATTGAATTTTAAAAATAATTCATTAATATTATCTAGGTACTATGCGTTCTAAAGACAAAAAAACTTTACGTTAAAAAGGTTAAACATGTTTCTGGTTAACGCGGTCATTCGATGTGATTTGAGTTATTTAAACATGTTTCTGGTTAACGCGGTCATTCGATGTGATTTGAGTTAGACAATAAGATCTCTTCAATCGATTTCAAGGATCATGAATTTTTAGAAAAATCTGGATCCTTTTTTCTAGTCGATCCTTAGAAAAGAAGACAAGAATGATAAGATCCATAAATAAAGATATATTTAGGATTTGCAAACACGTTTTTATTTTATGTATATTTTTTTGAAGTAAGCACTTAAATAAGAAATATCAATCAAATCTTTATTATTTTTATAGATTAAAAAATAACAAATATTTTTTTATATTGTTAACATACTTTTAGTTTTGCATAGTTTTACTAAGTGATAGGGGCTTTGTGAAATCTTCTAAGATGTTAATAGGTAAAAGAACTGGGATGGAATAGCGGTTGGATGGTTAGGACATCCGAAGAAACTTATTTATCATTTTTTGTTCCATCGCTGGATAGAATGCAAAGGAAAATGTGGGCTCGGACGTATGTTCAAAAGCATCAAATTCGAGGGGACGGTAATTGAAATCCCGTATTGGATGTTTGTGTTCCAAACCGTTTAAATAAAAAGTTTATTTATTTCGTTTTTATATTCTAGTCAATGAAAAAATCGCACGATTTATATTATGCACATTCAAAATAGATAAATTAATAATTCACGGACACTTTATCCAGCTTAAATGAAATAGAATTGAAGGTTCAAGAAAATAATTTGAGTCAATGTTAATATATTAATTTTGTATATAAGTATATAAAAAATCTAAAGTTACGATGTAATTTGTTTAGTGTTCTAAAAAATAGTTGGTTGGATCTTTCACGTAAACATTTCGACCAATGTTTTTATAAGTAGACCGGATATTAAACCAGATGTTATACTAATTCACTCATCGGATTAGATTCAAGAACCTATGTTAGCATAAACAATTAAAAATACCAACATATTTATAAAATTTTAAATACATTTAAACAAACACAATTAATATTCAAATATAATAATCATGATTAAAAATAGAGGAATTGGTTTAGTATCCTTTAAATTTTAGTGAAAATAAGTATAATAATCTGGTTTAACCACTGTAACACCTCAACCTTATTAGGACTGACTTGCCACTTATACAAATATCAAAATTAATGCAATCACCATAATTAGTCATAACCGACTTAACGTCTTACATAATTTAACCAAAAACATAACTAATATAAAAACAAAATATAAAAACATCACAAAAACAAATACAGCTGAGCCAAAGAATGCTCAGTAACGGATAAACAACAGTAATAAATAAGTGCAGAATGTGATTAAGATAATCAGAATAATGTTCAGAAACAGAAAGTCAGAAACAAAACAGTTCAGAACCATAACAGAAACAAATCAGTAAACAATGGTTTGACTTGAATAAAATATAACCTTTGAGAAAATATAAAGGTTATAATGTAAGTTAGAAATAGTGGGAAATCTCAGAATGTACCACGAGCCGACTGTACATACAAAATGTGTAAGGTTCACGAGTAGCTACTTCCGCTTACTAGACACATTAGATAGTTAGTATTGGCATACACGTCACTATCCCCTACAGTTTCAAATTATCCTAGGACCAGTCCATAAACCTCTCTAGAATTCGGCAGGTGCACAAATGTGCTATCAAGTAGTAAATAGAGACGCCGTGAACTCAACTCACCATGAAGGCCTGTGGTCATCCTTACATGTAGTGGCATGCTCGGGTAATAGATCAGAAGTTCAGTAGGTTCATTAGGGCAGTTAAACTACCAAGTTCAGTAATATTCAGATCATGCAATAATGAGTACAATATAGTCTAAATATATTGCATGTTAAATGAAATAGAGAAACATGATATGATATTGTGGCAATCAGAAATCTAAATACAATACAGAAACAAAAATTAAACGATTACAGAAACACAAATACTATGATTTAGTTAAACATAATCCGTACCTTAGACTTAGCAATTAATGAGCAAATTAATTTCCGATAATAACTAAGCAATCCAAACCTCTGATGATTGAGTAATATGTGTTTTTATGTGATTTCATGTTAGTTTAACCGAATCCTAATTCATATACGTAACCGGTTTGATTTTGGTTACTTGGGCCTTTTTAATGTTTAACCAATCAAATCAGTTTATTTTATAAAGTTGTTTACTAACATTCACAGATATTTGTTCATTTTGTAAAATAGCGAATTAAACGTTTGTGTTTACAAAGTTATGATTTATGTGAATTTTAAGATAAAACAATCTAAAAAGTTGTTTTGAATATGATTCAAACTCATGACCTCTTGAATCAGTTAGCCGGTTAAATCTAATTCACAATTGTTTATTGAATTACTTTTAAAATCATTCTAAATATTTTTTGTTGAGTTTTAAAAATTGTTTAAAATGATTATATAAAAATAAACTAAAACAAATGTTTCTGGAACTACAACTCTCGAACTCCCAGACACCAAATAACATCCCAAGCATTAGGCTATATTGGTTTACTTTTATTGCCTTGGACCATTAATTATTTTGTTTAATAATCGGTCAGCTACAATCCAATGCAAAGGAAGGGAAAATGTCACCTTGAGACTTCTTGGTTGATGAATCAGTTGCTCTAGAATTATAATTGTTAATCTAATGATCTGTTTGTTGTTTTAACATTAATAGATATGAAGCCCATCTTCTTTGTTAAGCATCTTACTCTAGTATTATATCTTCATTACATTATATGATTTCCCAAAATCTTAGTTTATATATCTTGGTTACCCAATTATAATTTCTTAACCAATGTTCTTTAAACTCAAATATTCCGTAATCTGTGTATATGAAAACTAGTTTTCACAACTTGATTATAAAACTGATCAACAAAACTTTACCTTATTAGTAGCACACAACCATTGGCCAAATTAACAATATGTGACGATGGATAACAAACGCTTTGGTCTTGTTTCTGGTTGTAGCGGCACCCGTTTCTTCCTTTGCTTGAAGTCTTGATCGAGAATTTTAATAGGAATAGTTGACTTCCAATAATTTGATATGTTATGAACAACTAAATGATAATTCAGTCAAAAAATTGAAATATTTAGATGAGCATTTGATCGGTTATGTCAATTTAATTCTTAGCCACACTTTTTAATTTTAGTTACGTATTAACATATTGTCCTCAAATGGTATCGTTACTTAATAAACCAAAGAAAATTAATAGCAATTTAATAGATAAATTATTTGTGATAATTACTCTTATATGTGCCAGTTTATAAATCGGTTTGATCGATAGGATTATAGTTATGAATTGAACTTATTAATATGCGATTTTCTCGATTAAAATGTTAATATATCGAGTAGAATATTTTATATCAATTGATATTAAACGAGCCAACATTACTTACCTAGATCGGTTATCTAAGTAACCGGAATATTTGATAATTAAATTGGTGTCAATTTGTTGGAATTTGAAAACAGTTAAACTAGATTATTAGATACTTACTTAATATTTAGCTACATTTTATTTATTTTAATATAATTGTTTGGTTATTTAATATATGTGTATGTATGTATGTATTTATTTAAGTTTTTTGGTATTATAACCACTGTCTGGTTCGCTGGTTTGACCAATAATTAACCGATTCAGCTAAGTTTCATGAAACATTAGAAATGAAATTTAGCATCATGTCTTCTTCATTAGGATTTGATTTTGATTATAAGCAATGGCTTCGAAAGAGACCTTGATGTAAGATTAAATTATATATTTATAACTAGCTTATTAACATATGTATTACACATAGTTGCATAAAAAAAATAAGCATTATAAAGCAATTCATTGATAAAAATAGATATACAAATAATGTAAAATCTATAACATTTAAAAAAACGAAAAGAAAAATATATTTAATAAATCTTTAAACACTTTTTAAACAATACAAATAAAATTTGAAAATTTTGAGTTTCAAAATTATTAATTGAAAATATAAAGTTTGAAATGATTGGATTTCAATTAATATTTAAAGAAAATGAATATTAATTTTTATTTTAAATTTGTAAGTTTAACTTGTGACACCCGACAATTTCAGGTAAATTGCAACACTTACAATTCCTTATTTCACCATCATACTTCATTGCATTTCATTTAATTAGGTTTAATTAAGTGAGTCAAGCATAATTCATTGTGAAACGATAGTTCGGAGAATTATCGAATCGTACATTGCACACTGATTTTGGAAATCAAGTGTGGCAAACACAAACACAATTGCAAAACAATAATTCAGGGAATTATTGAATTCTGTATTTCACATTGATTATGATCAATCAAGTGTGTAAACATTTCGTAAAGACGAACACAAACGATCATCGGTAATTCTTCTATTACACAAATGTTGGTAAACAAATGAAATGATAATCAAACAAATATATGTGTGTTTATGTGCTTATGTGATTAAAAAAATTAAAAGTTTATAATAAACGCCACGAATCAAACGCGAACGAAATCAAATAAACCAATCGAAAAGTCACAAATTCAAACCGGTACGCAAAGCCTGGGCGAGATTTTTGAATTCAGCCGAATTGCTCGGCAGTACGCCACGACCAATCATTTTCCACCTTGGTGGTACGCAACGTGTCTCGGTGGACTCCCCGGCTATTTTGTCCATGGCGGTATGCCAAGGCCCTCAATGTGAGACTTGGCGGTACGCGACAAGTCCCAATACTCTAAACTCATTATAAATGAAACCCATTTCCCACATTTCATCTTTTTCACCCATTACACGAATTTCTTGCTCATTGCTAGACCAAAGCCTCTGCCAAACTCTCATAAACCCTCCCAAACCTCTGTTGAATCACCATAAGCCACTCCGCTTGCGTTCTTGGTGGTTTGAAGCCATATAAGCATCAAGGGAGGTCTTACAAGACACCAAGGCACAAGAAACTCATCATCAGCTACCTATGGAGCTACCATCAGCTGTTCTAGCTCGAATCTCATCATCTAAGGTAGTTTTATTAGCTTATCTATGCTTAGATCACACATGCAAGGGCTAAAAACCCACATGCATGTGTAAATAGTCACATGCAACTCCATATGTTCACTTGCACAAAATTTATGATGTTCTTGGATCTTGTTTGATGTATTTTAACTGAGATTGAAGTATAGATGTGGCCTAAGTTGAGTTTTAATCGATCTGGTAGAGATTTGTGTAACTTACTAAAATAGGAAACTTTTTGGATGCATGTTGTTGATAAGGGATGATCTAGACATGTTAGATGTGTTTAGATGATGTTAAATGTTTATTAAAGTGTTTAGAAATACATTTGATAGTTGGATTTGTGAAAAACATGGTTTTGATAGTAATTTACTATTTATGGAAATTTTTGAAAATTAAAAGAGGAATTTCAACAAATTTGCATGATTTGGTGATTTGTAGATATTGTAATGTGTTTACAAATGCTATAAAAACATATTTGGAACTTTGATTTGTGAAAACGGACTTTTAAACAACTACTTTCTAAATATATAAACTTTAATTTGGGAAATTTGACAAATTGGGTGATTTGTGTATAAACAACATTTTATATGTGTTCAATGTGTTTTAGAAACATACTAGAAGTATTACTTTGATGAAATGGGATTTCATAACTAAACATTCCAAAAATAGAAACTTTCTAAATATAGAAAGTTTCCTAAAATAGCAACTTTTCAAAAAGGGTAACTTTCCATAAATGGAAAATTTTACGATATTCATACGTGACTTATGTGAACGTTGTATGATTAGAGTCGTAGGATGAATGATGATGTCCTAATTGTGTGTTAAGATCAATATGACACATAAATGAACTGAACACAACAAACATGTCACCAATAATTCATCGAGTCAACACAAGTCAACACACAAACACTCGGTTGAGCACACCAACACTTGGAGTTGTATAGGATACAATACATCACAAAACATATACTCACAACCTATATGATTACAGGTGATCACTAGCAGGTGCTAGCATTCGCACGTTGCGAACATACAAACCGGAAACTTCACTATCAGGTGAGTTCACGACCCCTTTTTCTATTTTCTATCTTTGGGGGAGAAAACATTTCATACAAACTACTTTTGAACAACAAATAAATTTTGGATACATATGGACATGCTTTATCACTATATGTATATGTGTGTCACACATCACAACAAAGTCCTCACAAATTAACACAACTCGGACCGTTAGTAGCGCGGGGTGCCTAGTGTGGTAATCTTGGATAATACTATTTGGGTCTGACAAACCCCTCTGTTGCGCGCTTGGGAGGCCACCCCGATTGAGAGTCAGAATAGGGCAAAATTGACCAAACACATTTGTCATTGTCTTGTGTGATGGACTTGGCGGCAGGCATGCAGTCAGCTTCGGTTTCGGACCCACATATGATATAAAACATATTGACTAGCTATCAATGGATATTGCATTGTAATGATATGTAGTCTTACAACATTTACTTTAAACATTTATTGTTTACAACTGATACCAAACCTGTGCTCTCACCAACCGTTGTGTTGACCGTTTCCTCGCATGTTTTCTCATGTAACTAAGGCACGCACACAGGACTAGGATGTTAGGACGGAGTCTCATGCATCTACTAGGTGTCTTAGGCTGTTGAGAACAATTTAATTATTTTGTCTTGTAATGTAATGTTAAACAACTTAAACTGCTTCCGCAACTTTTGATTTGAAATGTTTTGAAAACATTTTACTTAGCTTCCCTAACTCTGATTTATTAAACTGTTTTATCCAAATAATTGGACGTACGTATATAACCAGACATGTAAGTCTCGCAACTGCGATCCTGCAGAACTGACACCGACCAATCGAATCGCGCCCTTGGAAGGAAGAAAATTCCCAGGGTGCGACATAACTTGATTACATTAAATGAAATATATTTTTAAAATTGTCAAGTATGACATGTGTATATCTTAGAAATACGCCATATGACAATATGATGTGGAAATGCTAGAAAGACGACATGTGGCATATTGTTAATTTTTATCATATACTATATGGTATAGATATATATATAGATATGACCAATGTTTTCATAACCGGACCAAACTTTGAACCGAACTTTTTACTGGTTACTGTTCAGACCGATTGAACCGGATTCAAGAAACGAATGACATAATGAATATATACTCCAAAAAAAATTATAAAATTATAAACACATTTAATTAAACATAAATAATGGATATAAATAGGACATACATTATGTTTAACCTAAACATCACAAAATCACAAATTCTTAACATCACATATTCGTGACCTCTCAAGCCTCTCCGATCCATTCTCATAATATACCTTAAATGGAAATCCGGTCATATATGATGCAAGAAATCATATCAATAATCAACTCTTTATTCACTGAATTCATATGTTTCAACTGATTCATTTGTTTATTGTAATTGTTATTCATATATTGTTTACGATCCAATTTAGGAATTGATCAATATTTGAAAGAACTCAAGATTCTTCAAAAAATCCTCCTAACTCTTGCAACACGGGCACGCTTTATGAAGTGGTTTAGATCCCTGAAAAGTTTAGCTGACCTTACTTATATTGTTATTGTTGCTTGTTATTGGATCAGTGTGTTTTAAACGTGTGTTCAAATATTAAAAAAATCACCTTAATGCAACATTTATATTAAAAAAAAGCCTGCATTAGCTGAAGTTGCATTAGATCTAATGCAACTTTTTTGTTACATAATGCTACTTTTTTAAATGCAACTTTTTAAAAAGAGTTGTATGATGTAATAAAAAGGTTGTATTAGGCTAATAGAACTTCAGCTAATGTAACTTCAACTAATGCAATCTATTTGCATTCATTTGTGACAAAACAAGGTTGCATTAGGTTTATTTTGTAGTAGTAATGGATGTTTTTTTATAGGTTTCGTGTTGGTATTTTAGGAATTTGATTTTGAAATCAATGTTATAAATTGATGAGGAAAACGTGTGAGAAACATGAGTGTTTTCCTTGCTCATTATATTGCTTTTGAAGCATGGATCCAACTTGCTTTTAATTAAGAAAAACATCTTAATATTGGAAATAATTCTGCAATATAATTTTGCTTATATCGGTAGATCTTTATATTTATATCTATGTACTTTTGCTTGATCATATGTGGTTGTGTTTGCCTGTTTGAATGCGGCTCTGATTTCTTTGAAATCGATTATTTTTTTCAAACATAGAGATAATGTTTGTTTACATCTCACTATCTCTAAGTCTTATAAATAGTTGGGTTAGATTAAACTAAATAGGCTTCTTATCCTAAAAATTCTAAGAATGATCTTTAGCCATTAAATCATTAATCAACGGTTATGATTAAATTAAATTGTTGGAGAATATTTTTAGTAATAATCACTTTTGTTGACTTTTTATTAAGTTTCCCGACCTTCACTTTAAATGTTCACAACTTTTACACGCGACATTATTTTTTGAAAAAAAAAATATAACATAAAACTAACATTTTTTATCTTCAAAATTAGTATAATATATGTTACTATAATTTTTTTTTAGTTAATTGTTTTTTATACATGTCATTATGTCTTTTGTACATGTCATTGTATATTTTGTGTTTCCTGCTTAATATTGTGTTTTTTCCATGACTGTAAAAATCTCCGACTAGGCTGATTAATCGGACGATTAATCGTTAGTCCCCTAAGGCCGACTAGGCCCGACTATCCGATTAGGCCGATTAGTTGGCCGATTAATCCCAAATAATCCCTAGTCCCAACTCCACTGACCGACTAGCGATTTCTACAACATTGGTTTTTTCTGAACGTTTTAAGACACAATGATGTTACAGAATACATATTGTCAAGCAACGATGCCATACTGACGAGTATGAATGACACAATGATCTTTAAAAAAACAAAATTACCTGCAAAAAAGACCCAATCACCTGTAAAAAACACAAAAAAGATAATTATACACAAACGTTTAAGAAAGACACAATAACGATAATTAGACACAAGGAACTGAAAAAAGTTTCATTTTTTATAGCAATAGTATACTCATTTTAAAGATAAAAAGCTCGTTTTTATGATATATATTTTTTTATAAAAAAATAATATCGTATGTAAAAGTTATTAACGTTTAATAAAGGTGGAGGAAAAGTGGTCATACTAAATTACCATGCAACACCTTTTTTATCTAAAATTTTGAAATTTACATCTTAAATTTGATCTTATTATCTAATGGTAAATAAATCTTTTTAAACTTTTAGAATAAGGAGACTACTTAATCAAACCTAACTCATAATAGTTATACTACGAGCAGTTATAATATTTCAGTCAAAATAATTTAATGTCCTAAGTTTAACATCTCCGCCACTCTTAATTCTTAATATTATATATTTGACGATAATAAAATAATGACTATATTTTTTTTATATTATTATTTTTTTGGTTCGTGGGAACGTTAAAAACTACGCATTTGATTTTATAATCTATTTATTACATAAATGATCTGTTAGTTTTGTTCAAATTTGCCCATGCAAGCTTTCGTTTATTAAACATCCACACGTGCCCCTCAATCAGGGTATTTTTGTCATGTATCATTTTTTTTTCTTCGTTTGATCTCAAGATTTGAGAATGATTTTAATATTCAAGTGGCTTTATGAAATTGTGGAAAATAAATATCAGAATAAATTGCTGAGATGGTTCATGTGGTTTAATAGTATTTCATTTTTGGTTCCTATATTTCATAAATTACCCATATGATCTCAAACTTTAAACATTTATAACAAATATAATCCTTAGGATACCAAATTACCTTTACATGTTTGACCAAATTACCCTTACCTAAGGAGTATATGTGTTATAAATGCATAAAGTTTGTGACCATCTAGGTAATTTATAAAACATAGGGATCAAAAGTAAAAATACTAACAAACCATAAAGACCATCTCAGTAATTTACTCTAAATATTATATACTCGAGATCTTAGAATAAGAAACCTTATCTTGATACTTTTAAATAATATAATACTAATAAGTAAAAATAGTTACAAGACACTTTTATCATTCTATATCATAAACTTTTTGATTTTCTCGTGTTTCTATATTATTTAATTATTGACAACTATTATTTATTATAAACTAGGTTAATAACTTCTGTATTATTGTGACACCTCTCAAATAAATTGATAATGAATTCGTCATTTAATTGAACCAAACGGACGAGGCCTAGTTAAGCCTCGTGAGACTCAACATGAATTCAAACCTAATTAAGGCCTAATTTATGAAGAGTAAACACATTTAAACGGCTAGACACTACGTAATTATCTGGTGCTTGCAAAAGAGAACAGACTACTAACGCGTTTGACAATCTATTATTATCAAAATTTTGACAATTAAGGCATATGTTAATGGTAATATGATAATAATGCTATTATTAAAATCCAAATAGGTACGAGATTCATACATGTAACACCAAACTTTATTTAGTTTAATTAAAAATATGCGCGGATATATGGTCCCAAATTTTTAAACAATTTCGACAGGACCTATTCTAAAATATCGATTTTTTTACGAAATAAACCTGTTCAAAACCAATAATTCACATAATAACAAACTATTACTACCATAACTAATTTATGCCATATTAACTAGTATTATTCGACAACAATACTATAAAAAACTCCGACTCGTTATAACTATTTACCAAAAGAAACCAAATCAATTAAACATATTTATAACTCATATTATAAAATTTAAGTTTCACCAAAACATTTCACACGGGTCATGCAAAACATTAGATAACAAATTCGAGACATGCTCTGGTCCTTGTTCCATTGGAGCTTTACCTACAATTTGCACGCAACAATTTAATTAACAAAATGCTAAGTAAGTAATCCAATCCACCATATTTATATAAAAATATGGTTAGCACCGCCCACGTTACATTTATATTAGTATTTACCACCGTTTCGTTTAAATTGACATTATGTCAGATTCCGTCATCTACCATATAGTAAGAGAAATTATCCCTTGCATAACTGTTGCACCCCGAGCCGGCGGGCTGGATCGACTTTCCCACCGGACAGAATAGTCTCGTGGCATGATCGCATCGATGTGATGAGATTGTATTCATAGCACATGTTATATATATATATGAGAAAAACTAAGGCAAACATTCAATAAAAATTACAAAGTTAAATTACTTCCGTTCGAGTTCAATAATTTAACCCTATGGTCTAACAAAATACATATGAATTCAATCTATCTTTGTCGCACCCCGGGTTTCCCGACCACTGAGGGCGCAATCAAGATCGACACAGGATTGCAGTCTTCGGTCACACTTGCCAGACCTACATGTTTGTTTACGTACATACATCCAATAACATGGATAAAACAATTTTGTAAATCAGAATTGCGGAAGCCAAGTAAATTGTTTTCATACGATTACAAAAACATAAGTTGTGGAAGCGGTTAAGTTGTTTAATCATTACATATCAAAACAAATCAAGTAAAATGTTTTCAATAGCCTAAGACACTTAGTAGATGCATGCGACCTCGTCTTAGCATCCTATTCCTGCGTGAGTGCCTTAGTTACCTGAGAAAACATGCGAGAACGTCAAAACAATGGTTGGTGAGAGCACATGTTTTATAATAACAATAAACAAATATGTTCACAATAAATGTTGTAGGACTACATATCATTACAATGCAATATCGATTGATAGCTAGTCAATATAGTTTGTATCATATGTGGGTTCGAAACCGAAGCTGACTGCATGCCTACCGCCATGTCCATCACACAAGAAAATGACAAATGTTGTTTGGTCAATTTTGCTCTGTTCTGACCTCTCGTCGGGGTTGCCATATGGTGCGCAACAGAGGGGTTTGTCAGACCCAAATAGTACTATCTAGAATTTCCACGTTGAGCGCCCCGCGCTATTAACGGTCCGAGATGTGTTTGTGAGGACTTAGTTGTAATGTGTGCCACACATATATATAAGTGATAATAGCATGTCCATATGTATCCAAAAAAGGTGTTTGTTGTAATAAAAAGGTTTTTAGGCATGTTTTCTCCCCCAAGGGTCGAAAATAGTGAAAAGGGACTGTGAACTCACCTTATAGTGCAGAATCCTGTTTGTGTTTGCAAATCGCGTGTGCTAACACCTGCTAGTGATCACCTATAATCATATAGGTGATGAGTATGTGTTTTGTGGTTTGTTGTATCCCATACAACTCCAAGTGTCGGTGTGCTCAACTGAGTGTTTGTGTTGACTTGTGTTGACTCGACGAATTATTGGTGACATGTTTGTTGTGTGATAGTTTATTTATTTGTCATGTTGATCTTAACATGCAAGTAGGACATTATCATAATTTCTATGATCCTAATTAAGGTAATCGTTTATGTATGTCACATATGATAATTTTAAAAGTTTCCATTCCTGGAAAGTTACTATTTTTTGAAATTTTCTATTTTTGGAAACTTTCTATATATAGAAAGTTTCGATTTTTGGAAATTTTAGTTATGAAATCCGGTTTCATCAAACTAATACTTCTAGCATGTTCCTAAAACACATTAAACACGTATACAAGTATCATAACATGTCATTTATGCACAAATCATCCTATTCACAATTTCCCCAGTTTAAAGTTTTTATACTTAGAAAGTACTAGCTTAAAATTTCGTTTTCGCAAATCAAAGGTCCAAATACATTTATATAACATTCGTAAACATTTTAAAACATCATTATACTATCAAATCATGCCCAATTGTCAAAACACTCATTTTGATTTCAAAAGTTACTATAAACAGTAAGTTATTACCAAATGTACAGTAAGTTATTACCAAATGTCATATTTTCACAAATCCAAATATTCAAATATGTTTCTATACACCCTAATAGATATTAATCATCATTTAATATCATCTAGCATGTCTAAATGATCATCTATCAACAACATGCATGTCAAAGTTTCCTTTAATAGTAAGCGTCACACAACTTCACCAAAATCAACCAAAACTCAATCCCACACATTCCCATACTCTCGATCAGGTAAAATACATCAAAAAACATTCAAGAACACCCAAACATTCGTGCATGTGAGCTACATGGAGTTGCATGTGGGTTTACAAGATTGCATGTGTGATCTAAGCACAAATAAACATATAAAACTACCTCACAAGTGAATGGATGACTTAGATTTGATAGGATCCACTGAGAATGAGCTACAAAAGCTCTTGGTGATGAAACTCCAGTGGTTGATGGCTACTCTTAGCATTCTAGCTCCTTCTCCATGCTCAAATGACACCAAGAATGCAAAAAGTGGCTTTGAGGAACAGTGGCGGAGCTTGACTAAGATCCTGGAGGGCGAAAATTATTTTCCAGGGAAGGCGAAATAAAGGTTTTTAAAAAATTTTACACTACGTATCGGGAAATATACACTACTACACGAAAAAACAGGGGGGGCGGTCGCCCCCTTCTCTGAACTAAGTCTCGCCCCTGTTGAGGAATGTTACTAGGAGGTTTGGGAGCTGATTACTAGGGTTTGGGTCGAGATAATAGCAAGGAACTCGGTTGTGACGTACAAGAACTGAGGGCGAAGGAATGGGGTTGCTTTTATAGAGTTTTTAAGCTCTGGGGCTCGTTGCGACCGCCAAGGACAAAATAGCCGGGTTGTTCACCTGGACACACCGCGTACTGTCAAGGTGGAAAATGATCGGTCGTTGCATACCGCCAAGTGTTTCGGCTGAATTCAAAACTCTCGCCCACGCTTTGCGTACCGCAAAGAGTTTCGTTGAGCTCCTTTGAGTACCGTGAATGGTTTGGTTTTCTGATTTTTACTTTTGTTTTGTCCGGTTTCTTTCGCGTTCGATTCGTATTGTTTATTCTAAACGTTTAGTTTATGCTAACACATAATCATATATAAACACATTCGTTTGTTCGATTCATTGTTTCGTTTGTTCACCAACGTTCGTGTAAAAAGACTCGTGTGTGTTTTGGTAATTCCACGAATTACCGATTCATGATTGTTTGTGCTTGGCTTTGTGAAATGTATGCACTCTTGATTAATCATAATCAATGTGTAGTGTACAATTCGATAATTCACCGAATTATCGTTTCGTAATTGTGTTTGTGTTTGGTACACTTGATTTCCAAAATCAATGTGTAATGTACGATTCGATAATTTCCCGAATTATCGCTTCTCAATGAATTGTGTTTGACTCACTTAATTAATCCTAATTAAGTGAAATGCAAGGAATATGAATGTGAATAAAGTAATTATAAGTGTCGCAATTTACCTGACATTGCCGAGTGTCACATCATCCCTTTGTTTAAAGAAATTTCGTCCCGAAATTTGATTGTTGTCGGTAGTGTTGAAATTTTTTTTTCAATTGTCACATCATCCCCTTGGTGAAAGAAAATTTCGTCCGAAAATTTATTCATTGTAATCGGTGTTTAATGTTGTTTGTATGAATAGATAGGCATATTTGCGCATCATCGTATCCTCATGTTCCCACGTGAATTTAGGTCCACGTTTTGAGTTCCACCGGACTCTGACAATTAGAATCCAACTCTGTTTGAGTTGTTTAACCTCACGATCCATGATTTCTCCTGGTTCTTCAACGAATCGTAGCTGTTCATCCACCTGGATCTCATCTAGTGGAATTACAAGTGTCTCGTCAGATAGGCATTTCTTCAAGTTTGAGCCATGGAATACGTTGTGAACTACGTCGAGTTCAGCGGATAAGTTGAGTTGGTATGCCACTGGACCAATCTTCCTCAGGATTTCAAACGGTCCAATATACCATGGGTTCAGCTTGCCTTGTTTTCCAAAACGAATAACGTCTTTCCAAGGTGAAACTTTCAGAAGGACCTTATCTCCTACCTGAAATTCCAAAGGCTTACGGCGCTTGTCGGCATAACTCTTTTGACGATCACGAGCTGCCGCCATACGGTTTCTGATTTGGACGATTTTCTCTGTTTTTTCGTGTGCGAGTTCCGGGCCAGTGAGCTGGCTATAGCCCACTTCCGCCCATCAAATAGGCGATAGACATTTCTTGCCATAGAGTGCCTCAAAAGACGTTGCCTTGATGCTTGTGTGGTAGTTGTTGTTGTAGGAAAACTCCACCAATGGCATATGAGTTTACCAATTGTTTCCGTAGTCTACTACGCAGGCTCGTAGCATGTCTTCGAGAGTTTGTATCATGCATTTGCTCTGGCCATCAGTTTCTGGGTGGTATGCTTTACTCATATCCAATCGTGTACCAAGCGACTTTTGTAATGATTTCTAGAAGTTTGAAGTGAATCGAGCGTCTAGATATGAGATGATGGAGATTGGCACTCCATGTTGCGAGACTACTTCCTTAATATAGATCCTGGCTAGCTTTTCCATCCTATCGTTTTCCTTGGTCGCAAGGAAATGCGTTGATTTAGTCAACCGGTCCACAATTACCTAGATAGTGTCACATCCACTAGGGGTATGGGTTGGTAATGAAATCCATGGAGATTTGTTCCCACTTCCACATGGGGATATTTGGTTGTGTTAGAAATCCGGATGGTTTCTGGTACTAAATCTTGACTTTGGCACAAGTCAAGCATTTGCTCGCATAGGTGGCAATGTCGGCTTTCATGTTTGGCCACCAATAAAGTACCTTGAGATCATGATACATCTTATTTGATCCCGGGTGAATAGAATACCTAGACTTATGCAACTCATCCATCACAAGGTATCGTAAGTTCTCATGATGTGGAACCCATACACGTTCCATGAAACAATGTAAACCATCGTCTTTTACCTCAAGTTGTTTTTCCATTCCTCTCAAGGATTCCGCTACTAGGTTTTACTCCTTCAGTGCTTCGACTTGAGCATTACGTATTTGCTCAGGGAGATTGGGATGGATTGTGATCTGTAAAGATCATACTATTTTGGGTTTCGAGGTGTTCTTTCGGCTTAGGGCGTCGGCCACTACGTTGGGCTTCCCTGGGTGATATTTGATAGCACACTCGTAGTCATACAGGAGTTCGAGCGAGCGACGCTGTCGCATGTTCAGTTTCTTCTGCTCAAATATGTGTTGAAGGATTTATGGTCAGTGTATATGGTACACTTTGTGCCATACAAGTAATGTCTCCAAATTTTGAGTGCAAACACCACAACTCCTAGTTCCAAGTCGTGAGTGGTGTAGTTTTTCTCGTGGACTTTCAGTTTTTGAGAGGCGCATGCGATCACCTTCTCTCGCTGCATCAGTACGCAACCAAGTCCTTGTATCGAGGCATCGCAGTATACGACGAAATCGTCCGTTCCCTCAGGAAGGGATAAAATAGGTGCACTACAGAGTTTCTGTTTAAGGAGCTAAAATGTTGTTTCTTGTTTATCACTCCAGTGATATTTCTTGTCCTTGTGAGTTATGCTGTGAGTGGTTGGGCTATCTAGGAAAATCCGTCAATGAAACGTCGATAATAGCTGGCCAAGCCTAGGAATTGTTGCACCTCAGTTGGGGTCTTTGGTGGTTCCTAGTTTTCGATGGCCTCTATCTTGGATTTATCAACATATATTCCTTTGTTGTTAACCACATGCCCCAAAAATTGGACTTCTCGGATTCAAAAGTCACATTTGAAGAGTTTAGCGTACAGTTTCTCCTGTCACAAAAGTTCAAGAGCCAACTGAAGATGCACTTTGTGTTCTTCCTGAGTTTTGCAGTAAATGAGAATATCATCAATGAAAACAATGATAAACTGGTCAAGGTGGGTTTGTACACTTGGTTCATAAGATCCATGAAGACCGCATGTGCATTGGCGACATTGAATGGCATGACCAAGAACTCGTAATGGCCATACCGAGTACGAAAAGCGGTCTTAGGAATATCTTTCTCTTGGATTCTCAACTGGTGATATCCAGATCACAGATCGATCTTGGAGTAGTAACTTGATCCTTGCAATTGATTGAACAAATCATCAATGTGAGGTAAGGGGTAACGTTTATTGACCGTCACTTTATTCAGCTCACGGTAGTTAATGCACATGCGAACTGTGCCATTCTTCTTTTTAACGAACAGTACAGGAGCTCCCCACGGTGAGAATCTTGGTCTAATGATACCCTTGTCCAACAACTCCGATAGTTGGTTGGATAGTCTTGCATCTCCGAAGGTGCAAGTTGTAACATCACTGTACTTCCGGTAGTCCGTACATCCGTACGATTGTACTGTTACGATCTGAGATTTATTATTATTAATGATAATGAATTATTTGCTGATATTATTAATGATTATCACTGTTACTGGTATACATGTTTATAACATATTATACGCGTAAACCCTGGAAAGTTTAGTTGTAACTCAACTAAACAGAACCAGAGAGTTTATCGCAATCATATTGTTGATGATTATGGATTTGGGTTGGATTGGAAAGGAACTGTGAGTTTGTTATGGTTGGGTTGCTAAACATAGTCAAGGGCACATGGTCATGGTTTATCGAAATAGCGGTGGGACGGTGTAGGGGAGGTTGCGATCTACCTCTGCATATGCTCTATACATATGCATATTTCGGTCTATCATGGATGTGCCAGTGACTAGGGTTTAGTGGGTTTTGGTTTGGGAATTTATAATATTAAAAGGAATAAATAATGGAAGTTTTAATAAGAACAATTACGCGATGGTGAGGTTACGAACACAATTTAAACACGAATATTAATTTAGAAATATTAACTTAATGAGGTATTCACGTGGATGACGATTCACACGAAAATGATTATCTATGATTGACTATGATTATCTATGATTGACTATGACTGATTGGAATTGTGATTATGTGTTTGTGTATGTGTTTGATTGTTGAGTTTGGAGTTGGTTGGATTATCTCATACAGGTATTCTGGTGGATTTACTCAGAAAATCATAAGCATTTATACTCATTTTATCTAAACCTTTTATAAAACCATTTTTAGACTTAAACTTTTAAATTCATTTTATAAAACCTTTTAAGTATAAAAACTTATGATTACTCACCAACTACTTCGTAGTTGACACTTGATTTTCTTACATGTTTCAGGAAACGATTATAAAAACTTATGATTACTCACCAACTACTTCGTAGTTGACACTTGATTTTCTTACATGTTTCAGGAAACGAAGACAAGTAGGTTGAAGAAGATGATCTCTTCTATTTTGGACATCATCATATAGGATCTTGGACTTAGCTAATTAACTGAAATTCTGGCAACTTGAATTTAGTTAAATAGTTAATTCTCTTTTGTAATTGATGTAACTATTTCATGATGAACGTGATTCTTGTTTAATTAATTTGGTTGATTGAATGTTATATGATGATTTGATTTAGATGCCCACGAGCTTTTGAACAATCTACACATCCCCCGTGGCATACCGACGTTTCCGCCATTGGTCGGGGTGTTACACAAGTCGATAGGGTGCTTGTGCAATAGGTGCAGCTCACGGCGCGAGGTCTATGCGGAATTCACTTTTCGCGGAGGTGAAAGTCCTGGTAGCTCCTCGGGAAATACATCGGGATAGTCGCATACGACTGGTATCTCTTCGAGTTTCTTCTCTTTATCAGTTTTGCCAATGATAAGTGCCAGTATGGCTATGTATCCCTTTCGTAGGCATTTGTGAGCTTTCATGCATGAGATGATGTTCAGAGGAGTGTCGCTCCTTTCGCCTTTGATGTTAGGGTTTCTTCGCTAGGTAGGGGTAAACACCCACCCTTGTCGTGACAAGTTATCTCAACATGGTTTTCAGACAACCAATCCATGCCTACTACGACATCTAAACTGCCGAGCGTGATTGGCATGAGATCAATCTTAAACTTGTGACTTCTAGCTCTAGGGTAATTAACTTACCATCTGCTAATTCTACAGTGTATTCAACCTCTAATGGTGTTGGGGTTATGGCAAGTATCCCACTAATTTAATTAGATATGAAACTCTTTTCTGCTCCAGTATCAAACACTACAGAAGCGTAACGATCGTTTAGTAGATACGTACTGTTGCGAGGTTGGGATCTCTTATGGATTCTTTTGCCCCAATCACAAAGGCTCGTCCCCTAGGACCGTTGTTGTTCCCATTGTTGTTGTTGTTTAGTTGGTTGTGCCCAAGTTTCCCACATTCGAAGCAGCCTTTCTGTAGAACCCATCTTGAAGATAAAGACTGAAAAAATCAACATGAGATCGAGCTGAAGATCAAGTTTTGCTATTTTCGTATACTTAGCTTTTCGTGTACATAGATTTTCGTGTACTTTCGTATTTCGTGTACTTAGATTTCGTGTACTCCTAGACTAGTATATATAGACGTACAATGTACTGGTTTAGGTTAGAATCCCGAGGTAGAGCTTCTAGACGCATTGAAGTCACCTTGTAAAAGTTCACGTTTTTATCAATAGAAATTCATTTCTACATCTTGGATTCTAGATTCCGCACATAATGGAAGGGTTTTGATGATGTTTTGGTGTATAAAGTTGGAATCTTGATCCAGCTAGGGACCTACAAGTGGTATCAGAGCTTTGGAGATTTTTTCAACATCAAGGTAACAACTTTTTGCTTCAAGTTCACTAATTTATTGTTCCTTTCTACATTGGGAGATGCTCTATCAAATTGGTGTTCAAAATGTTGAAGAAAATTCATCAGGATTTCTTTAAGTATTTTCGTGAAATTTAGATTCGGGTACTTCTTCTTCGTGAACTTTGGCATTTGTGATCTTTGGTCTTCGGTTACCTTCAAGCTTAGTGAACTTCAAGTTTGGTTAATTTCCTTCGTGTACTTGGGACTTCGTATACTTGGATCTTCGACTTCTTAAGAACTTCGTGTACTTTGAGATCGTGTACTTCAGGGATTTCGTGCACTGTGTCTTCGAGTACATCTGACATTTCGATTACTTGGGTAGGATCGTGTACTTTTGTGACTTCGTGTACTCCTCCTTCCAGTATTAGCCAATTTCGAGAACATAGCTGCCAAGAACCTTAGTAACTTGTCTAATATGCTGAAGTTAGATAATGAGATCGGAACAGGCACCAAGCCTAGGCTTGTTTCTGGAGATAACTTTCATGACTGGAAATTCAGATTTCAATCATTCATCAAATATACTTATCCAAAGTTGTGGAGATCGATTGAGGACGGGCCATATGTCCCTATGTATGAGAGTGAGCTAAATGGTTTGATCCCTAAGGATATAGAGTTGTTCAATAAGAATGATATCCTTCTTAGAGAGAAAGATGACAAAGCTTATGCTTCAATTACAATGGCTCTATCTACCAAGGTTGCTCATGGATTCAAGGAGCACAAAACAACCAAGGAGCTTTGGGATGCATTGGTAGAGAGGCTTGAAGTTATTGAAGATATGAGAGAGAGATAGAGAGAGAGAGAGAAAGAGAGAGCAGGAAAGACAGTTGAGACCGAAATTCAACATGAAGCTGCTGAGTTTAATCACATCAAAGGAGAAACCTTGGAAGCTCAATTCAAGAGATTCACCCACCTTATGACTGAGTTGACTAGTGCTGGCATTGAGATGACCAATGGTGAGGTCAACAAGAAGCTGCTGAATTCTCTGCCATACAATTGGAACTCTAATTGCACTTCTATCAAAAGAACCAAAGACATGTATAAGACCACCGTGAGTGAGCTCATATCCATCATCAATTCGTATGATATGGATGACAAGCACAATGCACTGAATCACGCAAGCTCAATGGGAATTACTCTAGCCTCAAAGAATGCAGCCCTCATCTCTACAATGAACTATCAAGCACTTGGATCTCAATCTGTCCCATATGAAACTGCTTTCCTTTCCTCAGGAAAAGTTCATTATGTGCCTAAAGTCAGTGCTAAAGGCGAAGAAAATCTGATGCTGTTCAAAAGCTTCATGAACAGCTACAATGCCTTCCTTGTAGGAGAGCTTGCACATGCATATCTGACTCAGGATAACTTGGAAGAAATCAATCCTACTGATGTTGAGGAGATGGACATTGCTTGGAAGATGGCAATGGTAATGGCAGTATTCAGAGCTAAGAAGTTTATCAAGAAGTATGGACGAAATAGTTTTGGGAACAACCCTGGAAAGAAGCTGGGATTCGACAAGTCAAAGCTCCGGTGCTACAACTGTAACCAGCCCTGACATTTTGCAAGGGAGTGCAAGCTATCCAAAACTGTGAAGGAGGCTGAGAAGAAAGCTAATGATTCCACTGGAGCTGGAACTTCAAAGGCGTTGGTTACACATGAGTTTGACTCTTATGATTGGAGTGATTAGGTACATGAACTGGAGATGAGTTTGAGTCATGCTTTCATGGCTGACGTAGATGAAAAGAGTTATGAGGTAATTAAACACTTATGCTCATTTGCTTGCATTGATAAAGTTTCTAAATACAAGTCACATAATGAGGCATTGATCAAAGAAGTAACTAAACTTAAATACTTTAACTCAGAGTTTATTAAAAACGAAGAAAGTTTTAAAAGAAAACTTGATACCGAGAGACATGAAATTTCAAAATTAAAGGAACTTTTGAGTGATAAGGAATCTAACTATCAAGATAGAGCAGAATAGATGAGATTATCTTAGAGTTGAATTAAGTTAAAACTGAATTGTCTAAAACTAAAATCATAGCTGAAAAGTACGATTACTCAAGTAATTTGGTTGCTGGCATGATCAATGTAAAGTATCGGGGGAAGAGGATCGATAGACTTGGTTATACTGAGGTTGAACCTCCTTTTAACTACAATTATTCAAGCATGCCAAGAATCAACAAATCTGTTGATGGCTTACTTTCAAAGTCAGATCTTGGTCATGAATTCTCAATTGAACCTATTCTACTTACAATTGATCCTGCCTTGAAAAATATGAACTAATTCAATGATTGAGTCAGGTGTAGAAAAGTTAAGTTCTTCAGGTCAGGCTGATGAGAAGGAGGAAAGAAGTTCTAGGAAGATCATAGATTGTTCTATTGTGTTAAACAAGTCAAAATTTTTCAATTCCTAAAATTGACTATGTTGGAAAATGTGAAACAATCAGTATTAAGCCTAATGATATGATTCAAAATTTTAAGACTAAGTTTGTTAAAACTAATGCTGATATTAAAAACAACCGTGTCTTAAAAACAAATCCTTCTCCTTCAAAAGAAAATGAAAACAAAGTTTATTCCACAATCACTAAAGAGACGGGTTCAAAGTTAAATCCTAACTGTGAGCCTTATGTTCCAAATGGGTCATTGGAACAAGTGTCTACAAGTTCAGCTCCTGCTTCTGGTGATTGTGATGTAAAACCTTTTGACCCAAATGAGTTTTATTAGAAGGTATATTGCTATGCATGTGGGAAACCAAGCCACATTGCTAGACATTGTCTTCACAGACCTACTGAGTTCTTCTATGGGAAGAATTAGAAGGTCACACCTATGGCTAAACCAATCAGTAAACCAAAGAGCCCAGTCAAAGATAACTCCATAATTCCTAAATCTGTAAGGATTTGGGTACCAGTTTCTCATTAAATGTTTGTGTATCATGCAGGGGTGACCAAATAAGCTGAAAAATGTTTGGTATGTTGATAGTGGTTGTTCCCGACACATGAAGGGAGATTTCTCTCAGTTGCATAAAGTTGCACCATTTAATGTAGGCTATGTCTCATTTGCTGGAGACAAAAGAGGAAAGATAAGCATGAAGGGAACGATGACAAATGGAACTCTAAGTTTTGAAGATGTATACTATGTAGAGGAACTCAACCACAACTCACGTTATTGGACTTCCATCAAAGGATTTCTTTACCATTGAGAACTGCATCTCTTCTGCCAAAGGAAAACAATAGAAAAGACCCCACAAGCCAAATCTATTCAACTCCATATCTTCTATCTTACAACTTCTTCATATGGATCTCTTCGGTCCTATTAATGTTATAAGCATAGGAAATAAGTCATATTGCCTTGTGATAACTGATGATTACTCCAAATTCACTTGGGTCTTCTTCCTGGCCAAGAAAGATGAAACAACTGAGATCTTGAAGAAGTTTATAACCTGATCGAGAACCAGACTAATCTGAAAGTGAAGGTGATCAGAACAGATAATGGAACATAATTCAGAACTCAGTCCCTTATTGAATTTTGTGATGGAAATGGGATGGCTTGATAGTACAGCGCAGCGCGAACACCTCAGCAAAATGGAGTGGCTGAGAGGTGTAACGAAACACTCATTGAAGCTGTGAGGACGATGCTGTCTGAGTCAAAGTTGCCAATCTTCTTCTGGGTGGAAGCTGCTAACACAACATGTTATGTTTAGAATAGAACCTTATCGAACAAGTGCCATCAGAAGACACCCTATGAGATTTTCTTCAATTAGAAGCCCAAAGTCGGTCACTTTAAATCAATCGGTTTCCCATGCACACTTCTCCACACTGAGACGACCCACACGTTTGATGATAAAGCAGATGAACATTACTTTGTGGGTTACTCTGCTGAGAAAACTGCTTATCGAGTGTACAACAAGAAGACTCGACAGATTGTGGAATCCTATTACATTGACTGGCAAGAGATGAATTTTACGGATGCTGAAACAGGTCCAAGCTGGTTGTTTCTCTATGATTCTACCTTTGAGCCATTTAATACTTCTTATGAGTGTGCAGGCACAAATGACCCCGATGACAGTTTCTACAAAAGTGACGGCATGGATTACAGAGTTGACTATGTCCCATGTGATCCAAAGCTTCTGACTGTTGATCCACCTGGCATGTACCAAAGAGCCCAACCAGTCAATGAATTTCTCCCACAGGATCCGGAGACTTCTCAAACAGATCCACAAGCTACACAATCAGATCAAACATCTCCATCATCTCACTAAACCTTAAACAATCCACTGTTCTCAAACCACATTCATGCAGAACATTGTGTGGATCATGATGCTGAGACAAGCGAGACTGCTCCTGATGATAACACTGGATCCTCCATTGAAGAACAACTGACCCCCATCTGCAATCTGCTTGACAACTTAGAAGTGGAGGACATACCTACTTCAAGCATCAACAAAATCATCCAGTAGAGAACATCATTGGGCCACTCTCTAAAGGAGTTCTTTCTAGAAGTAGTTCCATCCATTCTCAAACTGCTTCAAATGAGGGAGTTCTTCAGTGCAACAAATCAGGTCCAATTAATTCTTTTTTGTATTCTTGTTTCATATCGCAGGTGGAACCAAAGAACATCAAGATGGATTTAAAGGAATTTATCTGGATTGAGGCAATGCGGGATGAATTGATGCAGTTTCAGAAGCTCAAAGTGTGGAATTTGGTTCCCTTGCCAAAAGGAAAGCTTCCTATTGGAACCAGATGGGTATTCAGAAACAAACGTGATGATTCAGGTGTCATCATTAGAAACAAGGCATGCTTGGTAGTTCAGGGCTTCTACCAACAGGAAGGTATTGACTACGAAGAAGTCTTTGCTCCTGTTGCAAGACTTGAGACGATTCGTATCTTCTTGGCCTATACATCTTACATGAACTTCACTTTCTATCAGATGGAAGTAAAGACAACCTTCTTATATGGCAAGGTCAAAGAAGAGATTTGTGTATGTCATCCTCCTTGATTTGGGGTTTCACAGCATCCTGACCATGTCTACAAGTTAGACAAAGCCTTGTATGGTCTTCACCAAGCACCTCGTGCTTGGTACGCTACACTCACTGATCACCTTCTAGCCAATGGATATACCCGTGGAGCCATAGATCAGACATTGTTCATTCACAAGGAAAAGGATGACTTGATTCTCATCCAGATCTATGTGGATGATATCATTTTTGGTTCCACTAGCTCGGTGCTGTGTAAAGAATTGAAGGTTGTGATGAAGAAAAAGTTTGAGATGAGCGTGATGGGGGAGATGAGCTTCTTCTTAGGTCTCCAAGTAAAGCAAGATCATAAGGGGGGGGGGGTGCTGATTCATCTGGGTAAGTAGGTGGACTGATATACTTACCAAGTTCAACATGTTGGACCCCAAGCCTGCCTCCACTCCTATGGCTGATCAACGTGTCTTAACTTCGGATTCAGATGGTGAAGATGTTGATAAACATCTTTACAGATGGATGATTCTTTCTGTGATGTATCACAGCTAGCCGAACCGACATCATGAGTATGTTAGTATGCTAGATATCAGGAGAATCTGAAGGTATCTCATCTAATTACTGTCAAGAAAATCTTTACAGATGGATGATTCTTTGGTAGATGTAATCTAGACAGGAAGTCTACCACTGGTGGATGTCAGTATCTAGAAGATCGCCTTGTGTCATGGCAATGCAAGAGCAAACCACAGTTTCTACCTCTATTGTTGAAGCTGAGTATGTTGCTGCATCAAATTGTTGCTCTAAAGTCATTTGGATGCAACATTAGCTTCTGGATTATGGTTTGAATTTTCTTGACTCACCTATTTATTGTGATAACGAAGCAGTCCTTCAGATCGTCAAGAATCCGGTACAACACTCCAAAACTAAACACATTTACATCCGGATTCACTTTATTCGTTACTGTTTCGAACGTAAGCTTATTCATCTTGAAAAGGTTCACACAGATGATAATCTTGAGGATCTTTTCACTAAACCGTTTGACACAGCTCGCTTCCACCACTTGCTCGCCTCACTCAAACTAATAAGTTTTTGATTAAAACAGTTTTGTAAATATGTTAAAATTTGTGTTTTGTTTTATTTTATTTTTATATAACAAATTTAGGGGTAGAAAATTTACAAAAAGATTTTCAATTTTTGAGTTTGTTTATAAGTTTAGAAGGAGAAAAATATAGAAAAATACAAAAAAGATTTATGGTTGATATTGAGTCACAAAAAGATTTTGCTTTTCAAAAGTTTAAGAAAAATACAAAAATATTTTATTGGATAGTTTGATAAAGTGGTTCAATGGGAAGTGAAATAATTTCTCATACTCAGAAATTTACTGTCTTAGTATAGCTTCTTAGGAATAACAGCTTTAGGGTAAATATAAATCACTAAAGAATAAATGTATGTTTTCCAATAAGAAGATTAGATAGGATCACTCAAAAATTTTAAAATGAATAAGTGAGAAGTTTTGGTAAAATCAGATAAACTAGACAAATGCAATAACTATTTGACTTTTTGTAAAAATCTTTGAGTTAAAATAAGATTATGTTTTGATAAACTTGAAATTGTTTTGAGAAAAAACGGGTATTTTCTATGTTTTGTGGAAACAAAGAGCAGAAAATATTTATTGAAGCATATTCTGTTTTATGTAAGCAAAGACCTAGGTAACATGACTGCTACCCATAAACTTCCCAAAAGGATTTTTAGAAAAACTGTTATAAAAATTTTTGATCATATATCTTATCTTTGGAATATGGATGAACGAGCGAAAATCATTGGTGGGTTATAATTATTTAAAGTTGGGTTTCTATAAAATAATATAATGAGATAAAAATTTCTGAAAAAGATTTGATACCACAAAATTGACCCGACTAATCTTGAACTCGTCCAAGGTTCATGGTATTTTATTTTATTTTATATTTTATTTTATTCTATTTTATTTTCATTCTAACTTAGAAAATTTCAAAATAAATTGTTCACGAAAAAGTAATTGAAATGAAAGTACACGAAGGAAGTACACAAAGTAGTTCGTGTACTTCCCTTCGCCAATATATATTCAGATTTATCTTCATTTCGAGTACCCGCATTTCGTGAACTCCAAAGCTCTTCCATAGGCGATTTTGATTTCTGTGGAATTTTAGACTTTTTCACTCCGACCATCTTGTAGATCATCCACTCAAAACTAACCCAGGTATAGATTTTGACAAAGTGCTGCATCTATGACTTATGGAACTCCGTGTTAGAAGACAAAGACGCAAATGGGAATGCGTTCTTGATCGGAAAGGTGCAAGGACAACCTGTGGTTATTACAGAGTAAATTGTTTGTGAGTGCCTGCAATTTAGAGACAAGGAGTCAGATGCTTTTGAGCTCGATGATCAGCTGGTTCGCGAAACTTTACTCGGGATGGGATACGAGGGTCTTTACCCTCTGACAGAGAAGAAGCTCCTACAACCGTACTGGAGATACCTAGCTCATGTTGTTACTAAGTGCCTTTTTGGGAGGAAAGGAGGATATGATGTACTTTGCCAGACGTTGAGCTCATGCACAATGGCCATTGCCCTTGGAGCTGATTTCAACTACTCAAGAATGATCTTCTGAGACATGTATGGCAACAAAAAGGGCAAAAGAAAGGAGATGTTCTTGGCTTTCCCACGCTTGAAAAGTTGTTTAACTACAGAAACCTCGAGGAGTAGCTGTTTCACCAAGAACAAGGCTTTAGACACTTAGTCAAAGCTTTGGTTTTAGCTCCCTCTAAAGTTTTGCACAAGGTTATTTTTCGTTGTTTTAGTTTTCTTGCTTAGAAAGAGAGAAGAGAACAAATAGAAAGCACAAGGAATTTTGTGGGAAGTAATTCATTTTATTCAGAGAATGCTGGGATATAAATACCCAAACATTCTGACATACAAGACAAGAAATAATAGGACAAATAGCTAACATTGTTACAGACACTGATATAATAGACTAGTACAAATACAAAGTCAACAACAACGGAAACAAGAGTCTTCAGGTCTTCCGAGGTTGAAGTAGATGTATTGTAGTTTAGTGGTTATTCTTTCGGAAGATGTTCATCGGAAGCTGATTAAGTAATCAGTTATTTCAGAAGAGGAGATTGTTTTCCGAGTCATTTGACTTCTTCCGATGCAATGGTTGTCATCCGAAGATGTCAAGATCAGCTAGTGTCTTCTGAGGTAGATAAGTTCAGTGACAGTTCTTTTTGGCGAAGCTTCCACTGATGGTCTTCCGATACTGAAGCAGTTCATCAATCGGAAGAGAAGCATCCGCGGCTTGTCATCCCGCGGTTTTATTTAAGTGTCTGGCTTCAGTGGTTTTGCTCATCAGTCCTTATTTTCCAACAATCTCCCTCTGGACTGATGAAGCCAAAACCTAGTTATTTTGATTTAAAGCCAGACCAATTTTATTCTTGAGAGTTCGAACATAGTTCAGAACTTCATACTATGTATCAGCATTATCCAGAGTCTTGTGCTGCAGTTCCTTTAGATCATTGGTTGGTAGGGTGAGAATCTCATCCCAGTTTGAGAAGAAGGTTCTTGAGCCATTATATCTTTCAATAGCCATACTCTTGGAGACAGAGTCATAAAACCATCACTTTATTCTTATTCTTGAGTTGTTGATCTGAGGAGGCTGGGATTTAGAAGGTAGACCCAAAGGAAGAGGAGCTCCAGTTGGCCAATGTATTATTTCTCTCCTTATCACTTGATCTTTTGAATCAAGTACCTTATTTACTACAGCATGTTGATGAGGCTCATAGTTCATCAGAAGATCTGGAAGGATTTCCTTATTAACATCAACCCAGGGTCTGAATTTGACAGCAGATGGAGATTCTACGGACCCAACACCTAGGCTTCCCATAGGTGCATTTAGCAAATGATTGAGCATTGTGCTTGGGTTGGCATCCTTGAGCTGAGTCACTATAGAAGGAGAAGAAGGAGTGACTTCTTTCCAAAGCTCATGGTGGTCTTTGTTCTCTCTTTTGAACTTTGACCATTCATCAAACAGAACATCATCTCTCCATCTTGTTATTGTTTTCTTTGGTCCCCATTGATTTTGGATGAGGATGTTCTTTATTCTTTTCCTCTGCTCAATGGTCTTTTTCTTCTTGACTTCAGCTTTTATTCTTTTGGACAAAACTTCAGCTTCATTTCTAAGGCTAGTGATATCCCAATTACTGAAGTTTTCAACCTTGTATTTCCCATCATCCAACAAGCACTTGATCAGCTGCTCCCTCTCAGCCTGATAGGCTTTATCTTGCTGCTCATCCAATCTGGCTATTTGTTCTTGATAGGTCCTTACCAGTTCATCTCCTGAGAGACCAGTGGCTTCTAGACCAGCCAGAATCAGGTTTTCCTTCTCCGTTTCTTTATTCTTTATCTTCCGAAGGTCTTCATCGGAAGGGAAGGTCGTAACAGGTGAGTAGGATTCCTTTATTGGAGAGGTTTGTGGTTTCTCAGCATCTGTTGATCTTATTGGTGAGGGAGCTGTGGTGGTGTTTGGAGGATCAGACTTATCATCATCATCATCATCCAATATGAGCCTTCTCTTTCTTGAAACAAGAGAGGCAATGGGCTGATCATCATTTAAGTCTGAGGTGGGTTTTTGAGCAGGGGTTGGAGGTTTATGAGATAGGTTATTGAGTGATTTAGTTTTTCTGACCATGCTCTTTTGTCTTCTTGAGAAAGACTGAGTGATTATTGGTGTTGGTTTTTGGCCAATTTTGGAGGCATTGAGAGTGATAGGAAGAGAAGATAGTTCTAGGAGGGTTTGAGAGGCATAATTTGGAGAAAGAGTGGGTGAGTTTTCTTTATTTGTGTGTATGGGTGAAGAGGGGATAGATATGGTGGGAGATACATGTTTAGAAGGGATGGGGTTATGCTCAGATTGGACAGAACCAGTCGCAATTGGTATGTACTGAGTGGTTGAGGAAAAAGAAGATGGGTAGTGGTTGTGGGCTTTATTTGCTCAGTGGGAGCTGATTTAGAAGGTCTAAGTTTTCTGGATACTCCAGATGTTCCGGTGTTTATTTAAGCTTCAGCTTTCCTTTGCTTTTGCTCTGAGATAGCCTTAGCAGCTTCAGTTTGAAACTGTTGATCCAATGCTGCTTTGAGGAGTAACTCTTGATTTTGCAGCCTTATTTGCTTCATCCTCCTTTGCTCAGTCTTGTCTTCTGCCCTTTTGGCAGCTTGGGCAGCAGACATGAGCCGTTCATTATCCATCTTTTTGGCATCATCAGCCTATTCTTTGAACGAGGGAGAAGGAGGAGCAATCCCAGTAAGGGACTCAAGAAATCTGGTATGGTTAGAGACTTCATATTGTAAGGAGGAGACTTTGGTATCTACTGAAATTTTTAGCAGATCCAGTTGGATCTTTTGAGTGGTGAGGAATTGGTGGGTAAAGGATTGAAGTAGGGTAGTAAGTTGGGCAGTAAGAAGTGGATTTAACACTTCTTGAAGATCCTGAGGTGAGAAGGTGGGAGGAGTGGAAGTAGGTGGATTGTTGGAAGTACCTTCAAGTGAAGGTGCCTGCATGGCGATGGATTTGGGTTGCAGGGCTTAATTACTCAAGATTGTTGAGACAAGCTCAGTGAGCTTAGTCACATCAGCCTGAATGTGAGCAACAGAATCCGTCAATTCCTTTATTTTAAAATCAGATTCGTCCATCCTTTTAAGGATATCATCCGAATCCCAGACTAAAGAGTCAGTTTTATTATGACCTGAGTCCATCTTAGGAATGTCATGGACCCCTTTTTCTTGGTTCCGGGGATTTCCAGCCTCAGTTGCAAGAACTTCATAAGCTATTGCCATATCTGGAGTCCTATTGCCTGATCCATTCAAATGAGATCCCATTGGATTCTCACGTGAAATGAATGCACAAGATATATGTAATCCCCAAAACCCACCCATGCAAAACACATGCTTTTAAACGTTTATTTAAATTAGGTCCCAGATTTTTTTTCAAACAAAAAGTGTATTTAACACTTTAAAACACCCCACTTACATACAACTATCCAAAATATGAAATGTTAGTTAAACATTCAAACAAACCCATATTAAATATTACTAACGCAAAAACTTTTGTTCATCATCAACAAAATATAAGAAACCCCAAAAATTTGCGTTCGATCCAATCCTTTGCTAGTTATCTGATCACGTACGCCTTCACCCTTTCCGTTCACCTGAAAACACCACATTTAAGTCACCATTAGTTCATTAGAACTAAGTAAGAACACCCCTAACGTTGCCCCAAGCTTACACCAAGCTTAAACACCCTTTAACATCACCTAATAACTTCCATTTATCCATAGGAAGTAAGTAAATTAATCCCCAATGGTTCCCCAAGTATAAAGAGTCAAAAAAAACTCAAATTTGGTCCTGCCCGTAAGCTGGGCCGTAAACTCGAGAGCTCTGGCCGTAAGCAAAATGTTGCCCAGACCCAGGCCGTAAGTTACTCCCAGCCCGCCGTAACTTACTCCCAGACCTGCACAAATATGCAGATTGTCAATTTTTTTTCTGCGTTTTGACCCGTACCGACCCCCGGTAGCATTCCCGCTCAATTCTGATCATTTCAATACCCCCATATACATGTCATAACACCCCATATGATGACCATATGAAAATAAAAATCCAACTTCAATCACCTTTTGATGACCATAATAGTCATTACCACAAACGATTTTTAACGGGTCGTTTGCACCCCAAAACTCCATTGAAATCTTTTTCCAGAAGATTTCTCAAGTTAAGTAAACCACACCACTTGTGTTTTACTAACTTGATTACACCCAACAAAGGACATTCACACACCATGTGAATAATCCAATGTAATGATCACACCACTTGTGATTCAAACACCAACATTAAATCAATTTCAACTATAAGTTCACACACCTTGTGAACTATTTGCATACAATCACCACACATACAAATAAACACTAAGTCAATCATAGACTAGCATTAGAACACCACATCAACCATAATCAAGCAACATATATCACCTATTGCTTATTATTGTCTAACAATAAGATCATAATCACCAATTCACCCAAAAATCAAATCTTTCACTATAACATTCATTCTTGCATAACACCATTACACATAACAAGTAAAAGATTTGGGTGACTTACCTTGTTCCAACGCGCTATCCTCTATAACAAATTCCTTCCCGGGTCGTTTGGTGCCACTCATACCTTCACTATCAATTCCTATTATCACAACTAATAGGTTTAATATAAAGTTTGACTACAATTAGTCAAAATACACCCATTCACCCCAATGTCACCATTTTAACTCTACTTTACTTCCAATTGACCCTTAACTATATCAATTCACCTTTGTTGAGTTTATGCACCCATATATTTCATATCAACATTAGCTAAAACTAAATTTTGAGTTAAATGCCTTACTTGGCATTTCATCAAACACCTTTTGTGCAGTGATTTTATGCACATAAGTATATCCTCTATATAAACTCCATAAAACTCCATATCTTGATTCAAGATCATTTAGATTCAACATTATCACATATTTATCAATCATAATTTCATATTAATATCTATTTCATGTTCACACATTGATTTACATCCTTAAGTTCTTATTCCCCAAGAACCTTGCAACACCCCATCAACACCATGATATCAAAAATCATGAAATCATCAAAAATGTGTTCTTAGATGTTGTAAATATGAAAACCAATAACAACTAACACCATATAAACTCCCAATTTTGGATTTTAACCATCCTACTCACACCCCCATGGGAGACCCACGAAAATCCCATCAAAACCCACAAAATTTTGATACCTAAATGTAGTATGAAGCATGGAGAACTCCTATTTATTATTGCATTTAGGATCAGATCTTCATTCAACCTCCAGTTTGATCAAATTGTGGAGTTTTGAGTTTTCTCCTTGGCTCTCTTTCTCCCTGTATGTCGATCCCCACAAAAGAAATGGTGTGATGACCATTTGACCACCCCCAAATTCTTTTTAACCCCCTTGTTATTTAAGTTTCAGCTATTGACACTTCTAACCCCTCAATTACAAGCTAAAACTAACTAACTTATTTCAAAATTAATTAAGTTAGTTAACACCCACTACATTATATTTATTTAAACACCAACCAAATAAATATATAATTAAGATTATTAAATCTTATAAAACACCCTTTAATTAAAATAAACACAATCATCCACCAATCATGTTTTATTTATAATGCTTTCCCAAAATGGGTCATTACAATATATGATCAAGTTGTCTAGATGGACTGGACATCCTGATCTCATCATCTTCTCCATGGGTGGGAGATTGATGAGTTTGAGCAAAGGTTTGATGTGGTTGTTCCTCTATTGGAGATAGGGTAGGAGAACCAAGTTGCTCAAACACAGAATCAATCACATGGAGAACATGGGCATGAGAGTTAGGGGCTATATGTGGGGAAGAAACAGAGATGTCCTTGGGAGAGTGGACTGCCATCTGAATGCCAAGTGGCATTTCAGTGGTTAGAGAAGGTTCCCTTTGAAGTACAACCTCATCCTGTTGAGAGGATGGATGAGGAGCCAGGTGGGGTGGAGATGCTTGATTCATCTGTGAGGATGGAACAGATGTATCCAATTGCCCAGTGGGGGCAGAGACATGTTCAGGGATCTCATCTTTTTGAACAGTCTTTTTGGGCTTCTTAGGTGTAGAGGTTTTGGTAGAAGCTTTTCTTTTGGCCGGTAACTGTACAGGTGTGGAAGAGGAGGTGGATGTGGGTTCACCAAGGATGAGTGTTTCCTCAGTGTCATCCATTTGTCTAGCATCAGTGTTCAATCTAGTGAACACCTGTTTGTCAATGCCCTTGATAGTGGTAAGAGGAGCAATGTGACAAACCTTATTAAGGTCAGCAAAGAGACATGCCATTACAAACCTAGGATACAGCAGAAACTTGGGGCTTTTTTGGTGATGTACCAGATGGTCAAAAATTATTTGAGACAAGTTGACCTTTTCGTTGGATAGAACTTCATACATGACATATTGCATGTCATATGGCATTTCTCCCCAACTCGTCGACTTTTGAGACAAACACTGTAGAATGGTGTGATACAGGAACTTGTATTTAGGGTAAAAGAAAGCTTTGTACAGGTCCTGTTTTTCAGGTCACCTTGATAATCACACTGAATAAAAGCATTATGGAGAAGTTTTAAAGAAACAGTGGTGGGAGCCTCAGCGTCGTTCAGATTTAGGGCAACGCTTATTTTTGTGGGGGTGACGGTGACTTGTTGACCATTGACCACCGAAGCGATGCTTTCAGCAGAGTCATCCTTTATCGCCATGGATGAGTTTGCCCAAACCTGGTTTAGAGAAACTTCAGAAATAGGATGGTTTAGAATGATGGAGTATGAACGAAGGAGTTTAGCGGAGTGTCGATTGCTTCGGTGTAGTGAGGGTACTCAGTAGATTTGACAAGGTAAGTGATGTGCGTGAAACTATATATTTTTAATAATGGATTTTTCACACAGATTTTAGTTTTAAAAAGGTTTTTACTAGAAACTAAATCACACACAATAGGCAAATGTACCTATCATATAATAATATAGCTTATGGTAAGAACCGGATATCAATCCGTGGACACGATATCTCTCAATACTAAACCTCGGTCAATGTTTAGCAACAACATGAAAAAGTTGGGTTTGTGAATTCTAAAATAATAACTAAAAGGAGATTTTTAAATAATCTAAAGTCTAAGAAAATTGCCTAGTTTATGAATTCAGTTAGTCTAGTGATGTGATTAATATAAATTGGTAAATCAAATGTTGACTAGATTCCGGTCAAAGATATCTAATCGTATAATCTTTTGGAAAATTAAAATGATAAACACATTCTAATAACCTAGGATTATTCTATGAAGCCTAATGTCAAGGTCTATGTCAAGATTTAATCAAGAGTTAGTCATCCTTCAAGAATCTTAATTCTACAACTTAAGGAAAACTAATATAACTTATACACACTAATCACCCTAAGTTGCATAAATTCAATAAAGTTACAATTTCTTCCAACTTACAATCTATGAACACAATCATGCAAATGAGGTCATTTGGCCATAATTTCCTAACTCACATGCTAATCATATTCAACAAATCATAATATCACCATGGTTTTTCCAAACTTTAGTGAAAGAAAGTATACTTATGCAAGTTTTATAACATTCAGGAAACCAATTATCATTCCTAATCTCATGGCATAGTCTTAAAAACAAGTTGTAAGATTATAAACAAATTTTTAATCATGGTTTTCCAATATAATATGACTAAACAACCATCATTCTTGAACATTAATCAGCCTACACAAATTTACAACATCATTGGAATACAATCATCACTTCATCTTGAATCTTGACATAAACCCATTTGACCAATTCATAAAATCAACATCACATGAACATAAGTTTGATCGTAATGTAAACAAAAGAGTGATTAGCCCATAAGGCTTACAAGAACAACAATAAAGTAGGTGAAATTAACAAGAAACATGATTGAAATGATAAATGCAAACCACTAGCAAGCAAGGATTGGAAACAAAATGGTGTTGGATACTTCTTGGATCTTTAAGACCTTCAAAATCTCCCTTGGATAGCCTTAAGAAATCTGATCAAAGGGTATTTTTGCTCCAGGAAGTCCAACCCATTCAAATGAGGAGAAAAACACAATTTATAGAAATTCTGGAACTTGGCACGGTCGTGCACCATAGGTGCACGGTCATGCAAGGTGCTACAATGCTTCACTTTTTGTCTGGGACGGTTGTCGAAGTTGCCATTTTCAGCTGAGTCTCGAAAATTGACTCGAGGTGTCAGGAACGGTCGTGCCAAAAGTCGCACGGTCATGCACAAGTCATCATGTCCGGCACTACCTCCATTTGGCCCGGCACTGGCTAGCTTGCACGGTCGTGCATGGGCCAGCACTACCATGCATGGCCTAGCACTACCTGGTTGAACGGTCATGCAAGATGGTGCACGGTCGTGCATAGGCCAGCACTGCCATGCATGGCCTAGCACTACCTGGTTGCAAGGTCGTGCAAAGTTGTGCATGGTCGTGCATGGGCCGGCACTGCCAGTGCAAGATTTGGCATGACAGTGCACATCTGGGGATTTGCTCAGAAAATGCTGAAATTCCATATAAGGCTTGATTTTCTTCCGAGCAAGGCCGTTTATCCTGCATATTTAGAAAAACAATAATTAGGACTATTTGTGAATGAATTTGCATGTTGTTAACATTAAAACCGGGGGATTTTGTGTCGAACAATATGTATAATTTAACGTATATCAAACATCCCCACACTTGAACTTTGCTTGTCCTCTAGCAAACAATGAACCTTAATGGTGAAACTAATTTCCAATAATCAACTTGTAAGCAAAGATGAATCAAATAATTAAAAACTTAGATTGTTTTTCAAAGGTTTACCAAATTTGAAATTGTGAGCAAGAAAATAAAATCAAAATTACCAACAAGAATTTATAAACAAGCGGATTCACTAACATGTTACAACTTATATTTCTCACAATGTTCACACACACTCGGTTTATTTTGGATTCATAGATGTAATGTGTATGTATAGAACACTCAATTGCCAAGACAATGGATCAACAAATATAATACTTGTAATAAAAATCAACTCCAAATCAAATAGCAAAAACAAAGCCTAATTTAATCCAAAGGCCTTTTATTGGGTTGTGTTTGGGTTGGAGGATAAAATGAATGAGATAAGGGAAATCCGTTGGCTACGAATTTGAAAACAAAAGATATACTACAAAGCCTTTTTGGCTTAAACGAGATGTGTTTATTTACTTATATACATCATCAAGCAAACATTGTGTTGCTTAATTATTTGTTTCACAAGAACTACTAAAAGAAAATATAACTTCTTGCCATCTTTGAAATGGGATTTCAATAAAAGAAATGAGTTGATGGAGAAGGTGGTGATGAGAGTTTGTTCTAATGCCTTTGATTCAATCCAACTTTGTTCAAGCTTATGACTATGGAGATGTATGTTTTAAACAAATATTAATTTGTATGAAACATCCGGAACACTCAATCCATAAAATATGCAATGACTACTAATGCTCAAGGTTTCATTTGCTCACAAAAAATGGAAGTAATGGGTAAAAATATAGGATATAACTTGTAGTTCCTCCTTTCGTCTAATCACAAATGGTGATAACAAAAAAAATTTATTTCACTTGTTAAGAATTCCAAATTAAGACACCTTTTTCAAAACAAGCCTCATTTTAATTATCAAAAACTTGTTTGCTTAACTTGTTGATTACAAAAAAAAATTAATTGCACCAAAAACAATAAAAGGTTCTTTGTAAAAATGTTTATTACTCTTGGACAAACAAAGTTATATCAACAATCAAACGTATACCCCGAAAGTATACCCCTCACCACACTTAAATTGCACAATGTCCCTATTGTGCAACAAAAACATGCAAAAAATAAGAGTGATAATGCATGAATGTGAAAAGGAATAACACTTCCCTATGAGTCCTTGGAGAGACCGGCATGTAAAATCCGCACAAGCCTTGCAACTATAATGGCATTCCATGTACCTGCACTTGAAATCATCTACAAAACCAAAGCTGAAAACAACAACTCAACAACAACCAAGTGACCAAAATCGAAGCATAAGATCCATCAATCCACAGAAACAACCAACCAAAAAATTGTTTACAACCCAAATGAAAACAAATATCCAAACAAAACAGAGTTCGTACGCACAGCAAAATGTACAACTCAAAAAAAATATCAATAACTAACAGAAAACAAGCTAGACTGTCGGGGAGGGAGAACATCAGACTTGTCCTCATCTTCATCATGCGGACCAGAACCTCTAGCTTCACCATCATGTCCTCCCCGAGAACGTTTCTGCGTGCCACCCGAAGCATATCCATAGTCGAACCGTGGCGGTTCAGAAATGTCGAACCGATGAAATGCTGCTGCCGACTGATGAGAGGCGAAGAGCCACTTAAAGCTCCTCCACTGATCATCCTGGATCTGGTGCAGCAGATCATATTGCCTAGTCTGTTCCGCCTGGAAGTTATCAATACGCTGATTAAACCTTTGCTGCTTAGCGTGCAGCTCCTCCTGCGACACCTGCAAACCCGCAAATCTGTGCCACAAGTCCAGATTGGACGGGGGGTCCGGACCATGAGCGGGTTCAAAGTTCAAGTACTCACCATGTGGGCCCTCCTCCTCGTGGACCCTCTCTTCCTCATGCTCCTCTTCCTCCTCATTCTCCTCGGGGACTGGATCCCAAATCCGACCATCCTGGCCCTTCAAACGCATCCCAATAGGCGTCTGCTCCACAAGCTTCATATAGCGCAATGTCCTCATATCGAGTGGAGGCGTAGCACACACATGAGTAAAGTTGGCAATGTTCTCTTTGGTCAAAAGTCCGTAAGAGTCAGTCAACTTCGTGATATACGCGCCTCCACAGACGTGGCTTGACGCCTGTTTCCCTGAACTGGTGGTAAGGAAAAAAGCTAAGCAATGGGCAATGTTACAATGAATGCCCCTGATCAAGAAATAGAGATAAAACAAATCTCTAGTGGGCACATTGCCCAACCTGTCGCCTCGCTGAATGATGGTACCAACCAGAATCCGATGAATAAGCCTGTGAAGTGGGTCGTGAAGTTTTGTGGCCTTCGCTCTTCGGGGATCATAACCCCCTTCAGCAACTTTGGCCCACAAGGTGGCCTTCTCAATTTTGTCCTCAAAATCATGCAAACCATCAAAAACCTCCGTATCAAGCTCCCCCTCATTGTATAAACCCATCCGAGTCACGAACTGCGCGACTGAAATTCTCCTCCATCTTCCCCCAATTGAAAAGTTAATCCAGAACATTTTTGGTAAATTTTATTGGACGGGAAGCTAAAGGAGTATGATGCAAAAAACTCCATGAGCAATTCGCGATACTATGGACGGTTGATTTAGAGCAAGCGAGACCATGGTTCGGTGATTAATGGTTGCAGTCGCGTTTGTTGGTTGAGATCAACCACCAAGTCCTAACTCAGACACTTCATTTGCTCAATCAAGCGCCGACGCCCACATAGAGAATGAAGCACTGGAATATACGAAGCGTCGCGCTCGTCGTTCAGATCGAATTGTAAGAACGGGTGATCCATCTGTTCAATAAAATTCCTAAAAATATTTGTTGCCAAAAACTGAAAGAAAAGGAAAAAAATCGAACGAAAAAAAAGAAAAAACTGGCCTGATCTGGACATATGCACGGTCGTGCAGAGACTGGCACGACTGTGCCAACCCAAGATGAAGCTAGCACAGGCAGTGCAGGGCCGGCACAGCCAAGTCACACGGTCGTGCCATCATCGGAATGACCTAAGCACAGGTAGTGCAAGGCCGGCACAGCCAAGTTGCACGGTCGTGCCATCCTCAGAATGACCTATGCACAGGCAGTGCAAGGCCGACACTGTCAAACAGCACGGTCGCGCACCTTGTGAGTTTGTTCGTCGCACACGTAGTGCAATTGAAGCACTATCGTGGAGCACGGTCGTGCGGGGTTAGCGCACGGTCGTGCGTCTTTAATTTTGAGTCTACACAGGCAGTGCAAGGTTCGCACCATCGGGTCGCACGGTCGTGCGAGATAGCTGCACGGTCGTGCATTGTGTAGATCCGAAATCAAAGTTGAACAAACACGAGATTTTCCATCAACAACCCAAAAATTAACTAAATTTATACAGATCCTAACAATTCTAAACCAAAATGGTGTATTTACAAGCCCTAATTTGGACAAATCTAAGAAGTTTAGGAATTTGATAGAAAAGAAAGATCAATTGAAGGATTGGAGGAGATTCATACCTTAGATTCTTGATTTGGAAGAAGAAAAACGTAAGAGAATAGTTGGAACCGTTTCTAGAATGTGGAAGTGAATTATGGGAAAGATGGGGTCAAATGGAGTAATTATTGGAGAAATCTGACACGATGCACGGTCGTGCGTACGTTCCGCACGGTCGTGCATCAGCAAAAGCGCACGGCCGTTCAGCTAGTCGCACGGTAGTGCTGATCTGCAGAATTTTTTTTAATTTTATTTGCCGAGAGCCTCTCGGGAGGGCTAAGTTTACTGAGTCTTTAGCTCGAATCGAGTCCCCGAATTCAGTAGTCCTTGGGATGGAGTACGACAACCTCCAATGCCGGCTCGACGGGTCCGGACAAGTATTTCTTCAACCGATGGCCATTTACCTTGAAAATTCTGCCATCCTCATGCCCGATTTCTACAGTTCCATATGGGAAGACTTCTCGAACTGTGTACGGGCGAGACCAACGAGATTTCAATTTCCCGGGAACAACCTAAGACGCGAGTTATAAAGCAAAACAGGATCACCCACTTGGAATTGCGTGTTATCCTTCAAGTGGTTATCGTGTAGCGTCTTGGTACGTTCCTTGTACCTCTTAGAGCTATCATTAGCATCATTCCTTAGATCCTCAACCTCGTGGATCTGCAAGAATCGGTTCTCCCCCGCACTAGTTAAATCCATGTTGATGGATTTCAGCGCCCAATAGGCCTTATGCTCGAGTTCAACGGGGAGGTGACACGTTTTCCTATAAATAAATTTGAAGGGTGTGGTTCCTATGGGAGTTTTGTAGGCTGTTCGGAATGCCCACAACGCGTCATTCAACTTCACCGAGCAATCCTTGCGGTTTTGACCAACCGTCTTCTCAAAATGTGCTTGATGGCCCGATTAGTGACCTCTACCTGTCCACTGGTCTGTGGATGGTATGGCATTGAAAATCTGTGGTTCACTCCATAGCGTGACAACGCCTTGTCGAGTTGGGAATTGCAGAAATGAGTCCCATGGTCACTGATGAGTGCTTTGGGGGCACCAAAGCGAGAAAACAATTCTTTCAGAAATCTCACGACAACTCTAGCATCATTGGTGGGCAAGGCTTGGGCCTCCACCCACTTGGAAATGTAGTCGACTGCCTCTAGAATATATCTGTTATCGTGAGATGTTGGGAACGACCCCATGAAATCAATACCCCAGACGTCAAAAATTTCACAGACTTGGATTCCATTCTGGGGCATCTCATCACGCGATGAGATGTTGCTTGCCGTTTGGCAAGCATAGCAAGCTTGGACCATATCATGAGCATCTCTGAAGATGGTGGGCCAATAGAATCCGGCGTCAAAAACCTTCTTCGCAGTAAGAGTCGCTCCATGATGACCACCAGTCGGTCCCTCATGACAATGCCTCAAAATCTTGTGCGCCTCACCTCCATACACGCACCTACGCACAATCTGATCAGCACCAATCCTAAACTAGTAAGGATCCTCCCACAGGTAATACTTGACATCAGAAAAGAACTTCTTCTTCTGTTGATGTGTCAAGTCCTTCAAAATAATCCCACACGCGAGATAATTCGCGAAATCAGCAAACCATGGACACTCCTCGTGGGGGAAATTGTCATTTATGGGTGACCCCACAAGTTCTGATGAAGCTGAGCACTCGAGACGGGAGAGGTGATCTGCTCAACATTCCCGGCTCCCTTTTTTTCACGTATTTCATTGTCGAATTCTTGCAACAACGGAATCCAACGAATCAGCCTGGGTTTAGCATCTTGCTTGCTAAACAAGTAACGGAGGGCTGCATGATCCGTAAACACAATGGTCTTGGAAAGGAAAAGATAGGAAGGAAATTTATCGAACACAAAGACCACAGCTAGGAGGGCCTTTTCAGTGGTGGTGTAGAACTCCTGGCATCATTCAGAGTTTTGCTTGCATAGTAAATCGGGTGGAAGTGCTTGTCTTTCCTTTGACCCAAGATTGCCCCAACCGCAAAATCGCTTGCGTAACACATAAGCTCAAACGGGAGTGCCCAATCGGGGGCTATCATGATCGGAGCATTAACCAACTTCTCCTTCAACAACCTGAATGCATGAAGGCATTCATTAGAAAACACGAACGGGACATCTTTCTTAAGAAGCTGAGTCATGGGGAGAGCTATCTTTGAGAAATCCTTGATGAAACGCCTATAGAACCTCGCGTGCCCTAAGAAACTCCGAATAGATTTCAAAGAAGTGGGTGGCGGAAGCTTGACAATGGTCTCAATCTTGGCTTGGTCGACCTCAAGTCCGTCACGTGAAATCTTATGCCCTAAAACAATGCCTTCTTTCACCATGAAGTGGCATTTTTCTTAATTCAACACCAAGTTAGCTTCTTCACACCTAGCTAACATCTTTCTCAGATTTTCCAAGCAGTGATCGAAGGAACTCCCAAAAACAGAAAAGTCATCCATAAATACCTCCATGGAGTCCTCGATCATATCATGGAAAATGGCCACCATACAGCGCTGAAATGTGGCCAGAGCATTGTACAGTCCAAAGGGCATTCGCCTATATGCAAATGTGCCATAGGGACATGTGAATGTCATCTTCTCCTGATCTTCAGGAGGGATTGGGATTTGAAAGTACCCAGAAAACCCATCCAAAAAGCAATAGAATGTCTTGCCTGACAATCTTTCCAACATCCGGTAAATAAAAGGCAAGGGGAAATGGTCTTTTCTGGTGGCATCGTTCAACTTGCAATAATCAATGCAAACTCTCCATCCGGTCACAGTACGAGTAGGGATCAACTCATTTTTCTCATTAGTAATCACATTCATCCCACCTTTCTTCGGGACGACTTGCACCGGACTCACCCAGGGAGAATCAGAGATAGGATAAATTAAACCTGCATCAAGTAACTTGATAACCTCCTTCTTCACAACGTCTTGCATATTGGGATTCAGACGTCTCTGATGCTGAACTACAGGACTAAAATCCTCCTCCATCAAGATCTTATGGGTGTAAAAAGATGGATTGATTCCTTTGATGTCCTGGTCTTCCATGCGATCTCCTTCTTATGCATCTTCAGAACCTCAAGCAATTTGGCCTTTTCTCCACTCGACAACACAGATGAGATAATAACGGGCAACCGAGACTCACCATCTAGGAATGCATACTCCAGATGACCGGGAAGCTCCTTAAGCTCAACAGATGGTGGGTCTTCAACAGAAGGTAGTGCCTTAGGTTCAGCCTGGCCATCCATGACTTCTAACACTTCATCCTGAGGGGAAGGATCGTGGCTCAGCAATGCCACCATCTCCTCATCAAATCGACCCTCAGAGACTGGTTCTACATCCTCCCCTCCTAACAATTGGGTGTCAAATACCTCTACAACACCCCCATCCTGTGATGGATCACTCATACATGAATCAACAACATCAATGAAGTAGAGTGAATCGTCCTGACTCTGTGGATGCCTCATTGACCTTCCGATATCAAAGGCCACCTACTCATCATAAAATCTAAGTGTCAGTTTGCCCGATGCAAACATCAATGAGGGCTCTAGCAGTGGCTAGGAATGGACGACCAAGAATGAGAGGTACATTCTTATCTTCATCCATATCAAGGATCACAAAGTCCACAAGAAACACTATGGTTTGGTTGCCCATGTAGTCAACCTGCTCGTGAACGGATCTATCCCTAATCGAACACTCCCCACTATGGTGTGCTCCCCCACATATCTCACAACAAGATTGGACTTTGTTCACAGACATCTGCTCGATTTTGTTGGAGAGGGCCTCCAACTGTGCAGTCAAAGCAGTATAGGAATCAACCTGATGGACACCCTGCTTGGGTGCCTTGGCTCTCGGGGCCTGTTGAGAATAGCTCTTCCTAGCTGCTTTCTCGAGCAATTCAAACGCCTCTCGCGGTCGCTTCGCTCCAAAATCTCCACCCGCATAACTGTCAAGCCACTGTCGTCCGCTTACATCGAGACCATTGTAGAATGTCTCGCACTGCCTCCATAGATCTAAACCGTGATGTGGGACCTTTCTCATCATATCTTTAAACATCTCCCACGCCTCATAAAACGTCTCACCATCATCCTGCTGGACCGAAAGAATCCGAGCTCTCAGCTTCGTAGTTTTCTCGGGAGGAAAGTATTTCTTAAAGAGTTTTTCAGACATCTGATTCCAAGTGGTAGTACAGCCCGAGGGAAGGGAAATCAGCCATGTCTTGGCTCGGTCACGTAGAGTGAATGGCAATAACCGAATCCGAATGGCATTATCAGACGCGCCATTGATCTTGAAAGTAGCGCAAATCTCCAGAAATCCCGCGATATGGAGATTAGGATCCTCGTGATCTTTCCCGTCAAACTGAACAGTGTTTTGAACCATTTGAATGATACTTGATTTGATCTCGAAATTGTTGGCCTCAACATTCGGTCGGGTGATGCTTGGACCCAATCCTCCAAGTGATGGTACAGCCCGAGGGAAGGGAAATCAGCCATGCCTTGGCTCGGTCACGTAGAGTGAATGGCAATAACCGAAGCCGAATGGCATTATCAGACGCGCCATTGATCTTGAAAGTAGCGCAAATCTCCAGAAATCCCACGATATGGAGATTAGGATCCTCGTGATCTTTCCCGTCAAACTGAACAGTGTTCTGAACCATTTGAATGATACTCGATTTGATCTCGAAATTGTTGGCCTCAACATTCGGTCGGGTGATGCTTGGATCCAATCCTCCAAGTGATGGTTTCGCGAAGTCAGAAATCGTCTGGTCATCATCTTGGTCCGCCATGGTCGTGTCTCCCGTGCCAAAGATATTGTCGGTCTCTCCGTCTCCTTCGATGGTATTTGCTACAATACGGGACCGCTCCCGCAACCTTTGCCGAAAATACCGCTCCGGTTCCGATCTAGGCTCGACAATGTCCGGCTCGGGGGTTGAGGACATACACACTTAATGCATAAATGAGTTACCGAATCAAACATGTTAAAACTAAAAATAAAAATAAAATAAAATAAAATAAAAATTTGAGAAATAAATATATAATAAAAACTAAAAATCAAAAATCAAACTAGTGAAATAAATAAATAAAAAATATCTTTACACTAAAAGCTAAGCTAAATCACCAACTCTGATTTTTCTTGAAATCACCGTGTCCCCGGCAACGGCGCCAAAAAGTGGATGTGCGTGAAGCTATATATTTTTAATGATCGATTTTTCACACAGATTTTAGTTTTAAAAAGGTTTTTACTAGAAACTAAATCACACACAATAGGCAAGTGTACATATCGTATAATAATATAGCTTATTGTAAGAACCGGATATCAATCCGTGGACATGATATCTCTCAATACTAAACCTCGGTCAATGTTTAGCAACAACATGAAAAAGTTGGGTTTGTGAATTTTAAAATAATAACTAAAAGGAGATTTTTAAAATAATCTAAATTCTAAGAAAATTTCCTTGATTATGAATTCACTTAGTCTAGTGATGTGATTTTATGAATTGGTAAATCAAATGTTGACTAGATTCCGGTCAAAGTTATCCAATCCTATAATCTTTTGGAAAATTAAAATGATAAACACATTCTAATCACCTAGGATTATTCTATGAAGCCTAATGTCAAGGTCTATGTCAAGATTTAATCAAGAATTAGTCATCCGTCAAGAATCTTAATTCTACAACTTAAGGAAAACTAATATAACTTATACACACTAATCACCCTAAGTTGCATAAATTCAACAAAGTTAGAATTTCTTCCAACTTACAATCTATGATCACAATCATTCAAATGAGGTCATTTGGCCATAATTTTCTAACTCACATGCTAATCATATTCAACAAATCATAATATCACCATGGTTTTTCCAAACTTTAGTGAAAGAAAGTATACTTATGCAAGTTTTGTAACATTCAAGAAACCAATTATCATTCCTAATCTCATGGCATAGTCTTAAAAACAAGTTGTAAGATTATAAACAAATTTTTAATCATGGTTTTCCAACATAATATGACTAAACATCCTTCATTCTTGAACATTAATCACCCTACACAAATTTACAACATCATTGGAATACAATCATCACTTCATCTTGAATCTTGACATAAACCCATTTGACCAATTCATAAAATCAACATCACATGAACATAAGTTTCATCGTAATGTAAACAAAAGAGTGATTAGCCCATAAGGCTTACAAGAACAACAATAAAGTATGTGAAATTAACAAGAAACATGATTGAAATGATAAATGCAAACCACTAGCAAGCAAGGATTGGAAACAAAATGGTGTTGGATGCTTCTTGGATCTTTAAGACGTTTAAAATCTCCCTTGGATAGCCTTAAGAATTCTGATCAGAGCGTATTTTTGCTCCAGGAAGTCCAACCCATTCAAATGAGGAGAAAAACTCAATTTTTAGAAATTCTGGAACTTGGCACGGTCGTGCACCATAGGTGCACGGTCATGCAAGGTGCTACAATGCTTCACTTTTTGTCTGGGACGGTTGTCGAAGTTGCCATTTTCAGCTGAGTCTAGAAAATTGACTCGAGGTGTCAGGCACGGTCGTGCCAAAAGTCGCACGGTCGTGCACAAGTCATCATGGCCGGCACTACCTCCATTTGGCCCGGCACTGCCTTGCCTTGGCACGGCACTGGCTAGCTTGCACGGTCGTGCATGGGCCAGCACTACCATGCATGGCCTAGCACTATCTGGTTGAACGATCATGCAAGATGGTGCACGGTCGTGCATAGGCCAGCACTGCCATGCATGGCCTAGCACTACCTGGTTGCACGGTCGTGCAATGTTGTGCACGGTCGTTCATGGGCCGGCACTGCCAGTGCAAGATTTGGCATGATAGTGCACATCTTGGGATTTGCTCAGAAAATGCTGAAATTCCATATAAGGCTTGATTTTCTTCGAGCAAGGCCGTTTATCCTGCAAATTCACAAAAACAATAATTAGGACTATTTGTGAATGAATTTGCATGTTGTTAACGTTAAAACTGGGGGATTTTGTGTCGAATAATATGTTTAATTTAACGTATGTCAGTAAGCTTCGAGGTTATGAATCGTCTTGATTTTCAAGGCCATTTTTTGCGACAATGAACACCGAGCAGTTATGAACGCAAAGCTAAGTACAAACTTTGCTTTAGAGAGGAAGTTTAATCGTTCACACACAAAGACGGTTTCAAAAATAAAAATTGCCACTACTTATAACATATCAAAAGCTTTACCTTAGGGTTTTACCTATTGGACAAACCTTTGATCATGAGAGAGAAGAACAAACGACAAAGAAGTATGTTTATCCACACCCTGAAGTATATACAAAGCTTTTTAAGGAATGAAGCCTGGTCCGATGTCGTTACACCATCATCATGAGTATCAAGCTTAGACGGAATCAGTGTAAATGCATCGTGCTAGGCGACATGCCTGACAAGCAGTTGTCCTTCGCCATGAGTAGCATTTCGGAAACGAAGAGTGTTCTTGATCAAAGGAAGATCAAGTAGGTTCGTTGAGTTGTTGTGAAAGAACTGAAGAATTAAAGAAGATAACTACTGATATAAATAAGGAAAGAAAGATCAGTGGTCATTTGAAGTAAGAGGGATAAAAATGGAAAGAAATATATCATCGAGCCGTGAGAACACTTAATGAGTGTCAATTCAAATAATTGTGACGAGTCTAATCTTGTAGAGTGATTAGTGACGGCCGAATCAGGCGTAATTATCAAGAGATTTGATAACCACTCAGAATAGGAAGATTTAACCATGAAAGATTATTTAACCTCGGAAGAGTCTTATCTTCGGAAGAGGTTTAACCATGGATAAATTGTAAGGTTAGAAGTCTCGAAAGGAGTAGAGACATAAACCACGGAAGGTTTAAAGTGTAACAACAGAAGTTGTAACCGCGGAAGATATGAAACAGTGGGTGTAATAACCACTGATCCTATCCGTGTTATGGGATAACCACTGAGAGAGACCAAGGTCGTTTCGTCAGTGGTTTGTTAAATATCTGTTGTTAGGATAATCAATGAAGATTTTCCTTTTATGTAATTATTTAAAGGTTTAAGAAACACATTCTTAACCATGTTTGTTAGCTCATATTTATCATTCCCAATTTGGCCACAAACTTAGAAAAGGTTGAAGAGTCCAAGGGTATGATAAATATATCTTCTATTTGGTCACTTGTAGAGACATGTTCTCGGACAATTAGTCCCTTTTCAAAACAGTCTCTAATGAAGTGATGCCTTATTTCTATGTCTTTGGTTTTGGAATGGTAGACATGATTCTTTATTATATTTTTGGCAGCTTCGCTTTCTATTAGGAGAGGTGTTTTTAGTTCAGTTATTCCAAAATTCAGCAGTTGGTATTGCAGGATTTGGGCAGTGCAATGGGCTGCTGCAATGTACTCAACTTCAGTAGTTGAGTTTGACACCGACGTTTGCTTCTTACTTTGCCATGACACTAAGCAATTTGCAAAGAACTGACATCCTCCCAAAGTAGACTTTCTTGTGAGCGAGCATTCATCATAATCATTGTCTGAAAAACCAACAAGCTTACAAGTTTGGTTAGCAGGATACCAGATACCTAGAACAGGAGTGCCTTTAAGATATATGAGTATCCTCTTCACAAATGACAAATGGGATTGTTTGGGGGCTGATTGGTATCTTGCACAGACACATGTTGCATACATGATGTCCGCCCTTGATGCAGTAAGATACATCAAAGATCCAATCATGCACCTGTAGAGGGTTTGATCTACAGGCTCACCATTTTCATCTAGACTTATTCCAGGACTTGTAACCATGGGGGTAGAAATTATTTTGCAATCATTCATATCAAATTTATTTAAAAGATCCTTTACATATTTAGATTGATGAATGAAAGTCCCATTGGGGGTTTGTTTTACTTGGAGTCTTAAAAATGTTCTTAGTTCACTTAAAGCACTCATTTCAAACTTAGAAGACATTAATTTAGAAAATTGTTCACACAAGGAAAGTTTTGTTGATCCAAAAATGATGTCATCGACATAAATTTGGACCAGCAAAAGTTCCTTGTCTACCCTCTTGATGAACAAAGTCTTATCAATGGTTCCCCGAGAAAATTTATTAGAAAGAAGAAATTGAGAGAGAGTATCATACCATGCTCTGGGTGCTTGTTTCAGACCATAAATTGCTTTGTCTAGTCTGTACACCCAATCAGGATGATGAACATCATCAAATCCTGAAGGTTGACAGACATAGACTTCCTCTTTTATTGTCCCACACAGGAATGCACTTTTTATATCCATTTGATATACCTTTATATTATGGGATATAGCAAATGCTAGGAAAAGTCTGATGGCTTCTAGTCTGGCCACGGGGGCAAAGGATTCATCATAATCGATGCCTTCCTCTTGGCAGTATCCTTGCACTACCAATCGGGCTTTATTTTTGATCATGATGCCTCTGTCATCTGTTTTATTTCTGAATACCCATCTAGTTCCAATCGGGTATTTTCCTGCTGGCAAGGGGCAAAGAGTCCAATCGTTTTGCCTTTTGAACTGTAATAGTTCATCTTGCATAGCCTCTACCCAATTATTATCTTTAAGAGCTTCCTGATATTTGGAAGGCTCAACTTGGGACCAGAAGGCTGCATGAAGGCAGAAGTTTGAAATCTGGCTCCTAGTTTGAAAACCTTTATTTAAATCACCTAAGATTTGTTCTAGTGGATGATTTCTACCGAAGGGAATGATGTCCAAACAATTATTTGAGGAGGCTGCATTGAAAGAAGGTGAGTTTTCAGTGGGGCCAGGAGAGTTCTCTGAAGGGGAAGCATGAACATGTTCAGGAACATCTACGGGTACATTATCCAAAGCTGGGGATAAAGGAGTAGATATTTGTTCATATTGTTTTTGACAACTTATTTGATAAGAAGGAAAGGAGGTAAAGAATTTAGAGACAGAACATTCCTCAAGATAGGATAGATCTTCAGAAGTTTGACATGATTCTGAAGAAGGAGAAGAAGAAGAAGGGGTAGAAGAGATGTAGGTGAAGCTTTCAAGATAAAGGGGTCATCAGGAGTAGAAGGGAAAGATGAAGTTGATGTAGATTCATTGAATTTGACATCAATAGTTTCCTCTACAATTTTGGTCCTAAGATTGAAAGCTCGGTAAGCCTTAGAGGTCTGGGAATATCCAACAAAATATCCAGAGTCAACTTTAGCAGCAAACTTGGATAAATAGTCTTTTGTGTTCAAAATGAACACGGACACCCAAAGACTTTAAAGAAAGAAATGAGAGGCTTTATGTTATGAAGGACTTCATACGCAATCTTGTTATGTCTTTTCACAATGTGAACTCTGTTTAAGACATAGAAAGCAGTGTTCACTGCCTCAACCCAGAAGGATAAAGGTAATCCTGAATCTGCAAGCATAGTTCTTGCAGCTTCAATAAGTGTCCTATTCTTTCTTTCCACAACTCCATTTTGAGTGGGAGTTCTAGGAACACTATATTGTCTGAGGATTCCTTTAAAGATGCAGAACTTATCAAGAACCTGGTTCTTGAATTCAGTCCCATTATCACTCGTTATTGTTTTGACAGGAAGACCAAATTGTCTTTCAAGTTTGGTGATAAGGGCAATTATTTAATCAGAAGTCTCATCTTTGCTGAAGAGAAAGAAGGTCCAGCAAAATCTTGAGTAGGCATCCACAAAAACTAAACAATATCTCTTTCTTGCCAAACTGTCTACCTTCACTAGACCAAAAAGATCCATATGAAGTATATTCAGACAGTTCGTTGTTTTGGATTCCTCAATAGACTTATGTGATGTTTTATGTTGCTTTCCCTTTAAGCAAGATTCACATTGACCTTCAAAGTGAAATTCTTTGGAAGGTAATCCTCTTACTAAAGAAAGGGTAGAAAACTTATGAAGAGATTGGTGGTTAAGGTGACTGAATCTTCTATGCCAAAGGGCAGTTTCAGAAGATGATGCTTTGGCTATCAAACAAGTAGGAGAGGATGTTTGAGAATCAGTGGACATATCTACAACGTAGACATTTCCACTTCTTTTAGCCGTTAGCAAGGTGTGTTGATCAATTAAGATCTTTATTTTTGAATTTATTTCAGGAGAAAGAATTTTGCAACTGTCCTTGGGGAAAAATGAACTAAAGTTCTTGTCAGCTAGTAGAGAAACACTCAAGAGATTAAACTTGAGGTTTTCAACTAAGCTTACATCTTTAAAGTGAAGTTTTCCACTTTGGACAGAACCAGACCCTACGATCCAACCTTTTTCATTATTTCCAAAGGAAACAGATCCTCCATTCTTTGGAATGAAGTTATTTAAAATGGATCTGCATCCTGTCATGTGCCTAGAGCCTCCACTGTCCACATACATAGATGATTTTGGTTTGAAGAAGGTCTCTGCACATGAGAATTAATTGCAATACGATAGATATGGGTCTTGTTTTATTTTTAGAAGAAATAGAAGATGTTTATTTGTTTTGCTGATTGTTATTCATCAATTTCTGCATCATCAGTATCAGCTGTTGCTGATTTTGATGGAAGATATTGATTTGTGAATCAACGAAAGAAGGGTTCACATTAGCAGGAGAATGGGCAACATGAGTCACCATGGGATGAGAAGGTGGTGTTCCAAGGATGGATGGCCCGGGAGAAGCAGATGGAGGAGAGGACAAGCGAAGAGATGGATGGGAGCTAGATCTTATTGAACTGTTTGCTGAAGATCTATTAGCCTTCTTTGATTTCTTCATCTTATTGGGGAGGTTCGCTTTAGATGAGGAACCCTGTTCGACTTTCAATCTTTCAGCATTCAGTTTTTCTCTCGCTTTCTCCAAGGGAGTTTTTGTCCAACAGATTTCAGTAGTGTGATTATACTTGAAACACTTTAGACAAGCTAGAGATAGAGAGGATTAGTTGGGCATAAAAGGCTTATTTTCCTACATTATTGGATAAGGGGGATGAGGATGAGAAGGAGGAAATCTGATGTCAATCATGAGCCTCTTTCCTTTGTCAAGGCGGGCAGCATGATTATCAGAGGTTTTAAGAAAACTTGTACCTTCCAAACTTTGAGTAGAGCTCATGGTTGGAGCAATCTCAGTTTGTTTAGAAGCATTATTAATTTGATCATTTTCCAAGGGTGTTTCCTCCAGTTTCTCAACGTTAGTTTCAGTGGGATAAACAAACTTAAGAAACTGCGGAGGTTGGTACACTCTTGGAGGTGTGATTGCTATGAATGAAATTTCATCCGGAAGAATGGTGGGGGAGATGGGCTTAGAATCAGTCTCTTTTATTTCATTGTCAATCGGGGTGTAGTCCTCTGGAGGACTAGTATGATTAAACCCGATTCCAAATTTGGCCTTGCTGTGAACTTGCTTACTTAAAAGCATTTTGAACCCTTTGCAGGATTCAACCCACTTGTCACAGCTGACCTTGGTCTGAGACAATTCATATCTACAAGCTGCATATTTTTCATTTTGCAAATCAAATAGAGCTTGTAGGTTGGATTTTCAGTCATTAGAAGAGAGATTTGACTGTATTTATTCTTTATTAATTTTCTATTTCAGAATTTTTATTATCTACCAGTTGCTCCAACTCCTGATTTTGTTGTTAAAGCAACATGTTGGCTTTCTTTATTTTTGCAAAAGCCTCTAAGCATGCATCGGTGCATAGTTTTTCTAGAGTGGAGGAAGATACATGCGCCTCAGGAGTGTGTGCAGTAGGTTGTTCAGAAGAAGAAGAGTCGTCACCAACAGCCATGAGAGTGAAATCTGTTGGTTCAGAGGTGATGAGGGCATAGCCTACATCTTCAGGCAGACTGCTCCAGTCTACATACTCTTGGGTGAAAAGAGCAGGTTGACTAGAAGAAGGGGACTGGACAACAGGGCATGGTATATTTATTTGAGAAGGGGATGGTGCAATAATTTGAAGAGGTGCAGGAGTAAGTTGATACATGCTACCATTGGCAGCTTGTACAAATTGTACATTGGTAGGAGGATGGGTCTGTACAATGTGTGCCGACTCCTGAGAATTGTTGTGCCTTCTGAAAGATGAAGAAGAAGAAGAAGAAAAAGGTGCAGAAGAAGTATGTGATTGTGGGTTAGGGTAAGTCACATACGGAGAAGAATTTGAGTTGGGAGCATTTTTGCACTCTCTGGCAAAGTGTCCAGTGCCATGACATCTATAGCATTGGACCTTGGCCTTATTTAGGCCGAACCTGGTTTTCCCATGAATACCAAGTAATTTCCTTCCGGTCCTCTTGTAGAACTTATTCGTTCTTATGCTCAAGAGGGCCAGTTGGTGAAGAATATCCATCTCTTCCAAGTCATCACTTGGAACGTGATGGAGATCATTAATGATTAAGCACAGATGATCAGAGATAGGAGAGTGGTCATCACATGAAGAAGAAGAAGAAGAAGTGATGCCAGTGTTATGTCTATGTATTCGTCATAACCCTGATCATTTGATTCAGAGTTATGACTCAGAAGAGCTGTGTTCCCTTAAACATACTCTTCAGTTGATTTACCAGACTTTATGAGTTTTCTTTTCTGGTCAATCTCTCTCTCAAAGGTGAGCAACTTACCATGAAGTTGAGTAAGCGAGAGTTTGCCAAAGTCTGGAGAGGATCTCATGACAATGGAATAAGTTTCCCATTTTTCAGGTAGAGATCTCAAGAAGCGATTTAGAACAGAGATAGGGGTACACTTGACCAGCTAGTTTTAATTCACTTAAGAGAGAAATGAATCGTTCAAAATGCTGAGTCAGTGACTCATTATTTAGTTGGGAGAATTTCTCGTATTGTTGAGCTAATATCTCCCTGGCATTAGCTACAACATCATCGGTGCCACCGAATTGCTCCTTTAGAGCATCCCACAAGTCTTTAGCAGACTCATGGTGAAGAATACCAGAGTATATTTCATTAAGAAGGGCCATAGCCAGTTGGGCATGTGCCTTTGCATCAAGCTCCAACTTCTGGTAATCTTCTTCGGTCTAATTCCGAGGATCTTTCGGTACATTGTCTCCAGTGTCCGAGTCAGAACCGTTGGTTTATGCGGTCCGAACATGACAGACTTCCAACATCCTGTGTGATTATTGGACAGGAAGTGTAACATCCGCATCTGCCAAATGTTATATTGGTGCCTAACCAAGATTGGTGGCTTCGTGGCAGAACCGGTGTTTTGAGGGTCAAGGGTGAATTTCTCTGCCATTGGTTCACAAATAGTTATGAGCAAATCAACGCGTGATGAGTTCTCAAAGTGATTTGTTAGAATGATTTTTGAACACAGTTTAGTTCAAAAACCAAACTCCTACAGATTTAATGAAAATAGAAAGACAGAAACGACAGAATGCAGAAAACTAAAACAACAAGATATGAGTGAGAGCTTTGAGTTTTAGTCTTGATGGTTAAACCAAGACTAAGGACAAGGCTCTGATACCAATTGTTGAACTACATAAACCTCGCGGAGTAGCTGTTTCACCAGGAACAAGGCTTTAGACACTTAGTCAAAGCTTTGGTTTTAGCTCCCTCTAAAGTTTTGAACAAGGTTATTTTTCGTAGTTTTCTTGCTTAGAAAGAGAGAAGAGAACATATAGAAAGCACAAGGAATTTTGGGGGAAGTAATTCATTTTATTCAGAGAATGTTGGGAGATAAATACCCAAACATTCTGAGATACAAGACAAGAAATAATAAGACAAATAGCTGACATTGTTACAGACACTGATACAACAGACTAGTACATATACAAAGTCAACAACAACGGAAACAAGAGTCTTCAGGCCTTCCGAGGTTGAAGTAGTTGTACTGGAGTTCAGTGGTTATTCTTTCGGAAGATGTTCATCGGAAGCTGATTAAGTAATTAGTTATTTCGAAAGAGGAGATTGTCTTCCGAGTCATTTGACTTCTTCCGATGCAATGGTTGTCTTCCGAAGATGTCAAGATCAGCTAGTGTCTTCTTAGGTAGATAAGTTCAGCGACAGTTCTTTTTGGCGAAGCTTCCACTGATGGTCTTCTGACACTGAAGCAGTTCTTCAATCGGAAGAGAAGCATTCGCGGCTTGTCATTCTGCAGTTTTATTCAAGTGTCTGGCTTTAGTGGTTTTGCTCATCAGTCCTTATTTTCAAACAATTGTCTGTGGATTGGAAGATGAGATAGCATATCTTGCCACTTCCACAGATTTTGTTGCTTTGGAACATGATTAGGCTCTAGGTGCTACATCTTCTAAGGTAGTTGCCTCAGAGAAAGCCACATCATCTGACTCCTCTTATACTAAGATTGAGTTCACTTTTGAGAGGAGAGAGCCTGTGATTGTATTGCCACCACGTGCTAAGGCTACATCAAATGAGAAGGATGCGGATTACATACCTTCACCCGAGTCAACTTCTAAGAAGAAATGGATGAAAATGCTCTCTAGGAGGTCAAGGGATCCTCGCCTAAAGAAGAGAAAGACTTCTGAAGGCACATCCACCCAACCACCACATACCACCCAACCACAACAAACTACCCAATCATAGACAACCCGACCACCACAAACCACCCAACCACAGACAACCCGACCACCACAGACCACCCAACCACAGACCACCCAACAACCACAGACCACCCAACCACCGCATACCACGCAACCACCACATACCACGCAACCACCACAGACCACCCAACCACTTCAAACCACCAAACAACCATCACCACAACCATCACCACCACACAAGCAATCCTCACCAACTCAATCTCCAACACCCATTCATTTTTCTCAACCACCATCCCAACTGAAAGCAAGGGTTGACAAGGGAAAGGCTCCCATGGATACTCCATCACCCTACGAGCCTAAGTACATGCCCGTCAATCTGGATTTCCTTTAGGAAAGAGTTTTTGTTCTGGAGCAAGACTCGGCTACAAAGACTTTATTGATCGATAACATCAGAGAGGGCATGCTGAAGTTTGTTGAGCACTTAAATAGACATAGGCAAGACATTATTTTCCTCAAGAAAGAGAATCCTGAGCTGAGAAAGGAGATTGATGCTCTTCAAAGAGCAAAGCCTGATGAGGGACAGAAGGATAATGATAAGGATGAAAAGGATGAAGAAGAGAAGAAAGATGATGAAGATGAAAAAGACAAGAAAGATGATGAAAAAGATAAAAATGATGATAAATACAAGAAGGATGATGATGATGACATTGATGATGATGGTAAAGGAGATGATCAAGATTAAGCTGAAAAGAAAGATGACAAGTTTGATGATGATGATGATGACAAAGGCGGTATTTGTTGGAAAATAAGGACAGATGAGCAAAACCACTGAAGCTAGACAAATAAATAAACCGCGGATTGACCAAAGACGGATACTTCTCTTTCGATTGAAGAACTGATTCAACATCAGAAGATCAACAACGAAATATTCGCCAAAAAGAACTACCGCTGAAGACATTAGCTGACCATGATACCTTCGGAAGACAAGTATTGCATCGGAAGACATCAAATGATTCGGAAGACCATCTCCTATTCCGAAATAAATGATTGCTTAATCAGCTTCCGATGAAGATCTTCCGAAAGAATAACCACTGAGCCTCAACACACTTGTCTCAACCTCGGAAGATTCCTGAAGACTCTTGTTTACGTTGTTGTTGACTTTGTATTTGTACTAGTCTGATGATTTAGTGTTTGTAACAGTGTCAGCTATTTGTCTTATTATTTATTGTCTTGTATATCTGAATGTTGGGTATTTAAGTCCCAACATTCTTTGAGTAAAATGAATTACTTCCCCCAAAATTCCTTGTGCTTTCTTTCTGTTCTTCTCTCTAGCAAGAAACTAAACAACGAAAATAAATTTGTGCAAAACTTAAGAGGGAGCTGATACCAAAGCTTTGACCAAGTGTCTAAAGTATTTGTTCCTGGTTAAACAACCTCTCCAGGTTTTTGCTTCAGCAATTGGTATTAGAGCCTTGTCCTTAGTCTTGGTTTACCCGTCAAGACTAAAACTCAAAACTCTCCTCGATATCTTGTTGTTTAGTTTTATGTGTTCTATTTCTTCTGTCTTTCTACTTTTTAAAATTTGCAGTAGTTTGGTTTTGAACTAAGCTGTGTTCAAAAACCATTCTAACAAACTACTTTGAGAACTCATTACTCTTTGATTTACTCATAACCGTTTGTAAACCTATGGCAGAAAAATTCACCTTAGACCCTCATAACATCGGCTCTACCTCGAAGCCACCAATCTTGGTAAGGCATCAATATAACATATGGCAGAGAAGGATGTTACATTTCTTGTCGAACAATCATACCGGATGTTGGAAGTCTGTGATGTTCAAACCACATGGAGACCATGTCTCTAAAGATCCTCGGAACTACACCGAAGAAGACTTCCAGAAGTTAGAGCTTGATTCCAAGGCACATGCTCAACTGGCTATGGCCCTCCTGAATGAAATATATTCTGGTCTTCTTCACCACGAGTCTGCTAAAGACTTGTGGGATGCTCTAAAACAGCAATTCGGTGGTACCGACGTTGTTGTAGCCAATACAAGGGATATATTGGCTCAACAGTATGAGACATTCTGCCAACTAAATAATGAGTCACAGATTCAGAAGTTTGAAATGTTCACTTCTCTATTAAGTGAACATAAATTAGCTGGTCAAGTGTACCCCCTATCTCTGTTCTTAATCGTTTCTTGAGATATCTTCCTGATAAATGGGAAACTTATTCCATAGTCATGAGATCTTCGCCAGACTTTGGCAAATTCTCATTTACCCAACTCCATGGTAAGTTTCTCACTTTTGAGCGGGAGATTGACCAGAAACGAAAACTAATAAAGTCTGGAAAATCAATTGAAGAGTACGTTCAAGGGAACACAGCTCTTCTCAGTCATAACTCTGAGACAAATGATCAGGGTTATGATGAGTACATTAACATAACTACTGGCATCACCTTTTCTTTTTCTTGTGATGACCATTCTCCTATTTCTGATGATCTGTGCTTTATCATGGATGATCTCCATCAGGTTCCAAGTGATGACTTGGAAGAGATGGACATTCTTCATCAACTTGCCCTCTTGAGCATAAGAACTAACAAGTTCTACAAAAGGATAGGAAGAAAATTTCCTGGTATTCATGGGAAAAACAGGATTGGCCTAAATAAGGCTATGGTCCAATTCTATCGGTGTCATGGCACTGGACACTATGCCAGGGAATGCAAAAATGCTCCCAACTCTAACTTTTTCGTATGTGACTTTCCCAAACACACACTCACATACTTCTGCAGCACCTTTTTCTTCTTCTTCTTCTTCTTCCTCACCTTTTAAAAGGCACAACAACTCTCAAGAGACTGCTCACATTGTACAAAACTCTCCTTCTACAAATGTACAATTTGTACAAGCTGCCAATGGTGGTGTGTACCAGCTCACTCCTGCCCTTCTTCAGATTGTTCCACCATCTTCTTCACAAATAAATGCACCAGGACCTACTGTCCAATCCTCATCTTCCAGTCAACCAGCTCTTTTCATGCAAGAGTACATAGACTGGAGCAGCTTTCCTGAAGATGTAGGCTATGCCTTCATCACTTCTGAACCAACATAATTTGCTCTCATGGCTGTTGGTGAAGATCCTACTCATTATGATCAACCTGAAGCAGACACTTCTGATGCGCAGGTATCCTCTTCTACTCTGGAAAAATTGTGCACCGATGCGTGCATTGATGCTTTTGCAAAAATAAAGAAAGCCAACATGTTGCTTCAACAACAAAATCAGGAGTTGGAACAACTGCTAGCTAATAAAATTCAGAAGTAGAAAAGTTAATAAAGAATAAAGGTAGCCAAATTTCTATCTTGAAAACTGAAAAATCTAACCTACAAGCTCTATTTGATTTGCAAAATGAAAAAATATGCGGCTTGTAGAGAGGAACTGTCTCAAACCAAAGTCAACTGTGAAAAGTGGGTTGAATCCTGCAAAGGATTCAAAATGCTTCTTGGTAAGCAAGTTCACAGTAAGGCTAAGTTTGGAATCAAGTACAACCACACTAGTCCTCCAGAGGACTATGCCTCGATTGACAATAAAATAAATGAAACTGATTCTGAACCTATCTCCCCTACCTTTCTCCATGATGAAATTCCAGCCATAAAGATCGCACCTCCAAGAGTGTATCAACCCAGACAGTTTCCAACGTTTGTATATCCCACAGATACTAACGCGGAAAAACTGGAAGAGACACACATTGAAAGTGATCATAACAATAATTCTTCTGAACAAACTGAGATTGCTCCAACCGTGAGCTCTATTCGAAGTTCAGAAGGTACAACTCCTCTTGAAACCTCTGATAACCCTGTGGCCCATCTTGACAAAAGAAAGAGGCCCATGGTTGATATCAGATTCCCTCCTTCTCATCGATACCCACCTTATCCAATAATGAAGGCAAATAAGCCATTCATTCCTAACTATTCTTCACTATCTCCGGCTTGTCTGAAGTGTTTCAAGTACAATCACACCACTGAAAACTGCTGGACAAAAACTCCTTTGGAGAAAGCTAGAGATAGACTGAATGCTGAAAAATTGACAGCTGAACAGGCTTCTTCATCTAAAGGGAATCTCCCCAATAAGATGAAAAAGTCTAAGAAAGCTAATAGATCATCAACTAACAGTGCAATAAGATCTAACTCCCATTCATCTCTTTGCTTATCTTCTCCTATACCTGCTTCTCCCGGACCATCCATTCTTGGTACACCACCTTCTTATCCCATGGTGACTCCTGCTTCTTATTCTCCTGCTGCTGTGAACCCTTCTTCCGTGGATTCACAAATCACCATCTTGCATCAACTGTAAGCTTAGTTGAAAACCTCAAGTTCAATCTCTTGAGTGTTTCTCAATTAGCATACAAGAACTTTAGTTCATTTTTCACCAAGGATAGTTGTAAAATTTTTTCTCGTGAAATAAATTCAAAAATAAAGATCTTAATTGATCAACACACTTTGCTATCGGCTAAAAGAAGTGGAAATGTCTATGTTGTAGACATGACTACTGATTCTCAAACATCTTCTCCTACATGTTTGATAGCCAATGCATCATCTTCTAAAACTGCTCTTTGGCACAGAAGATTCAGTCACCTTAATCACAAAACTCTTCATAAGCTTTCTACCCCTTCTTTAGTGTGAATCTTGCTTAAAGGGAAAACAACATAAAACGTCACATAAGTCTATTGAGGAATCCAAATCAACTAATTGTCTCAATCTGCTTCATATGGATCTATTTGGTCTAGTGAAGGTAGCCAGCTTGGCAAGATAGAGATAGTGTTTAGTTGTTGTGGATGATTACTCAAGATTTTGATGGACCTTCTTCCTCTTCAGCAAAGACGAGACTTCTGATAAAATAATTGCCCTTATCACTCATCTTGAAAGACAATTTGGTCTTCCTATCAAGGCAATTAGGAGTAATAATGGCATTGAATTCAAGAATCATGTTCTTGATAAGTTCTGCATCTCTAAAGGAATCCTCAGACAACATAATGTTCCTAGAACTCCTGCTCAAAATGGAGTTGTGGAAAGAAAGAATAGGACACTTATTGAAGCTGCAAGAACTATGCTTGGAGACTCAATATTACCTTTATGATTCTGGGCTGAGGCAGTAAACACTGCTTGCTATGTCTTAAACAGAGTTCACATTATGAAGAGACATAAGAAGACTGCCTATGAAGTCCTTCATAACATAAAACCTCTCATTTATTTCCTTAAAGTTTTTGGGTGTCCTTGTTTCATTTTGAATACAAAAGACTCTTTGTCCAAGTTTGCTGCTAAAGTTGACCTGGATATTTTGTTGGATACTCTCAAACATCTAAAGCTTACCGAGCTTTCAGTCTCAGGACCAAAATTGTTGAGGAAACTATTGATGTTAAATTCAACGAATCTGCATCAACGTCCTCCTTCCCATCTGCTCATGATGACCTTTTTGATCTTGAAAGCTTCACCTACACTTCTCCTACCCCTTCTTCTTCTCCTTCTTCAGAATCATGTCAAACCTCTCAAAAATCTATCCTCTCTTGAGGAATGTTCAGTATCTCAATTCTTTACATCTATCCCTTCTTATGAAATAAATCCTCAAGACCAAGATGAACAAATATCTACTCCCTTATCCCCAGCTTTGGATAATGTACCTGTAGATATTCCTGAACATGTTCATGCTTCCCCCACCAGAAAAATCTCCTGGCCCCACTGAAAAGTCATCTTCTTCCAATGATGGTTCTACAAATAATTGTTTGGACATCATTCCCTTCAACAGAAATCATCCTCTAGAGCAGATCTTAGGTGATTTAAATAAAGGTGTTCAAACTAGGAGCCAGATTTCAAACTTCTACCTTCATGCAACCTTTTTGTCCCAAATTGAGCCCTCCAAGTATCAGGAAGCTCTTAAAGATAATAAGTGGGTAGAGGCTATGACAGATGAACTATTGCAGTTCAAAAGGCAAAATGTTTGGACTCTCTGCCCCTTGCCAGCAGGCAAATACCCTATCAGAACTAGATGGGTATTCAGAAAAAAAAGAGATGACAGAGGTATTGTAATAAAAAATAAAGCCGGATTGGTAGTCCAAGTGTACTGCCAAGAGGAAGACATCGATTATGATGAAACCTTTGCCCCTGTGGCCAGACTAGAAGCCATCAGACTCTTCCTAGCATTTTCTATATCCCATAACATAAAGGTATTTCAAATGGATATAAAAAGTGCATTCCTGTATGGAACTATAAAGGAGGAACTCTATGTCTGTCAACCTCTAGGGTTTGATGATGTTCATCATCCTGATTGGGTGTATAGACTAGACAAAGCACTTTATGGTCTGAAACAGGCACCTAGAGCATGGTTTGACACTCTTTCTCAATTTCTTCTTTCTAATAAATTTTCTTGGGGAGCCATTGATAAGACCTTGTTCATCAAGAGGGTAGACAAGGAACTTTTGCTGGTCCAAATCTATGTCGATGACAAGGAACTTTAAGTAAACTAAAAACATTTTTAGGACTCCAAGTCAAACAAACCCCCAATGAGACTTTCATTCATCAATCTAAATATGTAAAGGATCTTCTAAATAAATTTGATATGAATGATTGAAAAATAATTTCTACCCCCATGGCAACAAGTCTAGGAATAAGTCCATATGAAAACGGTGAACCTGTATATCAAACCCTTTACAGGTGCATGATTGGATCTTTGGTGTATCTTACTGCATCAAGGCCAGACATCATGTATGCAACATGTGTCTGTGCAAGATACCAGTCTGTCCCAAAACAATCCCATTTATCATTTGTGAAGAGGATACTCAGATATCTTAAAGGCACTCTTGTGCTAGGTATTTGGTATCCTGCTAATCAAACTTGTAAGCATGTTGGTTTTTCAGACAGTGATTATGTTGGATGCTCTCTCACCAGAAAGTCTACTTCGGGAGGATGTCAGTTCTTTGCAAATTTCTTAGTGTCATGGCAAAGCAAAAAGCAAACTTTGGTGTCAAATTCAACTGCTGAAGCCGAGTACATTGCAGCAGCTCATTGCACTGCCCAAATCCTTTGGTTACAAGACCAACTGTTGGATTTCGGAATAACTGAACTAAAACTACTCTCTTAATAGACAACGAAGCTGCCAAAAACATAATAAAGAATCTTGTCTATCATTCTAAAACCAAAGTCATAGAAATAAGGCATCACTTCATTAGGGGCTGTTTTGAAATGGACTAATTGTCCCAGAACATGTTTCTAATAGTGACAAAATAGCGGACATATTTACCAAACCTTTGGACTCTTCAACTTTTTCTAAGTTTGTTGCCAAATTGGGAATGATAAATATGAGCTAATAAACACGGTTAAGAATATGTTTCTTAAACCTTACAATAAATATATAAAAGGATAATTCACAAGAATTATCCTAGCAATGGATATTTGATAAACCACTGATAAAGCGACCTTGGTCTCTCTCAGTAGTTATTCCAAAACACGGATAGGATCAGTGGTTATACTAGCCACTGCTTCATATCTATCCGCGGTTATAACCATCCTTTGTTACACTTTAAACCTTCTGTGGTTTCTACCCCTTCCGAGGTTCCCATTCCATCCGAGATTTTTAACCTTGTCACTTATCCATGGCTACTTTTCTTTAGAGGATAAGGCTCTTCCGAAGTTAAAAATCTCTTCCATGGCTAAAATCTCCTCTCTGTAGGTATCAAAATCTTGATACTTACGCCTGATTTGACCGTCACTAATCACTTTGCAAGATTAGACTCCCTACAATTTATTGAATTGAACTCATTAATTGTTTTCACGGCTCGATAATATCCTCTCATTTTACCTTTCTAACCTTCTCTTGTCTAATGACCACTGATATAATTTATATCAGTGGTTATCTTCTTCAGTTCTTTCATAATCACGTGAAGAAGTCTCTTGGTCTTCTTTTGATTAAGAAAAGTTTTCCTCCAAATTCAAACTTTCTGAATGCTGCTTATGGCGAAGGACAACTGCTTTTCAGGCATGTCTCCTGACACGAAGCACTTACACTGATTCCGTCTAAGCTTGATGCTCATGACGATGGTGTAACGGTATCGGACCAGGCTTCATTCCTTACAAAGCTTTGTCTGTACATTTGGGTGTGCATGAACGTACTCATTTGTCGTTTGTCTTTCTCTCTCTTGCTCTCAGGTTTTTTCAACGGGTAATAACCCTAAGGTAAAACTTTTGGTAAGTTATAAGTAGTGGGGGTTTTTATTTTTGAAACCACACTTGTTTGAACCAGTTCCACTTCCTTGTATTCACGCTTGGCTGTTTTTCGTTCATCGTCGCAAAAATGGCGTCTGAAAATTTGAAAATCAAGCGAATTCACAGTCTCGGAGCCTTCCTTGTTAAGTCTTCTGAGTACCCTCACTATAACGTAGTAATCGACATTCTGGTAAACTCCTTCGTTCATACTGCTCTAATCATAAATCCTCCTATCTCAGAAGTTGCCCTAAACCAGTTTTGGGCAAAAACGACCTTGGTGTCGAAGGATGACTCTGTTGAAAGCATCGCTTCGGTGGTCGCTGGTCAACAAGTCACCCTCACCCCCTCTAAAATAAGTGTTTCCCTAAATCTGCACGATACTGAGACACCCACCACTATTTCATTAAAACTTCTTCATAATGCTTTTGTTCAGTGTGATTATCAGGGTGACCTGAAAAACAGGACCTTGTACAAAGCTTTCTTCTACCCTAAGTACAAGTTTCTGTATCACACCATTTTAAAGTGTCTTTCTCAAAAAACGACTAGTTGGGGAGAAATGTCGTATGATATCCAATATGTCATGTATGTTGTTCTGTCCAACGAAAAAGTCAACTTGTCTCAAATATTTTTTGATCATCTGGTACATCACCAGAAGAGCCCCAAATTTCTATTGTATCCTAGGTTTGTGATGGCTTGTCTTTTTGCTGATCTTAATAATGTTTGTTATATTGCTCCTCTCTCTACTGTTGTAACACCCCGACCGATGGCGGAAACGCCGGGATGCCACGAGGGATGTGTAGATTGTTCAAAAGCTCGTGGGCATCTAATTAAATCATCACATCACATTTAATCAACCCAATTAATTACATCAAAAATCATGTTCATCATGAATTAGTTACATCAAATACACAAAAGATTTAGCTATCTAACTAAATTCTAATCGCCAGAATTTCAGTTATTTAGCTAAGTCCAAGATCATATATGATGATGTCCAAAAGTGTGAGTCCTTCTTCCTTAACCTACTTAGCTTCATTACCTGAAACATGTGAAAATCAAGTGTCAACTACGAAGTAGTTGGTGAGTAATCATAAGTTTTTATACTTCAAAGTATTTTATAAAACGAGTATAAAAGTTTATGTTTAAAAGGTTTTATAAAAAGTTTTGATTAAAATGAGTATAAAAGCTTATGGTCTTTCTGAGAAAATCCACAAGAGTACCTGCGTGAAAATCCAACACAATCAACCTAGTACAAAATCCAAACACATCACCAACACATTATCACATAATCAATTTAATCATAGTTAATCCTCGATAATCATAGACAATAATAGATAATCAACCACATAACCATTCAAAAAATCTCAAACATCAATATTCTCAAATAGTATCTGTGACTATACATGGAAATTAGGTAATTAACATAAGTTAAAAACATAATCCATGGAGTGGTAGCTAACCACGTGACAATACCTGAAACTAATGCAGTTAACCGAAGTCAAAGGCAATGTTTCATGGAGTTGTGATAATCCAAGAGGCAATACATGTAATCCATGTTAATGACCAAAGTCAATAACAATATCACACGAAATATATATTAATAAGTGATAATCCATATATAATGATTATACATAATTATGAATATCATATTGATAAACAGGTATCATCCATGTGTTATCAAAATAATATTTTTAAAATTGGTATACATGTTTCACCTCCGAGTTTTAAAACCAAAACAGTTTAAAAGAAAGGGAGGTTATGAGAACTCACCTGAATCTTTTAGAATCAGTGTTTCTGTAATATGCGCGCTCGCGTAAGTGAACACAAAATCCACTCAACAAGCTGTAATTTTAATGTGTTTCATGTTTATAAGTATAAGTGTTTCAATTTCATAAAGAGTTCATAAATGTCTCTTTCTAACTCTTTAAGTATTTTGTCAACTTACTTAAGTTAGTCAAAATTAACTTGTAACATTCAAGATATTGTTAATTATCATTATAAAAATATAACTTATCTTGTTAGTATTAGTTAACCAACGATATTAATGCATTGTGAATTCGTACGTTTACTTCTCCTAGATATGTATACTTTAGGATGTTAATCCTTATCACACACATACCTATAACCCATATATGATTCCATTTAAACCACCACTATAGACTAAGTTATTATGTCCCCTTTAAGTTAAAGAAAAACATATTTAGAGTATCCATATGAGATGTTAACCTTAATCAATAAAATTCAATATATGTGTAACTTCATGATTGTTAAAGAAGTTCATGATCTAGAGAGAGAAAAGGTGGTGGTTACTATAGTTTCTAAGGCATGTCTATTCGTATATGGGTGTATATGTATATTCATGTTCCCCAATTACTCTTAATCTACTAGTTTACTGGAATTAAGTTTGGTTTCCCATGAGGGCAGCGAACCTTTTAGCCCATAAGTAATAGGTTCGGCCCAATCTAACCCAAAGGTTCGGCCTTTCATGAGGTTCGGCCCATGCTAGTTCAACCAAGGGTTCGTCTAACACAAAGGTTCGGCCACCTTTTGCTTTCCCAGCCCAAGAAGGTTCGGCCAAGGTGCAAGGTTCGTGGCCAGCTACAAGGTTCGTATGGGTTCGGCTGGACCCAAGGCTCGGCTAGGGTTCGTGGGCCGTGCAAGGTTCGTTTAGCTGGGAAGGTTCGGCTAAAAAGAAAGCAAATGGTTCGGCTCCCCTTAAGGGTTCGGCTACAACCACTAGGGTTCGCTGGTCTGTAGGGGTTCGGCCATTAGGAAAAGTTCGGGGATGGTCCAGAGTTCGTCCCGCACAAGTAAAAGGTTCGGCCATGCTAACACCCAGTTAGAACAGGTTCGGTCCACAGGGTTCGTGAGGGATAGGTTCGCTGGCCACTGATTCGATTGAACACCAAGGTTCGGCCATCAATGGTTCGCCCATCTGCGTATCTCCCTAGCCGAACCTGTTTATCCTCTTCATTCTTGGCATTACCTACTGCAGGTTCGAAAAATCACCATTCCCGTCCCCTTACAACTACTCGTTTTAAGGTTTTCTAAGTACAAGATTAGGTATAATGATGTTGATAATAACCGTGTATGTTCAAGTGCAAAACTAAAAGAAAAACTTGAGATTTACCTCAAAATACTAATCAAACGTGAGCTTTTCTTGTACTTCCTTGTTCTCCTTGATCTTGTGGTAGTTTAGGGCCAAGAATCACTTGAATCTGTTGGGTATCGAGTGCGAAAATCTAGAGAGAAGTTGGGTAGAATGTGGGTGACGAATTCTTGAACTAGAGAGAGAAAGAAGGATGGAGAAATGAAGGAAAAGGAGGAGGTGTTCCTCCTTATATCGCTTATTGTCCCCCATGTGCTCGGTCTCGTTTTTATCGCGTTGAATTATATTAGATGCTCGTTTTTAACATAAAACATATTCAAAGCATAAAACATTCAAGTAATTAAGTTTCGTTTTAAATAAAGTGATTTTAAATAAATTGTTTCATAAAACGGTTTCGAATAAAGTGTTTCGTAAAACAGATTCGTTTCATTTTCGTGAAATTAATTATTTAAATAAAACAACTTGTTCGGATTTATTTTAAGTTGTGATTACTAATAAATATTTTTAGTTTTCATTTATTAACTTAATATCGTTAGATATTATTTAATTATCTCGTCGAAACGCGTTACTTGCGTACGTATTCGTAAAGATCGTCACCTTTCCGAATCCAACGCTCGTATCGTATTTTGATTCGATTTATAATTATAGAATATCGTTTCAGATTATTATTCCTAATAATTATATTCGTGTGAATCGTCACTCACGCGAATATATTATTAAGTTAAAATTTCTGAAATAACATTCGCGTTTAAATTATGTTCGTAACCTCACCATCGCGTAATTGTTCATATTAAGACTTCCATTATTTTATTAATTGTAATATTAAAATCCAACCCAATTCCCACTAAACCATAACACTGACACATCCATGATAGACCGAAATATGCATATGTATAGGGCATATGTAGTGGTCAGTCGCAACTGCCCCAGCCACCGTCCCACCGCTATTTCGATAAACCATTACCATGTGTCCTTGACTATGTTTAGCAACCATACAACAACCAACTCAAACTCCTTTCCATTTCCAAACCAATAATCCATAATTTCGTGAATTCAGCTGCGATAAACTCACTAGTTCAGTTTAGTTAGGTTACAACTAAACTTTCCATGGTTTACGCGTATAATAATATATTCTCAGTATGTATACCAATAACAGTGATAATCATCAATAATATCAACAAATAATTCATTGTCATTAATAATAATAAAATCTCGGGTCGTAACAGTACAATCGTACGGATGAACGGACGACCGGAAATACAGTGATGTTACAACTGTCAAGAGCATTGACAAACAAATGCTCACTAGATTGAACACTGAAGCTAGACACATGGATGACACTAAGGAAACATCCATCCTTGGTGAACCCACATCCACCTCTTCTTCCACGCTTGTAAAGGTACCAGCCAAAAGAAAAACTTCTACCAAAGCCTCTAAATCTTAAAAGCCCAAAAAGACGGTTCAGGAAGATGAGATTCCTGAACATGTCTCTATCCCCGCTGGACAATTGGATACATATGTTTCATCCTCACAGATGCATCAAGAATTTCTACCCCATCCAGTTCCTCATCAATTTTCTCAACATGATGATGTTGTACTCCAAAGGGAACCCTCTCTAACCACTGAAGTGTCACTTGACACTCAGATGGCAGTCCAATCTCCCAAGGACACCTCTGCTTCTTCTCCACAAATAGCCCCTCACTCTCCTACCCATGTTCTCCATGAGATTGATTCTATCTTTGAGCAACTTGGTTCTCCTCCCCCTTCACCAATAGAGGAACAACCACATCAAACCTTTGCTTAAACTCATCAATCTCCTACCCTTGAAGAAGAGGATGAGATCAGGGTGTCCAGTCCATCTAGACATCATGATCATAAATCTGGAGCATCCATCTCACACGAGAACCCAATGGGATCTCATCTGAATGGATCAGGCAATAAGACTCCCGGTATGGCAACAACACATGAAGTTCTTGAAACTGAGGCTGGAAATCCCCGGAACCATGAAAAAGGGGTCCATGACATTCCTAAGATGGATTCAGGTCATGATAAAACTGACTCAATAGTCAGGGATTCGGATGATATTCGTAAAAGGATGGACGAATCAGATCTTAAATTAAAGGAGTTGACGGATTCTGTTGCTCATATTATGGCTGATGTGACCAAACTCACTAAGTTAGTCACAACAGTCTTGAATAACCAAGCCCTGCAACCCAAATTCATCCCCATGCAGGCACCTTCCTTTGAAGGTATCCCACACATTTCACCTACATCCACAGCCCCTACCTTCTCAGGCCAATCTTTTCAAGAAGTGTTAAACCCACTTCTTACTACCCATCTCACCACCCTGCTTAAAAACTTTACCACAGATTTCCTCACCACTCAAAAGATCCAATTGGATCTACTGAAAATTTCAGTCGATTCCAAAGTCTCCTCCTTACATCATGAAGTATCTAACCATATTCGTTTTCTAGAGTCTCTTACATGCATTGCTCCTCCTTCTCCCTGGTTAAAGGAACAGGCTGATGAAGCCAAAAAGAGGGAGAATGAACGGCTCTTGTCTATAGCCCAAGCTGCCAAGAGAGCAGAAGATAAAACTGAGAGGAGGATGAAGGAAATAAAATTGAAAAATCAGAAGGCACTCCCCATTGCAGCACTGGATCAGCAGTTTCAGACTGAAGCTGCTAAGGCTAGCTTTGAGCAGAAAGAAAGGGAAGCTAAAGCTCGAATAAACACTGGAACATCTGGAGTATCCAGGAAACCGAAACCCTCCAAATCAGCTCCCACTGAGCCAATCAAACCCATAACTGCTGCCCCCTCTTCTTTTGCTTCAATCACTCAGGACATACCAATTCCAACTGGTTCAGTCCAATCTGAGCATAACCCCATCTTTCCTAAACAGATCTCTCCCACAATATCCATCCCTTCTTTACCCACACACACAAATAAAGAAAACTCACCTACCCTTTCTCCAAATTCTGCCTCTCAAACCCTCCTAGAACTATCTTCACATACCTCCCTTCCTACTACTCTCAATGCCTCCAAAATTGGCCAAAAACCAGCCCCGATAATCACTCAGTCTTTCTCAAGAAGACAAAAGAGTGTGGCTAGAAAAACCACAACCCCTAATAACAAACCTCAAATATTCTAACCCCTACTCAAGAACCTAGTTCATACTTAAATGATGATTAGCCCATTGCCTCTCTTATTTCAATAAAGAAAAGGCTCATATTGGCTGATGATGATGAGTCTGACCTGCCCAAAACCATCACAGCTCCCTCACCGATAAAGTCAGCAGATGGTGAAAAATCACAAACTTCTCCACTGAAGGAATCCTATTCACCTGTAAGGACATTCCCTTCCGATGAAGACCTTCGAAAGACAAAGCATAAGAAACTGAAAAGGAAAATAAGATCCTAGCTAGTCTAGAAGCCACTGGTCTCTTAGGAGATGATCTGGTAAAGACCTATCAGGAACTGTCACACCCCCTGCGCCGCGTGCGGAATCCACGGCGCGGTGACGAATGATGGTTGAATCATGCACAAGTATTGAATAAGAACAACCACAATGCATTACTAGATTTCATAATGTTTAGACCATTGTTTAGTTACAGAAAATCTATCTACCAAAAGAATGACAACTACAGACCCAAAATATAGTTTACAAAATAAGACACAAACAAGACAATTAAACAAATAAGATTTAATGTGTTTCTAATCCATCCTAGCTTGTTTCTTCATCTTGTTCTATCTTAGAATGGTCCCCTTAGTTGTCCTTGAGAATGATCTAAACCTGATTACCTGAAACACGTGAAAAGTAACTGTAAACTACAAGAGTAGTTGGTGAGAACAATAGGTTTAACAGTTGTAAATATGAACTTGCATTGTAAGGCATATGAATAAACAAGGATTGAAAATACATGGATGGTTGCAACCCAAACTAACATCAAGTATGTAAAACGTGTCCAAACAGTCATCAGACTGTTTGCTAGAGAACCAACATATAATCAAGTCCCAAACTACGTTTGGGGTTAGAAAATTTGTCAGCAACATTGATAAAACCATTCGTAACCAAATCCTGCAGTTGGCTTTTAAAACAAATTTAAAAGCTAACTGCAGAATTATGTCTGCCCAATTGTGTCCGCTTTCCCTTGTTGTGATCACCCAGTACTAACGCTAAAAGAATATGTGTCCGCTTTCCCTTGTTGTGATCACCCAGTACTAATGCTAAAAGAATACGTGTCCGCTTTCCCTTGTTGTGATCACCCAGTACTAACGCTAAAAATATGTAACTTGATGTATGTATAAGTTTGTTAACAACGATGAACACCATGCTTTTGAAAACTTGAATTGAAAACCTTTGATTTAATGCCTTGTTTGAATACCATGATTTGAAAACCTTGCTTGAATACATGAATTGAAATCCTTTGATTGAATACCACTATGAAAACCATTGGTTGAAAACCTTTGGTTGAAACCATTGATAAAATACCAAAGATAGTGTCCTTGTGTAATAACAAGGTTTATAAAGTATCATTTTATTGAAAACACAAGATTCTAGTAAAAGAGTTTATAAAACTTATTCTTTAAAAGGGTTTGACATTTATAAAACTATTTGTGACAAACATATATAAAACAGTTTAAGGGAACCATTTATAAAACCTTTTTAGTAAAATATGTTTAACAGTATATAAAATCCTTTAAGACAGTTGATAAATCCTTTAAAACAATTGATGAATCCGTTGAATTTGTACTATGAACCTATAATGATTGTAAAGTAACATAAATCCTGAATAATGGAATATGTTTGTAAACAAAGCGTTTGATCATGTGTTCCACCCAAAAACAGTTGTAAAACAGTAAAAGAGGGGCTAAAGTTCTCACCTGTCTGTAGTAGACTCTGAACTATAACAAATAGCAAGTAGCAAACAGGACTTCTAACTGGTTCCTATATCATTGTAATCATACATATGATATAAGATTTATGATTGTATAGACTTTGACTTATTGATTGACTTGTGTTATCTTGAACTTGATTAGCCTTTTGAATAACTTGTTCTCATGTTTAAGAGTGTTGTGAATTGGAATATCATGATTGAGTCACTTGTTTGGTAATTGATAATTGAAACGAATGTGTCATGATCTTTTGTGCACAACTTGTGCACATAAAATAACAAGTGTTGATGATTTTTGATAACCATTGTTTAACATGCAAATTGAAGATATGTTAAAGTGTTTTAGAGCATTGTGATTATGACTTGATCTCATAATTAGGCTAAATTAAACTTAAACCAACAAAATCAACTCATAATTACTTTACATTGTGGGCCAAACAATGGGCCTTAAGTCCATGAAACCATGATGGCTTAATCAAAGGCCATGGGCCTCTTAGGTTAGACATGGGCCAATTGGATGCCTTATTGGGCCAAGTCATAGTTCACTGGGCCGATATAAGTCAATTGGGCTTGATTTAATTCATTGGGTCGGTTGCTAACTGAAGTTGGGACGAATAGATTGAGTTGGGCCGAAACAAATGAATGGTTGTATATTGTTGTTCGGACTACACCATTGGCAGCCACCTAACTCAACTCCGGCCACCCAGTGCAGCGAACCTTTTAGGTTCTATGGGCTAGGTTCGGCCAGGTTTTGATGGTCAGGGTTTGTTCCCTAGGAAGGGTTCGGCTGGAGGTTGATGAGGGTTCGCTTGGAGTGTAAAGGTTCGAGACTTTCATAGGGTTCGGCCACTGATGATGCTGGTTGGAAGGTTTGTCCCGAATGATCATCAACACAAAGGTTCGATGAGCAATTAGGTTCGGCAGCCAAGCCGAAAGGTTCATTGCATGGAAAGCTTCGGCCGAAGGGTTCGCCACCCTTGGTTTCGTCCCTGCTCATGGTTCGCGAGTTCATGGGTTCGTGGATCTGTGATAAGGTTCGTGAGTATGTTCGTTCATCATGAGAAGGTTCGGCTCGAGCAGAATTGGTTCGTGGACGCTAGGGTTCGTGGAACCTTGTGGGTTCGCCACTCATGCAAAGGGTTCGGCTGGCTCCCTATGGTTCGGCCCTATAGGGTTCGACTGACTAGTTTAATCCCCACAGGTTCGCCAACCCTAATAGGTTCGGCCGAATGCTGTTGCTCCACGAACCTGCGTGTACTCGAACATCATCTTGCTCAACCCTCGATTCAACCTTTGAAACGGTGTCCTCCTACTCAGTTAGACCCTCGTGAGTATTGGTTTCGTAGAGGAAGGCGAGGGAAAACGGCTAGATAACATATTCGAACAACACAACACCAAAAACCTTATTTTCAGAATTTTTCTTTCGATCGTACCTCGTTTCTGGCCGGATAAAACTTCAGATCCTTTGTACTTCTGTGTAGGGGATGTCGAGAGCTTCGCGTAGGTTCAAGAATCATCCATTTTCGTCAAGAAATGAAGGAGGTATGAGGATTTTTGTGTTGTTTTCTAGTGAGAGAATGTAAAAACCGAAAATCTAGAGAGAGAGAGTTTGTGGCTGGAAATTATGAGAGAAATAGCCTTCTTCAAGGCTTTTATAGTCCGAGCGGTATTCGGGTTTGTTTCGGTTGCTCGGTTTGCGTTTTCGAAACGTAACGCGTATTTTACGCGTTTTTAAAATAAAGAGTTGTTATATTCATTATTTTGATGAGTTTCAAAATTGTAAAAATGTAAAATAATATATTTCACTTATTTTTACTCTTCGTGCGTTGCCGGATCGTTAAACAAATACAATTTCGTGTATACCCGCAATCGCGTACGTTTTTCGATCGTAATAATTTTTATTATCGTCTAATCATAATTATAAGTTCAACATTCGTATCGTTATGGATCGTCACCCATAATTATACTCAGTCTCGCTTACGTATTACGATTTTTGTTTAATTAATTCGCTTGTCATACTATTCGTCTAAACACTACGCACTAACACTATCCCATTACACCGAACGCAGTATATATATAGGGCATACCCCAGAGTCCAGCTACCTGCCTTATCTGACGCCGTCCCACCACTGTTTCGATATAATACGATACTGTTCTTGCCTAGCGAAGTCGACTGTAAATAAATAGTACATACTTGTTCCTATTAATTAAGATCCTATAACACACAAACACAATCATGAACATATGAATCACATTGACTGATTGGACATAAATACACATTGTTCTAAAACTGTTTACGACTACCATGACTAAATGTACAGATGTTACAGTCTCCCCTAGTTAAGGGAATTTCGTCCCGAAATTAACTAGCCGAAGGTACTGTAAAAAGATGAGGGTACTTAAGCTTCATCTGGTCTTCACGTTCCTAGGTGAACTCGGCACCACGTTTGCCCTCCCATCGTACCTTTACGATCGGGATACGGCTATGTTTAAGCTTCTTGACTCCATGATCCATGATTTCAACCGGACGTTCTATGAATTGCATGTTGTTTTGAATCTGAATGTCTTCCAGTGGAATCTGAACATCATGATCTGCCAAGCATTTCTTTAGATTCGATACATGAAATGTATCGTGAACATTGCTTAGCTCCCTCGGAAGTTTGAGTTTGTAGGCTAAGGGACCAATCCATTCCAGGATCTCAAAAGGTCCAACGTACCTTGGTGCAAGTTTCCCTTTTCTTCCCGAATCGGACAACGCCTTTCCAGGGAGAAACTTTGAGTAAAACTCAGTCATCGACTTGAAACTCAAGCGGTTTCCGACGTCTATCGGCATAGCTCTTTTGTCTATCCCTTGCGGCCTTAAGCCTTGATTGAATGATTGTGATTTTGTCGGTTGTTTCTTGAATGAGGTCAAGCCCTTCGACCTGTGAGTCACCAACCTCGGTCCAACAGACCGGGGATCGGCACTTCCTACCATATAAAGCTTCAAATGGTGCACATTGAATGCTTGTATGATAGCTATTGTTGTATGAAAACTCGATAAGTGGAAGATGAGTGTCCCAACTCCCACTGAAATTGATCACACAAGAACGAAGCATGTCCTCGAGTGTTTGGATAGTCCTTTCGCTTTGACCGTCGGTTTGGGGATGATACGCCGTGCTAAGATTAACACGGGTTCCCAAAGCCTTTTGCAATGATTGCCAAAAGCGAGAAGTGAAACGACTATCACGTTCAGATATGATTGATGTTGGAGTACCATGACGCGCAATGATTTCGTTGATGTACAAGGTAGCTAACTTCTCCATTTTGTAATCCTCTCGGATAGGGAGAAAATGAGCAGATTTGGTGAGTCGATCAACGATCACCCATATCGAATCGAATCCTCGCGGAGTTCTCGGCAACTTGGTTATGAAATCCATGGAAATTTGTTCCCATTTCCGTTGAGGAATTTCAGGTTGCTGCAGAAGTCCCGAAGGCTTTTGATGTTCTGCTTTGACTTTGGAACATGTAAGACATTTCCCCACGTACAGTGCTATGTCTTTCTTCATTCCCGGCCACCAGTAAGATGCCCGAAAATCTTGGTACATCTTATCTGCTCCAGGATGAACTGAGTATCGCGACTTATGAGCCTCATCACAGATGAGTTTGCGCAATTCTTCTGACTTTGGAATCCAGATGCGGCCGTTGAGATATAACACATCATCAGATCGAGGTTCTAGTTTCTTCTCAATTCCGCAGTCTAAGTCTGTTTTCAGCTGATTGTCTGTCACCACCTGTTGTTGTGCGATATGAATCAAATCCTTCAAGTTTGGCTGTGTGTTAATCTCCATGGCTCTTACACGAATTGGCTTGACTGGTTCCTTACGACTAAGAGCATCCACCACCACATTGGCTTTACCCGGATGGTAACGAATCTCACAGTCATAATCAGTTAGAAGCTCAACCCAACGCCGTTGTCTCATGTTGAGTTCTTTCTGATTAAGGATATGTTCATGGGTTCGTGGATCTGTGATAAGGTTCGTGAGTATGTTCGTTCATCATGAGAAGGTTCGGCTCGAGCAGAATTGGTTTGTGGACGCTAGGGTTCGTGGAACCTTGTGGGTTCGCCACCCATGCAAAGGGTTCGGCTGGCTCCCTACGGTTCGGCCCTATAGGGTTCGACTGACTAGTTTAATCCCCACAGGTTCGCCAACCCTAATAGGTTCGGCCGAATGCTGTTGCTCCACGAACCTGCGGATAAAACTTCAAATCCTTTGTACTTCCGTGTAGGGGATGTCGAGAGCTTCGCGTAGGTTCAAGAATCATCCATTTTCGTCAAGAAATGAAGGAGGTATGAGGATTTTTGTGTTGTTTTCTAGTAAGAGAATGTAAAAACCGAAAATCTAGAGAGAGAGAGTTTGTGGCTGGAAATTATGAGAGAAATAGCCTTCTTCAAGTCTTTTATAGTCCGAGCGGTATTCGGGTTCGTTTCGGTTGCTCGGTTTGCGTTTTCGAAACGTAACGCGTATTTTACGCGTTTTTAAAATAGAGTTGTTATATTCATTATTTTGATGAGTTTCAAAATTGTAAAAATGTAAAATAATATATTTCACTTATTTTTACTCTTCGTGCGTTGCCGGATCGTTAAACAAATACAATTTCGTGTATACCCGCAATCGCGTACGTTTTTCGATCGTAATAATTTTTATTATCGTTTAATCATAATTATAAGTTCAACATTCGTATCGTTATGGATCGTCACCCATAATTATACTCTGTCTCGCTTACGTATTACGATTTTTGTTTAATTAATTCGCTTGTCATACTATTCGTCTAAACACTACGCACTAACACTATCCCATTACACCGAACGCAGTATATATATAGGGCATACCCCAGAGTCCAGCTACCTGCCTTATCTGACACCGTCCCACCACTGTTTTAATATAATACGATACTGTTCTTGCCTAGCGAAGTCGACTGTAAATAAATACTACATACTTGTTCCTATTAATTAAGATCCTATAACACACAAACACAATCATGAACATATGAATCACATTGACTGATTGGACATAAATACACATTGTTCTAACACTGTTTACGACTACCATGACTAAATGTACAGATGTTACAGGAACAAATTGCCTTGTTGGATCAACAGCAAGATAAAGCCTATCAGGCTGAGAGGGAGAAGTTGATCAAGTTTCTGTTGGATGAAGGTAAGTACAAAGTTGAAAACTTAGCAACTGGGATATTACTAGCCTCAGAAATGAAGCTGAGGTTTTATCCAAATGAATAAAGGTGGAAATCAAGAAGAAAAAGACCATTGAGCAGAGAAGAAGAATAAAACACATACTCATCCAAAATCAATGGGGCCTAAAGAACACAATAACAAGATGGAGAGATGATGTTCTGTTTGATGAATGGTCAAATTTCAAAAGAGAGAATAGTGATCATCCTGAGCTTTGGAAAGAAGTCACTTCACCCTCTCCCACTATAGTGACTCAGCTCAAGGATGCCAATCCAAGCACAATGCACCTATGCGAAGCCTAGGTGTTGGGTCTGCAGAATCTCCATCTGCTGTCAAATTCAGACCATGGGTTGATGTTAATAAGGAAATTCTTCCTGATCTTCTGAGGAACTATGAGCCTCATCATCTTGCTGTAGAAAAGAAGGTACTTGATTCAAATTGGGTCTACCTTCTAAATCCCAGCCTCCTCAGATCAAAAATTCCAGAACCAGAATAAAAAGATGGTTCTATGACTCTGTCTCCAAGAGCATGATCATTGAAAGATATAATGGTTCAAGAAATTGCTTCTCAAATTGGTATGAAATTCTCATTCTACCAAATAATGATCTGAAGGAACTGCAGCATATGAATCTGAATAATGCTGATACAGAATATGAAGTTCTGAACTATGTTCGAACTCTCAGAAATAAAATTGGTCTGTCTTTAAAACAAAAATAAATGGTTTTAGCTTCATCAGTCCAGAGGGAGATTGTTGGAAAATAAGGACTGATGAGCAAAACCACTGAAGCCAGACAAATAAATAAACCGCGGATAGACCAACCGCGTATACTTCTCTTCCGATTGAAGAACTGCTTCAACATCGGAAGATCAACAGCGGAAGATTCGCCAAAAAGAACTACCGCTGAAGACATTAGCTGACCATGATACCTTTGGAAGACAACTATTGCATTGGAAGACATCAAATGATTTGGAAGATCATCTCCTATTCTGAAATAACTGATTGCTTAATCAGATTTCGATGAACATCTTCCGAAGGAATAACCACTGAGCCTCAACACACCTTTCTCAACCTCGGAAGACCTGAAGACTCCTGAAGACTGTTGTTGCCGTTGTTGTTGACTTTGTATTTGTACTAGTCTGATAATTTAGTGTCTGTAATAGTGTCAGCTATTTGTCTTATTATTTCTTGTCTTGTATCTCTGAATGTTGGGTATTTAAGTCCCAACATTCTCTGAGTAAAATGAATTACTTCCCCCAAAATTCGTTGTGCTTTCTTTCTGTTCTTCTCTCTAGCAAGAAACTAAACAACGAAAGTAACTATGTGCAAAACTTAAGAGTGAGCTGTTACCAAAGCTTTGAGCAAGTGTCTAAAGTATTTTTTCCTAGTTAAACAGCCTCTCTGGGTTTTTGCTTCAACATTATTGATCAAGGAAATCCCTCCTCAAGCAAGCCCATAGACATTTTGATGATTACTTATTTGCTGATCTTCCTGAAGGCTTGGATTTTGAGGGGATTTGAGAGGATTTGAAGAATGAAGGCTTCAATGATATGTTCAAAGACATCTCAATGGATTCAGTGTTTGAAGCAATTGTTGATCAAGAGCTTGGAGAGATTCCGGGATCTTCCTTAGGAGCATCCAAGGAGGACGAACCAGAGAATATCATACTCATGAACATCTCTTTTGACCCGTACATCGACTACTTGTATGCTCACAAGTATGTTGACGCGCTGGGAAAGGAAGTAACCACTCTTGATACTGTCATAGAGAGTTGGTTTGACAAACGAAGAGATTGGACACCAGCTCCCTCAGAAGTCCAAAAGACAAGGATTGCTCCCGGTCCTAAAGATGACGTGGACAATCCAGAGTATAAATACACTGCCAGCTCCAAAGACTCAATCGCCGTCCGCAACGACAGATCCAAAGTCATCTATTGGATGTATGACAAGGAGAAGGAGTTGTATTTGGTAAAAAAAATTCAATGGAAAGCTTGAGTACTTCAAGCATCCGCAAGAATTCAGCTAGTTACCTAATATTGATCTTCGGAGCATCAACAACGCAGTATTCAAGAATCCCTCTGAAGACAATCAAGCTGATCTATTTGCTAAGTTTTTAAAGGACCAGTATGACAAGGATTTCCCAACTACGAAGCTGGTAAAAGGAAGGAGGTTCACTTTTAAATACATTCTGGATCCTGTTACCATGAAACCTAGGGTCTACACGAAGTATCCACCACCATATAATGAAAAGGTTGTTCCAGTTCACATGTAGGTAGCAGATGGCATGCTCAAGGACTTTCAATTCTGGTTTTTTGATGAGATAACAAGCAGAGTCATCGTGCGAAAGTCCGAGAATTTTTTGATCTTGAACCCCATGGATCTGCTAAAATTTGGACTGGAAGATATAACGGTGCTACACAAGAACCCATTTTGAGCATATGGTGGATATGAACCCGAGTCTAAACCATTCACCAAGGTGGAGTTTGTAGAGCTCATCAAAGTAATGATAAAGACTGACAAAATCAACTACAGTACCGATTGATTTCATCAGTCTAGGGGGAGTTTGTAGAGCTCATCAAAGCAATGATAAAGACTGACAAAATCAACACCAGACAAAGCTGAAGACCACTTTTGTGTATTTTCGTGTACTTATATTTTCGTGTACTTTTGATTTCGTGTACTTAGAATTTCATGTACATAGGAATTTGTGTACTCCTAGACTAGTATAAATACACGCATACTGTACTGTTCTTGGTTAGATCATGAGGTAGAGTTCTTCTAGACGTATTGAAGCTGACTTGTAAAGTTCATGACTTTTTCAATATAAAATAACTTTTCTATCTTCTATTATGGATTCTGCACATTGTAGAAGAGTTTTGATGTTGTTTCAGTAGACAAATCTATGATCTTGACAAGTTTGGGACCTACATTGTCTGTGGTCTTGGTTACTGAGCCACGGGGTGGTAACAGTCCCTGTGCAACCGCCGAGTTAGTGAGCCGGTTACAATCCATTTAATACCAAAACATCAAAATCCCAAAATATCTAGTTACAGGTACACAACCGATCCCCTCTAGGTCGATACTAAATCAGTCAAAGGCATCATCAATGGTGGACTCAGAATCAGCATCCTCTGCTGGTTCCTCCTCCTCCTCTGCATCAGGCTCATTTGAGTCTGGAACTACACCCATGTCTTCTTACTCTGGGAGCCTTACCTCAACAATGGCAGCTCGGTTCTCTGCCTCCTGGAGTTGTCCATCCATGGGAGGCATGTCTCTATCCATTATGTTAACTATACTATGGAGTTCTGTGTGGCGAGTGTGCGTATCCCTTAGCTCATGTGCGAGGTACTCAATTCTGTCGTCTGCCCAGGCCGCATCCCGAGTCAGTCTGGCGATATTGTTTGACTCGAGGCGCTTCCTCTTAGGCTTAGTGATGTCCAGTATGGGTGATGCATGGTCAGGTGGCTCCTCCTCATGATCCTTGTCAGGGTCCTCGTCGGGATCCTCCTCGGGACCCCCCTTAGGATCCTCCTCAGGATCCTCATCAGAATCCTCCACCGGATCATCCGTCTCATTCCCCTCAGAAGGTAGGGGATGCTAGTAGTGCTGGAGCTATCAACTCTTCCTCATCATGTGTGAGCATAGGTAGTGGTGATGTTGACGCCATATCTAAAATACGCATAATAAGTATATGTATGATCATGCATTCAAGTAATACAATACTAGCACTATGTGATGTGTGGAGACTAACGGTTATAGAATAAGTTTACTAATGCAAACCTAATTCGCTGTAACCAAGGTCTCTGATACCAATCTGTCGCACCCCGGGTTTTCCCGACCGCCGAGGGCGCGATCAAGATTGGCGCAGGATTGCAATCTCCGGTCACACTTGCGAGACCTACATGTCTGTTTATTTACGTACATTCAATAACATGGATAATGAAAGTTCGTTTGAATAAGATCAAACTGAGATCACTCGACTTGTAAATGTGCAGAGTCCGTAAACGTGTCGATGTATGTGTGAAAGATTTAAGATGACAATGTAAGTAATGTGAATTCTCATTGAATCAAGATCGGATTATAAGACTTTTAATAAGATGAATGAAATGCAAAGTCTCTCTCTCAAGATTCAATGAAGTTCTAAAATGTTATGAATGAATAACTAACTCACTCAAAACCTAGAGTAACCTAATTATAGGTTTACAAGTTCAGTAGTATCGATACAAAACACATGACAAAAACCTAAGTACATGTCGATACTAGTAATATCGACAAACAATATGTCGATACTAATAGTATCGACACTAGACAAGCTGCCGATACTAATTGTATCGATACCAAACAAGTTTTCGATACTAACTACAACTCAAATACAAACCAAAATACAACTCAATTACATGACTTGCACTTAAAACAATATCTACAGTAATCATCGAAAGCTGTTGATAAATCCGTGCGCTAACAGATAAAACAGTTTTGTATACGACTGAAAGCACATTGTATTTCTTTGTCTATAACCACCATAAAAAAATTGTAATTATTTTGTTTCTCGATTGGAACAAAATATATTGAATTAAAATCATGTGGTTGATAAACTTTTTTAGGCTTCATCTTTTCATTTTGAAAATAAACATTAAAAGCCTTGGTCAATAGGTCGATTAAGTTGACATTCTCTGTCGTTTTCTTGTTGCTCCTTGACTTTCTTGACCTCCTCCTTGTTTTCCTTTTTTTCTTTTGTTTCTGACACTCAACAGGTTTGGATATTGACTTTAATACTTCATTAGAAATATCAACATGATCTCCTGGAGTTCAGATTTAATTTTAAACTCTTCAATTTCTTTCTTCAATCTAACATTCTCCTCTTTCAACAAATCAAATTCATCACATTTTTTATCTAGTCTCATAATTTCATCTTTGAGCTCATCAATCTGATCTTTTAAATCGTTAGTATCATTCTTCAATTTAGAATCATCACACAAATTGGCAATAGCAATCCAAAGATCCTTAGAATTCTTGATTTGTTTGAAATTCTGAAGAATGTCTTTGGAGATTGACATAGAAAGCAAGGTAAAAACCTTCTTTTCAAGATCATAGCTTTCCTTCTCTTCTTTATTCAATCTTAATGGATTCTTATAAACTCCACTGAGCTTAGGTTGAAAATATCCATCAAATATAGGAATTTTGAAATTCGTGTCAACAAGCTCAAGAAATGCTTCAAATTGTTTACTCTAAGATGAGAAATTGCAAGGCGAGATAAGAACTAGAAGCTTTGTCATATTAATGTCCAATTGAGTAAACAAAATAGATAACCTAGAATGATTTTCCATTTCAAATTCTCGAAAAAAAAAATTCAACACTTCGAAAAAATTTTTCAAGTCTTGTTTTGTAGATACTGACAAAATCTATGAAAGTCAACGCTGATACTAGCAGTCAACGCTGATACTAATAATATCAGTGAAGATTCCACTGATACTAATAGTATCGATGAAGATTCTATAGATACTAATAGTATCACCCAAGATTCCACCGATACTAATAGCATCGATGAAGATTCCGTCGATATTGATAGTATCGATGTAAGAAATAGAGGGACAATCTGTTAAGTCCGATCAGCTCGAAAAATCACAAAAAACCTTCTAAAATCTTCATTTTTGAGAGTTAGAAGTCGAATTTTATATCAATCGCTTTGTAATTCTAAAATACACAACCCTAGTCGGTCAATTTGATCAAATCACATCTGAAAATGATTGATTTGCCTAAAAATATGGCTGCAAATTTTCAAAATTTGAATTTTCAACAATCAGAATCTATTCATAACACACTGTGATCTCAGAAGTGAGCACTAAGGCTTTGATACCACTTGAAAGTCTGTTTAAATAGGATCAAACCGAGATCACTCGACTCGTAAACGAGCGGAATCCGTAAACGTGTCGATGTATGTGTGAAAGATTGAAGATGATAATGTAAGTAATGTGAATTCTCATTGAATCAAGATCAGATTACAGGACTTTTAATAAGACAAATGAAATGCAAAGTCTCTCTCTCAAGATTCAAATAAGGTCTAAAATGTTGTGAATGAATAACTAACTCTCTCAAGGCCTAGATAAACCTATTTATAGGTTTAAAAGTTCAGTAGTATCGATACTAATAGTATCGATACTAAACACATGACAAAAACTAAATACATGTCGATACTAGTAATATCGACAAACAATTTGTGATACTAATAGTATCGATACTAGACAAGATGCCGATACTAATAGTATAGGTACTAAACAAGTTGTCGATACTAACTACAACTCAAATACAAACCAAAATACAACTTAATTACATGACTTTGACTTAAAACAATATTGTCATGTGCTCAACCGACTGTTTGTGTTGACTCGAAAAATCGTTGGTGACACGTTTGTTGTGTTATAGTTTGTTTATGTGTCATGTTGATCTTTACACGCAAGGAAGACATTATCATACTTCCTACGATCCTACTCAAGGTAACCGTTCGTGTATGTCCTGTATGATAATCATAAACGTTTCTATTTTTTGAAACTTTCTATTTATAGAAAGTTTCTATTTTTGGAAAGTTTAGTTATGAAATCCCGTTTCATCAAACTAATACTTCTAGCATGTTCCTAAAACACATTAAACACGTATACAAGTATCATAACATGTCATTTATGCACAAATCATCCTATTCACAAATCAAAGTTTCAAATACATTTATATAACATTCCTAAAAATTTTACAACATCATTATGCTATCAGATCATGCCCAATCGTCAAAATCACTCGATACTAGCAGGAAGATGATCTCCAAGGAATGATTGAGACTATGCAGGAAGATGATATCCAAGAATTGGAAGGCCCAGCATCATCAATATTAGCCAGCCTGATTTGAATCTGTCGATACTAGCACTCACCAATAGTGCTAGTATCAGTTGGTTAGGGTGTTGGAGTCGGGAACTTATGTCGATACTAGCCACCCTTGTGGTCAATCTCACCAGTTCTATTCCATCGAAACTATTGAAACAATGGTCCAAGTCGTTCAGAAATGACCCAGATTGATAGTAACAGAATCGAAGAAGGTAGGCAACGATATTAGGCCCCATCGATACTCCTAGTATTGATGGGCACAATTGAGGTGTTCACCTGTTTGGCTTCGACTTGGACAGATCTGATGGACTTGTTTGGGCCTTAACACATCTTAAACAATTCAACTTACAGAGTTCAAGGATAATGATCAAAAGGCAGTGGCTGGAATTAATGTCGAAGGGGATGGCCGATTCTAAGTCCCATCGATATTGTTAATACCGATGGGCATCACTTGGCCTTCAAACGAATTCTTTCGATGTTAAGCAGCCATGCACGACTTAAAATAAGCATCATAAATTAAGTAATGTTAATCCAAGGGAATTAGAACCAAGAAACATGGGTTATGGACATGTAAAAACACAATATCGATGGGGCTAAGGACCATCGATACTATTAATATCGATGGGTAGTCTTTGGACCTTAATTGATCGATCTTGATAAGTTCGGTCCACACCCACATTAAACTCTTTTACTATTAACTTGTGTTTTCAAATAAATATTATTTTACGAACCTTGTTTTTATACACGGACACTATTCTCAATATTCAATCAAGGGTTTTCAAACAAGTATTCATTCATGAGATTCAATCAATGGTTTTCAACTCAAGGTATTCAATCAATGGTTTTCAAAACAATGGATTCAATCATGGTTTCAAATCAAGTATTCAATCAAGTTAAACGTTTATTCAACCTTATCAACAATTGAATGTCATGGTGTTCATCATTGTGAACAAGATTATACACATCAAGACACTTATTCAATCAATCTTATTCTTAATCCTTTAACGTTAGTACTAGGTGATCACAATAAGGGAACGCGGGACACGTTTTGGTTACGCCAAGGCTGCAGTTAGCGTTTTAAATATGTTTTAAAAACTAAATGCAGATTGGATGCATTAAGGTAATATGAAGTTGCTGCTAATTAACTTTACCAGCATAGGTCATATTGACCGGGTACGTCAACACAGAGTGGTCTTCCGAGTAAACTCGTTAGCACTGCTCGTGTTGAATGCGTTTGCTGACTACTTTTCTGACTCTAAATGTAATTTGGGACTTGATTATATGTTGACTTTTCTAGTAGACAGTCATTTGACTGTTTGCACACGTTATTCTTACTTGATGATAGTTTGTGTTGCAATTATCCATGACATGTTTATGCAAATGTTTTATTCATATGTTCATAATGCAGGTTCTTTATTTCAAATGTTAAACCTATTGTTCTCACCAACTACTTTTGTAGTTGACAGTTGCTATTCACGTGTTTCAGGTAATCAAGTTTAGAACATTTTCAAGGACAACTAAGGAGACCATTCTAAGATAGAACAAGATGAAGAAACAAGTTAGGATGGTGAAACTCACTTAATCCTGATTGTTTAATTGTCTTGTTTGTGTCTTTTGAGTAAACAATATTTTTGGGTTTGTAGTTTTCATTCCTTTGGTAGTTAGATAGAATGCCTATAACAAAACAAATGCCTATCATTATGAAACTAGTAATGCATTGTGGTTGTTATTGTGGTTGTTCTTCTTTCAATACTTGTGAATGATTCAACCATTGTTCGTCACTACACCGTGGATTCCGCACGCGGCATAGGGGGTGTGACATTTATCATCATCTGATATCATCTAGCATGTCTAGATGATCATCTATCAACAACATGCATGTTCAAAGTTTCCTTCAATAGTAAGTGTCACACAACTACACCAAAATCAACCAAAACTCAATCGCACACATTCCCATACTCTAGATCAGTTAAAATACATCAATAAACATTCAAGAACACCCAAAAATTCGTGCATATGAGCTACATGGAGTTGCATGTGGGTTTACAAGCTTGCATGTGTGATCTAAGCGCAAATAAACATGTAAAATTACCTCTCAAGTGTATGGATGACTTAGATTTCATAGAATCCACTAAGAATGAGCTGCAAAAGCTCCTAGTGATGAAACTCCAGTGGGTTGATGGTTGTTCCTAGCGTTCTAGCTCCTTCTCCAAGCTCAAATGGCACCAAGAAGGCAAGAAGTGGCTTTGAGGAATGTTACCAGGAGGTTTGGGAGCTGATTACCGGTGGGTTTGGTCGAGATAATTGCAAGGAACTCTGTTCTAGGGCAAAAGAACCGAGTATAAAGTAATGGGGTTGCTTTTATAGAGTTTTTCAGCTCTGGAGCTCGTCACGTACCGCCAAGAAATAGCTGGGTTGTTCACCGGGACACGTGCGTACCGCCAAGGTGGAAATTGAATGGTCGTCACGTACCGCGGAGTGTTTTGGCTGAATTCAAAACTCCCACCCACGCTTCGCGTACTGCGAAGAGTTTCGCCGAGCTCCTTCGCGTACCGCGATGGGTTTGGTTTTTAGATTTTACTTTTGTTTTGTTCGGTTTCTTTCATGTTCGATTCGTATCGTTTAATCTAAACGTTTAGTTTGTGTTAACACATAATCACATATAAACACATTCGTTTGTTCGATTCGTTGTTTCGTTGTTTCGACATTGTGAAATGTATGCACTCTTGATTAATCATAATCAATGTGTAGTGTACAATTCGATAATTCCCCGAATTATCGTTTTGCAATTGTATTTTTGTTTGCCACACTTGATTTCCAAATTCAATGTGTAATGTACGATTCAATAATTCCTCGAATTATTGTTTTGCAATGAATTGTGTTTGACTCACTTAATTAATCCTAATTATATGAAATTCAAGGAATATGAATGTGAATAAAGTAATTGTAAGCGTTGCAGTATACCTGAAATTGCCGGGTGTCACAATCTTGCACTGTGCAAGATCTGCAAAAAGGTATTGATTCACATGCGGTCTCAAAAAATGCACAAAAATTACTAGATTCTGGAACTAGGCCACCTAGCAAATATCCTGCTTCCGGTGACTAAACCTGTTCGTCACCTAAGAAGAACATGTGAAAACAAGTAAACACTAGGTTGGTGAGTTAATTTGTTGTTTGGGTTTGCAAATTGTTAAATATACATTTGTCTTGGTTAAAACATGTCAGAGTCCTAAGTATAGTCCTCATCTCAGTCATCATCCCATTTAGAAATAATCTCAAAGTATCTGAGTCTTTCATAAGAGTAGTCATTGCTAAGAAATTGAGTTATTAAAATAACCCTAGTAAAAGCCATGTTGTTTGGATATTTTGAAATTCACACCTATTCTCAAATTGTTAAAGGTTTAAATTTGATCTCAAAGCATTTGACACACCCAACACACCAGTTCCACCTTAAACCTCACTACCAACATGATCCCATCTTGCCAAGTATCTCTTATATATAGGCCATATGTAGAGTGAAGCCCAGCCGCCAGCCCACCACGCCCTTGACAAGCACGATCATGCCCTTAATGGAAATTAAGGCTTCCACTCTACACATATCCTCAATTACCAACACTTGTCATTTACCATAGAATTTAGTTATTACTTTATTTTGGAAATGAAATTCAACCGATTCATTTATAAAATCATAAATGTCACACCCCCTGCGCCGCGTGCGGAATCCACGGCGCGGTGACGTATGAATAGTTGAATCATGCACAAGTATTGATTAAGAACAACCACAACGGATTACTAAATTTCATAATGTTTAGACAGTTGTTTAGTTACAGACTATCTATCTACCAAAAGAATGACAACTACAGACCCAAAATATAGTTTACAAAATAAGACTTCAAACAAGACAATTAAACAATCAGGATTTTAGTGTGTTTCTAAATCCATCCTAGCATGTTTCTTCATCTTGTTCTATCTTAAGCGGTCTCCTTAGTTGTCCTTAAAATGTCTTACACCTGATTACCTGAAACACGTGAAAAGTAACTGTCAACTACAGAAGTAGTTGGTGAGAACAATAGGTTTATCGTTTGTAAACATGAATTTGCAGTATAAGGCATATGTTTAAAGCAATAAATGAATTACATGGATGAGCTGCAACCCAAACTAACATCAAGTCTGTCAAACGAGTGTAAACAGTCCAAAGACTGTTTGCACAAAAGCCAACATATAATCAAGTCCCAAAACTACGTTTGGAGTCAGAAAATTAGTCAGCAACATTGATAAAACCATACGTAACCAAAACCTGCAGTTAGCTTTTAAAACAAATTTAAAAGCTAACTCCAGAAATTGGTCTGCCCAAATGTGTCCGCTTTCCCTTGTTGTGATCACCCAGTACTAACGCTAATGAATATGTAACTTGATGTGTTTATAAGTTTGTTCACAACAGTGGACACCATGCTTTTGAACTTTGCTTTAAAAACCAATGATTTAATGCCTTATTTGATAACATGATTTGAAACCTTGCTGAATACCATGATTTGAATCCTTTGTTTGAAATCCCCATGAAAACCATTATTGAATATGTCGTTTTGAAAACTCCTTGATTGAGTACATAAGATAGTGTCCTTGTATAATAACAAGGTTTATAAAAGATCATTTACGAAAACATGAGCTTATAGTAAAAGAGTTTATAAATCACATTATTTAAAAGTGTTGGTCATTTATAAAACTATTCGAGTAAAACTGATATAAAATAATTCAAGAAAAACTTTATAAAACCTCTTTAATAAAAAGTGTTTAACATTTAATAAAATCCTTTGAAACAGTTGAATAGTCTGATGAATTTATACCATGAACCTGTAATGTTAGTAGAATAACATACATTTTGTATAATGAATTACCAAAGTAAGGAATATATTTAATCACGTGTTCCACCCCAAAACAGTTGGAAAACAGTAAAAGAGGGGCTAATGTTCTCACCTGTCTGCAGTAGACTCTGAACTATAACAAATAGCAAGTAGCAAACAGGACTTCTAACTGGTTCCTATATCATTGTAATCATACATAAGATATAAGATTTATAATTGTATAGACCTTGATTCATTGGTTGACTTATGTTATCATGATTTGTGATTTACATCTTGAATAACTTGTTCTTGTGTTGGAAACGTTGTATGAACTTGAAAGTCATGGTTATGCTACTTGATTGAAAGTTGTTTCATGTAAAAGAGGGGTCATGTTCTTTCATGCACAACTTGTATGCGTAAAATGACAAGTGTTGATGATATTTGATAACCATTGGTTAATATGCAAATGTATAGATATGTTCAAGTGTTCTAGACCCTTGTAATTGTGAATTGATCTTATTATTAGTTTGAGTTATACATAGCCCATCCAAGATCAATTCATAGTTATCTTACATTGTGGCCCACACAATGGGCCTTGAGTCCATGAAACTAAGATGGCTTAATCAAAAGTCATAGGCCATTTAGCTTAATAATGGGCCAATTGGATGTGGTGTTGGGCCAACAACATGTCCATAGGCCTTGTGAAACGCCAAGGATAATATTGAGCCAATTAGGATCATAGTGGGTCGAATGGGATTGGATTGGGCCTAAAGGAATTTGGTTGGGCCTAACAATGTGTACGTGAGCCATGTAAGTTTCCAAGGCAATATTGGACTAATTAAGGATCAAAATGGGCCGACCTAACTCCCTTGGGTTTGGTTTAACCTATGGAGCCGATTACTAGTGGAGTTGGGCCGCATGAAATTGAATTGGGCCGAAAGGGTTATGGGCTGCCAACTTGGGCAGCGAACCTTTGAGGTTGAAGAGTCTAGGTTTGCCGTTCATAAGACACCACCAAGGTTCGGCCAGAAATCCAACAAGGTTCTGCATTCTTAGGGAAATAAGGTTCGTCTTCCCATGGTTCGGCTAAGTGGGTTGCGAACCATGCATGGTTTGTGGTCATGAAGTCCTAGCAAGGTTCAGCAGCATGGAGATTGGATAAAGGTTCGTTGCTAAATGGTTCGTGGTCCTTGAGTGTTAAAGGTTCGCAAGGGTTCGTCATGATCGCAGAAGGTTCGGCCATGCAACCCTAAAAGGTTCGGTTTGAAAGACCTCGAAGGTTCGCAGCAATAGGGAGGTTCGTGGGATGCATGAAGACTTGAGGCAGGTTCGTGAAGACCCCTTTGGTTTGGCTGGTAACCCAACGAACCATGCAGGGTTCGTTAACGCTCGTCATAACCCATATGGTTCGTCCAGGAACCCTAATAGGTTCGGCTTCAGGCTGTTTGCATCGAATACCTCCCGAACCTGTCCTCATCACCATCATTTGACTTCGGTTCTTTGATCCAACCGTTTCCATGCTTGTAACACTCATAGCCTAGCACACGAAGGTTGTTAGTTCGACTGGAATGGGCAAGAACCGGTTGTAACTAGGTTCGAACAACACACAAACAAAAAACCCTATTTTCGTGAACATTCAAGCATCAATACCTCGACTTTGGCCGGCTAAAACTTCAGATCCCTTGTACTTCTGTGTAGGGGATGTCGAGAGCTACGCGTGGACACAAAGAACGCCCAAATCCGTGGAGAAACGAGAGAGATACGCGCGATTGAAGTTCGGTTTTTAGAGAGAGAGAGGGTTGGACGAATTTCTAGTGAGAGAAAAGGTTGTTGGTGAATTAAATGAAGAAAATGGCCATCTTCATGGCTTTTATAGTCCAAGTGGTATTCGGGTTCGTTCCGGTCACTCGGTTCGCGTTTTCGTCGCGTAATGCGTATTTTACGCGATTTAAAATAAAGGATTATTATTCTCATCATTTTGATGAGTTTCAAAATTGTAAAAATGTAAAATAATATGTATTTAATTATTTTTACTCTTCGTGTCTTGACAGATCGTTAAACAACCGCAATTACGTTTATACCCGCAATCGCGTACGTTTTTCGATCGTATTAAATGTTCAAAGCAGTTTAATCATAATTATAAGTTCAACATTCGTATCATTATGGATCGTCACCCATAACTATACTCAGTCTCGCTTACGTATTACGACTTTTGTTTAATTAATTGTCGTAATACTCGTCTCAACACTACGCACTAACACTATCCCATTACACCGAACGCAGTATATGTATAGGGCATACCCCAGATTCCAGCTACCTGTCGTACCTGACGCCGTCCCACCACTGTTTCGATATAATACGATACTGTTCTTGCCTAGCGAACTCGACTGTAAATAAATAATACATACTTGTTCCTAAATAATAAAGATCCTAACACACAAGCACATTATGAACACATGAATCACATTAACTGATTTGATATGAAAACACATTTGTTCTAACACTGTTTACAACTACTATGACTAAATGTACAAATGTTACAGTCTCCCCTAGTTAAGGGAATTTCGTCCCGAAATTAACTAGTCGAAGGTACTGTAAAAAGATGAGGGTACTTAAGCTTCATCTGGTCTTCACGTTCCCAGGTGAACTCAGCACCGCGTTTGCCCTCCCATCGTACCTTTACGATCGGGATACGGCTACGTTTAAGTTTCTTGACCCCCATGATCCATGATTTCAACTGGACGTTCTATGAATTGCATGTTGTTTTGAATCTGAATGTCTTCCAGTGGAATTTGAACATCATGATCTGCCAAGCATTTCTTAAGATTTGATACATGAAAAGTATCGTGAACATTGCTTAGCTCCACTGGAAGTTTGAGTTTGTAGGCTACGGGACCAATCCTTTCCAGGATCTCAAAAGGTCCAACGTACCTTGGTGCAAGTTTCCCTTTCTTCCCGAATCGAACAACGCCTTTCCAGGGAGAAACTTTGAGCAAGACTCGGTCACCGACTTGAAACTCAAGTGGTTTCTGACGTCGATCAGCATAACTCTTCTGCCGATCTCGTGCGGCCTTAAGCCTTGATTGAATGATGGTTATTTTTTCTGATGTTTCCTGAATAAGTTCTGGTCCTACGACCTGTGAGTCACCAATCTCGGTCCAACAGACCGGTGATCGGCACTTCCTACCATACAAGGCTTCGAATGGTGCGCATTGAATGCTTGTATGGTAGCTGTTGTTATACGAAAACTCAATGAGGGGAAGATGAGTGTCCCAACTCCCACCAAAGTCAATCACACAAGAACGTAGCATGTCCTCGAGTGTTTGGATAGTCCTTTCGCTTTGACCATCGGTTTGGGGATGATATGCCGTGCTAAGATTAACACGAGTTCCCAAAGCCTTTTGCAATGTTTGCTAGAAGCGAGAGGTGAAACGACTATCACGATCAGAAATGATTGATGTTGGAGTACCATGACGCGCAATGATTTCGTTGATATACAATGTGGATAGCTTCTCCATTTTGTAATCCTCTCGGATCGGGAGAAAATGAGCAGATTTGGTGAGTCGATCAACGATCACCCAAATCGAATCGTAACCTCGCGGAGTTCTCGGCAACTTGGTTATGAAATCCATGGAAATTTGTTCCCATTTCCATTGAGGAATTTCAGGTTGCTGCAGAAGTCCCGAAGGCTTTTGATGTTCTGCTTTGACTTTGGAACATGTAAGACATTTTCCCACGTACAGTGCTATGTCTTTCTTCATTTCTGGCCACCAGTAAGATGCCCGCAAGTCTTGGTACATCTTATCTGCTCCAGGATGAACTGAGTATCGCAACTTATGAGCCTCATCACAGATGAGTGTGCGCAATTCTTCTGACTTTGGAATCCAGATGCGGCCGTTGAGATATAACACCCCATCAGATCGAGGTTCCAGTTTCTTCTCAATTCCGCAGTCTAAGTCTGCCTTAAGCTGATTGTCTGTTACTACTTGTTGTTGCGCAATACGAATCAAATCCTTCAAGTTTGGCTGTGTGTTGATCTCCATGGCTCTGACACGAATTGGTTTGACTGGTTCCTTACGACTAAGAGCATCCGCTACCACATTGGCTTTACCCGGATGGTAACGAATCTCACAGTCATAATCAGTTAGAAGCTCAACCCAACGGCGTTGTCTCATGTTGAGTTCTTTCTGATTAAGGATGTGTTGTAGGCTCTTGTGGTCTGTATAGATGACACATTTAGTACCATACAGGTAGTGTCTCCAAATCTTCAATGCAAAGACCACAGCCCCTAACTCAAGGTCATGAGTAGTATAATTCTTCTCGTGAACCTTAAGTTGTCTTGAAGCATAGGCAATCACCTTGTCCCGCTGCATAAGTACACAACCGAGACCAAGGTTTGAAGCATCACAGTAGACAATGAAATCATCACTGCCCTCTGGAAGACTAAGGATAGGGGAGTTGCATAACTTCTGTTTAAGAAGTTGAAATGCATCTTCTTGCTTCTGTCCCCATATGAACGCTTGACTTTTCTGGGTTAATGTAGTAAGTGGCTAGGCGATCTTTGAAAAGTTAGCAATGAACCTTCTGTAATAGCCTGCCAATCCCAGAAATGAACGAATCTCTGTTGGAGTTGATGGGGTAGTCCAGTTCTTAATCGCCTCAATCTTTGCTGGATCTACATGTATCCCATCCTTGTTAATGCCATGTCCTAAGAAGTGAACTTCTTTTAGCCAAAATTCACACTTTGAGAATTTAGCATAAAGTTGTTCAGCTCTTAGTAATTCTAAGACTTTCTTCAAATGATCTTCATGCTCTTGTTTTGTCTTGGAATAGATCAGCATATCATCAATAAAGACAATAACAAACTGATCTAAGTAAGTTCTGCAGACTCGATTCATCAAACCCATGAACACTGCAGGTACATTGGTCAGCCCAAATGGCATAACCACAAACTCGTAGTGTCCATATCGAGTCCTAAATGCAGTCTTTGGTATATCCTCATCAGTTACTCGCAATTGATGATACCCGGATCGTAAATCAATCTTAAAGAAGCAAGTTGCTCCCTGTAATTGATCAAACAGATCATCGATCCTAGGCAGAGGATATCTATTCTTGATTGTCAACTTGTTTAGCTCACGATAATCAATGCACATACGAAATGAACCGTCTTTCTTCTTGACAAAGAGTACCGGAGCTCCCCAAGGAGAGAAACTCGGTCTTATGAAACCCTTGTCTAGAATTTCTTGAAGCTGACTAGACAGTTCTTGCATCTCAAACGGTGCTAATCGATACGGTGACTTCGCCACTGGGTTTGCTCCAGGGACGAGATCGATTCTAAACTCCACTTGCCTGATCGGTGGTAGTCCAGGCAAGTCTTCTGGAAATATGTCAGGATAATCTCTGATAACCGGAACGTCTCCAACTGCTTTCTTTTCAGGTTTCTTCTCTACCACGTGAGCCAGGAACACATAGTATTTCTTTTTCAAGTACTTCCTAGCCTTGATGCACGATACAATCTTCAATCCGCGGCAGGGTTTCTCGCCATAGATTCTCATCGTTTCGCCGGACGGTAAAGGAATCCGTATAAGTTTCTCCGAACATACAATTTCAGCATTGTTTTTAGACAACCAATCCATTCCTATCACAACTTCGAAGCTTCCGAGTGTCATAGGAATAAGATCGATGAGGAAAAGATGGTCGTTTAATCTTAATTCACAACCATTTATTATGGAATCTACAAGTGTGGTCTTACCATCAGCTACTTCTACGGTATAGGGAGCAGTAAGCTTAGATGGTTGTATATTAAACAAAGAAGCAGTATGAGCAGAGATAAAGCTTTTATCAGCACCAGTATCAAATATGATAGAAACATAATGACCATTAAGGAGAAATGTACCCGTGACAACTGCTGGCTCCTCGCGTGCTTCGGCAGCTCTGATAATAAAGGCACGAGCAGTAGCAGTGTTGTTGTTGAGTTTTGGACACTGGTTTCTGAAGTGTCCCTCTGCTCCACAATTATAACAGGCCCTTCCACCTGTAGCAGTAGGAGTTGTGGCAGTAGTTGTTACAGCAGCAAGATGTGCAGATAGGCATGTAGCTGCCAAGTGTCCCATCCGCCCACACTTGAGACACTTTTTGCATGGAGTGTTGGTAGGTGATGATATTGGCATTTGGTGCAGAGTGGAAACGGGCCAGTATATGGCTTTCTGACTGAAGCAGATTGTGGCATAGCAGTAATGGGTGTGGCACGAGTGGGTGTAGCTACAGTCAGGGCTGCAAAGTTCTTGATTGTCTTTTGCTTTTTCTTCTTGTGATGGTGCGGTTCAGGCTTCTTGCCATCATCAATCTGTGCTCTCTTGTACCCCTTTCGGGTGAGCACCCCAGACTTAACGTATTCTTCAGTAAGGCTAGCTCCAAGATGAATCGCTGCCTCTAGAGTAGTGGGGTTATTCCCCATATCAGTTCCCCTGACAACTAGAGGTAAGCCTCCGATGTACTTCTCTATCCTACGGGATAGAGGAGTAACCAGGTGTGGCACCAAGATGCACAACTCATGGAAATGAGTTGTATATTTCGCGTTCTCGCCGCTGTCTTGGACCAAGTTCCACATTTCCACCTCAAGTTTCTTCAGCTCGTGGCGTGGACAAAACTGTTCCACCAATACCTTCTTGAACTCCTCCCATGGTAAAGCTAATGCGACTTCCCGTCCTCTGGTGTTCTTCTTAGAATTCCACCAGGTGAGTGTGCCTTTGTGAAAAGCGCTCGAGGCCATTTTGACCTTCAGATTTTCAGGACATCCCGTGAAATCAAGAATATCCTCGATGCTCTCCAGCCACTGCAGTAGGCGAGTAGCTCCTTCAGTACCAGCGTACTTAGGAGGTTTAGCATCATTGAACTTCTTGAAAGTGAAGTTAGCATTTCCTGCGTTAGTAGCATTTGAGTTATGTGCTGAATCACTGGTACTTCCCCGAAGATTCTGGGTGATATCAGTGACCATGCCCGGAATGACATCCCTCATGTGTATAGCGATGGCTCGGGCAATCTTGTTGATCTCATCATCGTTGCCACTTGTCGAACCCCCTCCGTTAGGATCACGTCGGGGAGGCATTCTACGAATAGAAGCCACAAGTGGGTCAGTAATGAGAAATGATACAATTGAATTTTGCATGATAAAATTAGTAATATATCCATACTACTAGTATTATCACTCAATTGTAATATGAGCATGTACACGTATAAGCAATCAGCTCATTTGCATACTTCTCATGTGAATGTGTATGATGTTCCATGATCTCTTTCCACCAAACCTACACACTGACACTTTCCCGATATACCTAAGATAGCTTATATATAGGGCATACGAAAGGATCAAGCAAACTGCCAGCCCAGACGCCATCCCACCACCGCTTCGATATACCACGATCATGTCCTTGCTAGCATTTGGCCACATGTTTGTACTGATTTCCATGTATGTTCCATTGTTTAAGAATCCCATGATCTTTGATCAATTTGAACTATGATTAAATCCATGATTGAACTATGATTATGTTATGTGTGCACCTACTAACAGTTGTTAACATGTAGAACTAAATCATATGCGTGCTCTACATTGTTATTGTTAAACTATGTTAGTAAGTACTAATGATGTAATCACTTAAGAATTTCATTTAAGGTTTACATTGAAAGAATGTCCACAACTTGATTGATTCACACACAGTGTTTGACTCATCCAAGTCTGAATAGCACAATGATTTGATTCACCAATGTTTGTATCTTAGATGATTGTATCTCATGTGTTTGACTAATGTTCAATGATTCCAGTTGCTCCCGAATCTTTACTTCAACTACGACCGCCGGATTCCCCCTGACATACCGAAATAAGCTTATATATAAGGCTAGCTCTCACCGCCCACCACTTACCTCAGCACGTCAGCGTTAATCCGCTGTTTGTATTTGGAGCTAAGATTCCAACTCTTGATTGATTATGATTATGAATGTGTAAACTGTGGTCCTTAATTTACTTGAAATTAAGCCCTTAAGTTTTAATGTGTGTGTCCTAGGTTAATTAACCTAGGTTCTCAATACTTACAGTATTGAGTATAATGATCTCCTGTGAGAACTTCAACTAAAGAATACTGTTACACAGATTCTAAGTTATAAAGTTCCTATGATAATGAATACCTGATAATGACAACATGACAAGGATTTCAGATCCAAGATTCTAAAATTATAGATCTTGACCTCTGAATTCCTATGGTGAACATGACAAGGATTTTAGATCAAAGATACTAAGAATACAGATCTTTGCCTCTAAATTCCTATAATGAACTCTGATTGAGAATTCCAGATCAAGGATACTAAGAATACAGATCCTTGCCTCTGGAATCCTTTAATGAACATATGTGAGAAATTTTAATTCGGTTTCTAAAATTATAGAATTCCGATTTAAATTCCTTCACTCGATATCTAATCTTAGAAATTATCCCTAAGATCTTTTAAGCTTAATATGGATTTAATGCTTACTTAAGTTTACTTAGATCCTAAGTATCCTCATGCTTACTTAAGTTTACTTTATTTTGGAAATGAAATTCAACCCATTCATTTATAAAATCATAAATGTCACACCCCCTGCGCCGCGTGCGGAATCCACGGCGCGGTGACGTATGAATAGTTGAATCATGCACAAGTATTGATTAAGAACAACCACAACGGATTACTAAATTTCATAATGTTTAGACAGTTGTTTAGTTACAGACTATCTATCTACCAAAAGAATGACAACTACAGACCCAAAATATAGTTTACAAAATAAGACTTCAAACAAGACAATTAAACAATCAGGATTTTAGTGTGTTTCTAAATCCATCCTAGCATGTTTCTTCATCTTGTTCTATCTTAAGCGGTCTCCTTAGTTGTCCTTAAAATGTCTTACACCTGATTACCTGAAACACGTGAAAAGTAACTGTCAACTACAGAAGTAGTTGGTGAGAACAATAGGTTTATCGTTTGTAAACATGAATTTGCAGTATAAGGCATATGTTTAAAGCAATAAATGAATTACATGGATGAGCTGCAACCCAAACTAACATCAAGTCTGTCAAACGAGTGTAAACAGTCCAAAGACTGTTTGCACAAAAGCCAACATATAATCAAGTCCCAAAACTACGTTTGGAGTCAGAAAATTAGTCAGCAACATTGATAAAACCATACGTAACCAAAACCTGCAGTTAGCTTTTAAAACAAATTTAAAAGCTAACTCCAGAAATGGGTCTGCCCAAATGTGTCCGCTTTCCCTTGTTGTGATCACCCAGTACTAACGCTAATGAATATGTAACTTGATGTGTTTATAAGTTTGTTCACAACAGTGGACACCATGCTTTTGAACTTTGCTTTAAAAACCAATGATTTAATGCCTTATTTGATAACATGATTTGAAACCTTGCTGAATACCATGATTTGAATCCTTTGTTTGAAATCCCCATGAAAACCATTATTGAATATCTCGTTTTGAAAACTCCTTGATTGAGTACATAAGATAGTGTCCTTGTATAATAACAAGGTTTATAAAAGATCATTTACGAAAACATGAGCTTATAGTAAAAGAGTTTATAAATCACATTATTTAAAAGTGTTGGTCATTTATAAAACTATTCGAGTAAAACTGATATAAAATAATTCAAGAAAAACTTTATAAAACCTCTTTAATAAAAAGTGTTTAACATTTAATAAAATCCTTTGAAACAGTTGAATAGTCTGATGAATTTATACCATGAACCTGTAATGTTAGTAGAATAACATACATTTTGTATAATGAATTACCAAAGTAAGGAATATATTTAATCACGTGTTCCACCCCAAAACAGTTGGAAAACAGTAAAAGAGGGGCTAATGTTCTCACCTGTCTGCAGTAGACTCTGAACTATAACAAATAGCAAGTAGCAAACAGGACTTCTAACTGGTTCCTATATCATTGTAATCATACATAAGATATAAGATTTATAATTGTATAGACCTTGATTCATTGGTTGACTTATGTTATCATGATTTGTGATTTACATCTTGAATAACTTGTTCTTGTGTTGGAAACGTTGTATGAACATGAAAGTCATGGTTATGCTACTTGATTGAAAGTTGTTTCATGTAAAAGAGGGGTCATGTTCTTTCATGCACAACTTGTATGCGTAAAATGACAAGTGTTGATGATATTTGATAACCATTGGTTAATATGCAAATGTATAGATATGTTCAAGTGTTCTAGACCCTTGTAATTGTGAATTGATCTTATTATTAGTTTGAGTTATACATAGCCCATCCAAGATCAATTCATAGTTACCTTACATTGTGGCCCACACAATGGGCCTTGAGTCCATGAAACTAAGATGGCTTAATCAAAAGTCATAGGCCATTTAGCTTAATAATGGGCCAATTGGATGTGGTGTTGGGCCAACAACATGTCCATAGGCCTTGTGAAACGCCAAGGATAATATTGAGCCAATTAGGATCATAGAGGGCCGAATGGGATTGGATTGGGCCTAAAGGAATTTGGTTGGGCCTAACAATGTGTACGTGAGCCATGTAAGTTTCCAAGGCAATATTGGACTAATTAAGGATCAAAATGGGCCGACCTAACTCCCTTGGGTTTGGTTTAACCTATGGGGCCGATTACTAGTGGAGTTGGGCCGCATGAAATTGAATTGGGCCGAAAGGGTTATGGGCTGCCAACTTGGGCAGCGAACCTTTGAGGTTGAAGAGTCTAGGTTCGCCGGTCATAAGACACCACCAAGGTTTGGCCAGAAATCCAACAAGGTTCGGCTCTCTTAGGTAAATAAGGTTCGTCTTCCCATGGTTCGGCTAAGTGGGTTGCGAACCATGCAAGGTTCGTGGTCATGAAGTCCTAGCAAGGTTCGGCTGCATGGAGATTGGATAAAGGTTCGTTGCTAAATGGTTCGTGGTCCTTGAGTATTAAAGGTTCGCAAGGGTTCGTCATGATCGCAGAAGGTTCGGCCATGCAACCCTAAAAGGTTCGGTTTAAAAGACCTCGAAGGTTCACAGCAATAGGGAGGTTCGTGGGATGCATGAAGACTTGAGGCAGGTTCGTGAAGACCCCTTGGGTTTGGCTGGTAACCCAACGAACCATGCAGGGTTCGTTAAGGCTCGTCATAACCCATATGGTTCGTCCAGGAACCCTAATAGGTTCAGCTTCAGGCTGTTTGCATCGAGTACCTCCCGAACCTGTCCTCATCACCATCATTCGACTTCGGTTCTTTGATCCAACCATTTCCATGCTTGTAAAACTCATAGCCTAGCACTCGAAGGTTGTTAGTTCGACTGGAATGGGCAAGAACCGATTCTAACTAGATTCGAACAACACACAAACAAAAACCCTATTTTCGTGAACATTCAAGCATCAATACCTCGACTTTGGCCGGCTAAAACTTCAGATCCCTTGTACTTCTGTGTAGGGGATGTCGAGAGCTACGCGTGGACACCAAGAACGCCCAAATCCGTGGAGAAACGAGAGAGATACGCGCGATTGAAGTTCGGTTTTTAGAGAGAGAGGGTTGGACGAATTTCTAGTGAGAGAAAAGGTTGTCGGTGTATTAAATGAAGAAAATGGCCATCTTCATGGCTTTTATAGTCCAAGTGGTATTCGGGTTCGTTCCGGTCACTCGGTTCGCGTTTTCGTCGCGTAACGCGTATTTTACGCGATTTAAAATAAAGGATTATTATTCTCATCATTTTGATGAGTTTCAAAATTGTAAAAATGTAAAATAATATATATTTAATTATTTTTACTCTTTGTGTGTTGACAGATCGTTAAACAACCGCAATTACGTGTATACCTGCAATCGCGTACGTTTTTCGACGTATTAAATGTTCAAAGCAGTTTAATCATTATTATAAGTTCAATATTCGTATCATTATGGATCGTCACCCATAACTATACTCAGTCTCGCTTACGTATTACGACTTTTGTTTAATTAATTGTCGTAATACTCGTCTCAACACTACGCACTAACACTATCCCATTACACCGAACGCAGTATATGTATAGGGCATACCCCAGATTCCAGCTACCTGCCGTACCTGACGCCGTCCCACCACTGTTTCGATATAATACGATACTGTTCTTGCCTAGCGAACTCGACTGTAAATAAATAATACATACTTGTTGCCAAATAATAAAGATCCTAACACACAAGCACATTATGAACACATGAATCACATTAACTGATTTGATATGAAAACACATTTGTTCTAACACTGTTTACAACTACTATGACTAAATGTACAAATGTTACAATAAATTTTAGGTATAAGGTAACGACTATTAGTAATATGGAAATTAACTTGGTTGACCCATTAGTCAACTCGAATGTTTCCAGTTACTAATTGACGTAAATATAAATTAACAACTGTTTGTAACTAAGCACCACCATGGCTGGCCCTCGGGCCAACTCGACCTTTGCCAGTCTCCCACACAGAAGTTATAAGTTTTATTGATGTACTTTCAATATAATTAACAAGGACCACTCTATATGGTAACTCTTGGTACTTCTACATATACTGTTTACAAGGACCACTCTATGAACTCACTAACTTTATGTTGACCTTTCAAACTTAACTCTTTGTTACGCTTAATACCATCAAATGACACTGTCACTAGAAATATGAACTAGAGTGATCATAAGAGGCAGATTACCACTACAGGTGCATACGTAATTGTAATTTACATTATATGAAAATTTTGGTGATCTCTATTGTGAGTCAACTAACAACTTATTGTGGGAGACACTTTGGTTTCTAAGTGGTCATCCACATACAACTATACTAACATTCACACAATGAGTGTCTCAACACCAAGTAACACAAGAAAAAAACAGTCAAGTCAAATAGCTATCCTAATAGGATCTAAACTAGACCCTATAGTATCATTCAACTCGAGTAAATGCTTTCTCAACTATTCCTTTCGATAGGATATCCAACCATATATCATATTACTATTTTCTGAATCTTGATGTCATAAATAAACCTTGAACTCAACAAAACCTAATTGCTTGAAGTAGGAGGAATTAGAATTCTTATGTAAGGTAAATTGACGATCATGGTGTGCAACGTAATTGTGAATTTACAGGTACACATGAATTCTAGCAAATTCTGTTATAAGCCTATTTTCAAAATATATACATAAATATTTACTTATTCTTTATTCTTGTGGTTGCAACGAATTTAATTAAAATATCAGGATTTCAACATACATTCATCAAATTTCTAGCTATAGTACTAGTTACTCTATGTTCACAAAACCCTCTTGGTGCGGTTTTGCACTTCACATGGATACTTTCATATGTAAGTCAAATAAACCTACTTGTCAGCATCTGTAAGATTCCTTGTCAAACAAAGAACGAATTTAGATTTCATGCGTCTACCAAGTAAAGTTTCCACTTAAACCTGGAACAACCACGTGTGAAGAAGAAAGCTGGATGGACACGATAATACATCAAGTAGACGAAACATTTGCAAGACTACCACTTCATTAGAAACTACCAGTTCATAAATTTGGGAATGTCATTTATTTGTAAAATCTCCTATTGATTTTATATTTTATTATGATTTATTTTAACACCTATCTTATCTATGAATCACCCTTTCATGCTAGATAATGGAGAACCCGATCAACTCTTGTGGTAATAATTCTGACTACGAGTACATCACAACCTTTTGGGCTATAACCATGGATTTTTCACTTCGCTACTGCAGCATACCATAACATACACAAACTAATATTTCGGAAAGTACAAGTTTTTCGAAATTTAAACTTTTAATTTTTGCCCATTAGATCTCCAGGAGCTAAAGAAATGTGGGATTTAGATCACCTTACACTACTACATAACTAGGCATTTGCTACAAGAATTATGGTAGCAAAATGGTGGCAATTGCCATTTTGCAACCAATTTCCTACCATAAAGATGGTGAGAAAAACCTTGGTGGCAAATGACCTATTGCTACCATTTTGCCACCACATATTTTTTGCTACCAATTGTTGCGACCAAAAACAAGGTCAAAAATATTGCAACTTGTTGCTACCATTTTGCTACCATATTGGTTGCTACCATTTTGCCACCATATACCATTTTGCTACCATATTGTGACCATATTTGTTGCTACCATTTTGCTACCATATTATGTTATACCTACCATTTTGCCACCTTTTTTGATGGTTTTTATTGCAACCATTTTGCCACCATATATTTTTACACCAACATAGTTACCACCAATTTGCCACCAAAACCATACATAAGCCACCTGTATGCATTTTTTCATTGATAAAACCTACTTTGATCATTTCATCCCACATTGAAAAACATAAACTTACTTAAAATTCAAATAACCAAACATAACAAAAATCTAAACATATAATCTCAAGTTATAGAAACTAATTACACATCAAACATAATAAAAACAATCCAAACATAATAAAAGTCTTAACAATTAAACTAAAAGTGTTTTATAGCCTATTTCCGAACCAATGTTTTCAACATATCTTCAATTTTCGACATCCGATTGCTCATAGCTTCTTTCTCTTCCTTATGTTTTTCCTTTTCAGCCTCCAACTCCGCAATAATTCCATTTAATCTTTCTTTTTCTTCTTCTTTTTCCTTCAGAATTTCCTTGATAATCTCATTCAATTTTTCATTCTACAAAACGAATAAAAATTTATAATGGGTCAAGTTCAGTTTAACTTACAAATAATATTCATAATGGGTCAAGTTCAGTTTAACTTACAAATAATATTCATAATGGGTCAGTTTAACTAGGTGACTACTACCTCGACCCATAGTGCGTGCCATGATATCTACAAAAAAAACAAATTAACAAATAATTAGAATTAGTTAATGTTATTACTCTAGCTAATTACAAACAATAAATTATGCATCAAAAACATTATCCTTCCTTGCTTTGACATTATCTTTTGTTTTATGAGTATCCATAATTGTTTGAAATAGATTCTCAAAAACATTCTTTTCAATATGCATTACATCAAGGTTGTGTCGGATTAACAACATAGGCCAAAAAAAGTCCACATTGTCACAATATTTAGAATTAAGATATCCATCACTATCAATCTTTTCATACATCCACTTCCGATCAGTATACCACGCCATTACTATATCACTTTTCTTTCAAGAAATAGCCTAAAAAAATGGTAATGTGAGTCAATGTAAATATATCACTAAGTAGTATGGTACCACTAATTACCCAAATGCTACACAACACAACAATTATATAAGATTCAATCACCTAAGTATTCAAATTCATCAACAATTATTACCCTATCGTTATAAAGCAGGTGATCACTATACATACATGATAAAAGTAAATATAACTAATATATTATGTATTGATATAATTGTAAATTTTATAGGACCAGGAAATACATGTTAACATATGAATTGTCTTTGCAGATACAAAATGTTTTATGACCCAAAGTGACCCAATTTTCCCATAATAACCCAAAATTACGAAGTACTAATAACTAAATCAAAAAAGTTAATCAATCTTTAATATTACTTGGTTGTATCAGTATCCTCAACCACAAGTTGAAGAGCATGTTTATTCTTGCATGTATAATTATATTACATTTATCTTAATAACCATTTTTTTATTCAAATTTCTTGCATCTTATATTTTCCCAAAGTAAATAGAAAATCATAGTCACTTTAGCCAAACACTTAAACTAACTACTGCAACTTAGAATTTCAATATTTTTAGGTTAAATTCAGTGTATGATAACTTGAAAATATGAATGCCTGTTAATGAACCAGGACACATTTACTCTAACTGCACTAGGCTGCTTGTCATTTTCCTGTCTTTAAAAGCTTTGCATGTCCCATGAAACCCACATTCTCCTTTCTTTACCTTTTGGGGTTTGGGTTGGGTCAACCCAAGACACTGTTTGTACAAGTTTTTAAATTTGTATATAAATTTGTTGTGTATGGGATAACTATATGACCCTCAGATAGTATATACACCCTAAGTTGACCCATTTGTTAGTAAATGGCTCAGGTCGGGTTGGGTCAACCTAAACTATGTTTGTTCAAATTTTTTAAATACATATAATTTGAGCTACAATGAGCACAATAATTTGACTACTGAATCACTCCAAAGTCCCAAACCTCCGACCACCCCTCAACTAAACAAACAGATCCCAAAATCCAAAGGAATAAACAAAGATCTCAACTAATTTTCACATCAATTAAGAAGCGACTCAAACTAAACTTAATTCTAGGAGTAATTCAACCATATGATCTTATCAGATGCAGGATTAGAAGTATTTTAACAGTAAATAAAATTGGTGTCTGAGAGAACTACCATGATGAATTAAGTGTTTTATTTGTTTTGGGTGATGTATAAAACTATCATGATGAATTACATCATCCATGCATTATGAATTGAGTATGTCGACTCTAACAAAGGCTTTACTAAAATGATCAAATCATAACATTGATGCAGTAAACAACTGATTTTAGGCATGAATCATGAAGCTGCAAAAAATAAAGGCATTTATTAGCTTTATAAGCCACTACAAATTGCCCAATAAACATTGAAATTTATACAGATAAAAATCCAGATTCACTAAAAAAAATAAAGCAATTGAAGCATATAGCATGATGATTAACCTGAAAGAATTTGGCTCTATGTTTTGCAATGAATAAAGGAGTGCATAAAGCTTCACATAGAGATTTGGATACTGATCTAGACCATATATATGTTCTATCATAAGAATGAACAAGCAAGCATACTGTTAGATTCATGTCATGCAACAAAATTGCTACCTGCTTCCGCACATTAACCATTTAATAAAACAATTAACAGTCTACTCCACCAACTACAAATCACGTTTCTACTTCAGATATCACAGACTCTATATGTTTATCACTTTTAGCATTAAGAGACTACTGTTTTCTTTTAATCTTCTTTCTTTTTATCATTTTTTCACATAGATCGCCAAGCATTACAAATTCACGCACAATCAACATTCAATTCACGAACCAATCAAATAAGAACCCTAGAAGTACGTATATACCTGAATGATCTAAATGTTAAAAAGTTGTGAAAATGTGAATTACCTGAGAACGAGAGCCGAATCAACGGTAGTGATGTACGATTGTTGCTGATAAATCGCTTCTCGAAGCTCTCGCGATTCCACGACTTCCTTCAATCGATCATTTCACTGCGCAAATAGAAATCACCACGACACACTGCAATCGAACCCTCGACACGTATGTTTGCGAAGGACAAAGGCTCAACGACAACAGCTCAACGAGAATGGCTCGACGACAACGGCTCGACGACAACGGCTCGACGACAACGCACGATTGCAAAGACGACGGCTGCAAATAGAAATCTCCACGTATGATTGCAAAGGATTCACCACGGCTTGACTACGATTTCATGATTCAGAGGAGATTTTGACGAGCAAGATTGTTTTTCTAGGTTAAAAGTTGGTTCCCCAATTTTTGTAGAAAAAATTTCCCCCGCCCTTTGATTAATAAAGCGTGCCTCCTCGTCGTTTTCTTTCTTTCTTTTTTTTTTTTTGCCACCATTAGGTTGGTAGCAAATTATGATATAATTATTTACCCACCAATTTGTGACCTATGATAAAAAATAACTAAAATTTCTCACCATTTAGCTACCGTAGCATGTTAAATACTTTTAATTCGCATTTGGTGAGAAATAGGTAGCAAAATTTGCTACCGTTTATTTTGGTGATAAATTTTGGTGACAATTGCCTAGTTTTGTAGTAGTGTTAGTTAACCTCTGATAATAGATAATGACTATAATTCTTTTATTTCCAAATCAAACATGTGAGAAGTCTACTCAGCCTTACATCAATATATACATCACTAATAACCCTTCTTCATGCACTCGGGTAAAAGGCAATGGAACCATTGAAATTCTGTTGACCTGCAACTTTTACAAGCTTGCATTGGAGAAAATGTACCTCCAAAGGTCTGATCTTATCTGAGTGAATAGACGCATTAATATCTGTCTACGCGAAGACATAATTGTAGTAATTATCTTCAAACTTATTAGGATTAACACATGACTGAGCTTCTTTCTTCATATTTCGATTCTTCCCTTGTATATTTATAAGAAAAAACAAACCGCTCTATAATTTCTTAATGCCTGGTGTTTAGGGAAACATTTCATTGATCAGCCTCAATATACCTTTAATCACTATCCAACTGTATGTCTGGATAAGTCTTGCACACCGCTTCAGAAATTAGGTCAACAAGGAGTGTTAGTTTGGACGAACAGGCACGCTCACAAACATAAGAATGTTGAAGAAATCTCTTGAATAACTCACTTGAACTCCTACAACAATTATAAATCCTTTCAAACATCAGTTTCTTTGAGTAATCCGTATAAAGAACATAAGACCTTGCAATTAGTTTATTTTAAAACTCGATTTACTTTATTAGACTTTTCATACTGATTGACATAATATTCTAAATTTTGTCGTAACAAAATTTTGGAAAATTTAAGCATCTCATGATCTTTCCTTCACATAGACTCACCCATAAATCATGAAGTAATGCTAAGCTTCACAAATACCCATTGAGACTAGATGTTCTTAGTCTATGTACCTTGTCTATCCTAAAGATCTACACACTTAAACTCTTTTGAACATTTTGTGGAAGAATAATGTATAAGGATTTCACGAAGACGGTCAAATAACATGTATTAATCCCAACTCGTTTCGAGCAAGTCCCATCAAACCATATGCATTTGTAAAAAGCCTCAAACTACACTAACTCCATAATAGGCATTTCAAATGTTTGTGACGAGAATTACGTCGTATCGGTTAACTAGTAGCTTCAAACACAAACACAATATATGGGGAAACTATTTGGTGGTGACATTGTCATTCAGATTGAGATTAACAACCTCAAACCTATCAAAACTTCTAATTATAATCACCCCTATCAAAAAATTTTAAAAACTAATAATCTCATACTCTAACTTTGTAACGTTCAAGATAGCTGAAATAAAGGGCAATATTGATAGTTGGTTGTTACACCTCCAAGACGGTGGAGGTGTGGAGGGTTAGTTGTGGTACACCCTACATACAAACATCAACACTACATTTAGGATGGATCATGTGCCGGATCAAGAATTGATTGGAGACAAATCGAACTATTATATCATGAAGTTGGAAATTAGACGACTTAGAGAACTTAGAATTCATCTCAAGTGATCCTACACTAAGAAATTATCTTTCCGAAAACGATGTACCCTTTTTGCATAGTTACCTTCAAACCAAATGGACCTTAGAGGACACCTTGGAGAAGGAAGGAGCTTCTTTTAACACGAGACTCATGATGAATGCCAAATAATATTGAGCAACAACCATGTTGTCACTTACGTATTTCTCAAGGAAGAAAAACTATATATACTGAGAGGATATGGTTAAAGCACCCAAGTAAACAATATAGAGTTATGGTTTACACACCCTTACAAATTTTTGTTTGAGAGTCACAATAAATGGCCACGTTAATACTTGAAAACGGTGAAAAAATCGCAATCTAATATCGTTACTAAACTCTGAAGCATGGTGACATCATACAGAGTTATCTTCTACATACATCTCAACTCAACCCTGTTGTGTGTACATATTATCTTTGAACTGCATAGGATTGAATAGTCCATCTCTGGACTAACTACTTCCTTGGAGCCCTGGCACGAACCGATAAGCCGAATTTAGTTACTACTGTACTAACACCCACTCACGATCGTGTTACTCATCTTAAAACAACTTATCTATCATGTAGACTGAGACACTCGTATTCTTTTTCATTCGTTTAGAAGATCAAAATATTTTCTACCATCGGTGAATTAGACAAAATGAAGTAATCAGATAAAATGTAACATAGGGAAGCCTTCTCGAAGCACAAATTGCTAACATTCAACATCTTCGATGGACATAGTCGAATTATATCACCCTTCAAGAAGTTGTCACAAAAGACGATGGTTATCCGGTCAGTTATGTGTACCGGCCTCATCCACCAACTGACAGACAAACAAAAACACAATACAAATGACTAGAGAACATGTAACATCAGTGCCGGAACCAGTATCAGAACAGTGATCTCAACAGTAACACGAACAATAATCAGGGACAAACTATATGTATTTCAAGGTATGTCATGTTCACATCATGTATCATTATCATTTTGTGTTATCAAGGAGCAAATTCAGGATCATTTCAGAAAACAAAGCTCAAAACTATGGTTCATCAGTCAGATAATTATCTAGCGATACAGGACCATCATGTGATTATCTGTTAGGATTCTATTATGTATAAACGTATGTGAGGCTTTACAGAACAAAACAATAATGGATGTCGTTACGTGAATGCTAAACCGACGGATTATCCGGTATAGGTGACGATCTGTACGAATATATCTGAAAGTTTAACGTTTTGAATGATATACAATAATTAGAAAACCATATTGAAAAGTATAGTTATCGTCGTGTTCGTATGGGTGACGATTCGAACGAATATGCGCGACGACTGTACGATTCGATTTTTAATCAGTTAATTAAATATTTCAGAAATTTAAAATAAATGGAAGATATTTAGTTAATTTACTAGGAATAACCACCTAAAATAATTTTATGAACTCTTGTTTTAAAACCGAGAAGTTTCGTTACGAAAATGAAACGAAAACGACGTTTTACGCGAAACCAAGCAAAACCGAACGAACCTGAACGAACCCGGGTATTTCTAAGCCATTTCATGTGGCATTTAATACCACAACCACCACCACCAGCCAGCCTTCTTCTCCAATTTCTTCCATCTCTCTCTACTTTCTCTCTCTAGAAACCATAGCCATAACTCTCTCAAATCTTCACAAAATCGAGTGCTTTTGATGTCAAAACGACCACTATCACTTGTAGACCACGAAAGTACAAAGGATCTAAGCTTTCATCCGTCAGATTCGAGGTAAAATCATGTTAAAGCTTTGGTTTTAGGGTTTGAAAACCCTAGTTCGAACCCCACTTAGAAACCGGCATTTATCCTTCAAAACCATAGGAAATCACCATGAGACACACTTAGAATAAGTTAGGAACTTGTTGTACACCATGGACTAGCCATTTGATTGAAGAAACCATGGTTGCACTTGAGGGAGCTCAACTTGGCCGAATGGCCAATCCACCAACTCACCGAATGAGCCTTGAACCCCATTCGGCCAAATAAGACAACCACCGAAGCAGCATTCAGTCGGCCAGCATCCTCATTCAGTAGGCCAATGGTTATTCTCTCGTCCTAGCACCTCCTTCGGTCGGAACCTCACTCGATCGGCCTAAGCCAGTCGGCCAATAGACCATTCGGTCGGGCCAGGGCACCATTCGCCTGAACCCCACTCTGCCAACCTTAGTTCGGCTAAGGCCATGCGGCCAAGCCCTTCGGCCAACTCTTTCGCACCTGGTCATCCTTCGGGCAAGGGTCTCAATCGGGGTACCACATTTGGCCCAGCACTTATTCGGCCAACCCAACTTCTTTCGAGCAGCCCAGACAGTTATTCGCTCGGGTCAGTTGGATCGGCCCAGTTGTTTCGGTCCACACTCATATGGCCCACTCTACTACAGCCATGTCACTTAGGTTGAACACATGGGCTAGAATTGGTATAAGCATGCATGAGGAATCAATATGCATGGGCATGCATGTTGTATATATGTGCATGGGAACTTCACGTGGATGCATGCATGGTGTGAGAATTAAACATGAGTTCGTTTCAAGAAAAACAATGGATAGGGTTTCTAAGGGATGGTTTTCTTAAATCATACAACTAATTAAATGAGGGTTATCAACAACTTTTGGAATCAACACATTGAGAAATCCCGAGGGATCAAAACAATAACCTAAGGCTTGGGAGGTTAATTTAAGTATTAACACCTAATCCTTAGGAGGTTTTATAAGAATGGGTAACTAATTTAGATGATTCATTCGAGTTATCTAGGTCTAGTTATGCAAACCGTTGTCCAAAGAACCAATGGACAATCAAAATGTAGTAATGGGCGCGAGGTTAGTCCAATGGGCTTAACCCAAGCCCATCACGTGTAAATTACATTTCTTAAATTAATTATGTTTTAATAAAATAAATTAAACTATAAACGTTATTAAATTACATTAAATGATTTTTTTATCTAAATGTTAACTTAGTTAGATTTAAACTAAAAACGTTTTAACTAAAGGCTTGTAGTGATTAATCGTGGGATAAGGGTTACGAATGGGTAGTTAATTAGACTAGTAGATAGAATCTTAGAAACACATTAGTATAGGACACTTAGTCGCACACCGAGACCAAACCCTAGCTACGTCTATTATAAATACTTATCGTATTCGAATCCTCTTAAAACAACTCAGGTACTAAAGATACATAAACCGCAAGTAACGAGCGCGCATTTTGTGATAAATCATTTGCACAGCAACACAGGTGAGTTCATTGCCCCTTTTTCTAAACATTTTTGTTTTCAAACGCGGGGCTGAGAAGCATGCGTAAACCTTTTTTTTATTTAAATTGTTTTACGTAAATGCTTTTATTTACTGTATGCTTTATATATACTTGTTTATACTCCTAGACTCCTGTCTAGGTATTTGTATGGAGAATTTACTAATTGTAACACCCAAACTTTCCACACGATTACACGTGTCCCATTTTAGGTCCCAGATTAAACTTTCTCAAAAATTTTGTTCGGAAGCGTAAAAATAACATTTCATAAGTTAAACACACTCAATTTCAAATCATTTACATTTATGATTAATAAAACTAGTGTGTTTAAGTTTAATACCATCAGAGAATTTTACAAAACGTTTGGTTCTGCTTCATAACATGCCCGATCAGATCGCCCGATGCATATCTATCTTTGACCTGTAACATCACATATAAGTCACCATTAGTTCATACGAACTAAGTAAGTAACCCCTCCCCGAGTTCCCACAACTCATTTAACACATCCACATACATATCATATGGATGTTTATCATATCTAGATAATAATATATTATCCAATACAACTTTATCACCAGCACCTCTGGCTAATTTAAAACACAATAATCACCATATATATATATATATCATTGGGTCAACCAATTTCCCACACACCTGTGGTTTCAACAATTCAATTTCCGGTGTAACCGGTTATCCACACATTGGCGGTATCATACACATATTAAGTCTTAAGATGTTCACCCACCGGTCCTTTCATCTAAGACAACTGCTAGCACCTCTAGCTAGTGTATCCCGTAACACATTACGGATACACTACCGATGTCCCAAATATAATTTGGTAACAATATTCAATCACATACAAACGATCCATTATTGGATCGTTTCCACCCAAAACCCCATGAATCACCCATTCATGTACAATTATTATAGTTTAACACCACACATACATGTGCATATTTCCAGTCCACCATTTGTTCACACACCTTGTGAATCAATTACATTGGAATTGCAAGTCTTATGTTCACACACCTTATGAATCCAAAACATGCATATTTCCAATCCACCATTTGTTCACACACCTTGTGAATCAATTACATTGGAATTGCAAGTCTTATGTTCACACACCTTGTGAATCAAAGCATGCATATTTCCAATCCACCATTTGTTCACACACCTTGTGAATCAATTACATTGGAATTGCAAGTTTTATGTTCACACACCTTGTGAATCCAAAACATGCATATTTCCAATCCACCATTCATCCCAACAATGCATATTCCACATGCATTGTCAAGTTAAACACCAATTCATTATAACAATGCATATTCCACCTACATTGTTAATTTAAACACCAATTTATTATAACAATGCATATTCCACCTACATTGTTAATTTTAAACACCAATTTATTATAACAATGCATATTCCACCTACATTGTTAATTTTTAAACACCAATTCATCCCGACAACGCATATTCCACATACATTGTCAAGTTAAACACCAATTCATTATAACAATGCATATTCCACCTACATTGTTAATTTAAACACCAATTTATTAATTAATCACCGGTTCATCCGGTTATTCCAATGCAAATATATTGCATACACGTTTCTCATTGAAACACCACAACACAAACTAAAGGATTTCTCATCCATTAGTTTCAATCACATATATCAGACATACAAGTAGACTCATTCTACTTCTTATAGGTAATGTTACAGTAAGTTGGGTAACTTACCTGGTTCATACGATTGTTCACTTCTTACAACCTCCACTTCTGTGAATTGTCACTTGACCTCTATCACCAACACCTAGTTGCATATTCACACATATACAACTATATTCAATACATATAACACATACAATCAAGTTCAACTCACTTGACTGGTCTGACTTTCTCAAAGTCAACTTATCACATAATTTACTCTATCTTACTATATTTAGTAAGTATTAGTCAATTAATCATATCCCATGCCTTCCTTAGGCATTTCATCAAATAATTGATGTTCATTATATTAGTTATGATCTCAATCACTTCTTTTAATCAAAATTCATTTATGATCATAACTGTTAATAATTTTTTTAACATCAATTCATCAAAATCATCATTCAACCCATGGATCATAATCCATATATATTTCAAAACAACAATTTACCCATCCTACTAGTTATCCCACCATGATATGGGTTTCATAACAACCGGACATTATCCCGGCTTTAAAACGAAGATTTCACCAACCAAATATCAACTTCTTCGTTTCTAACAATCCCTAGTTATCAACTAGGCAATAATCAATACCCATAATCATAGTAATACATTTAAAACTAAACTTAATCCACAAAATATCAAACTAGTAGGAGAGATCGAATCATTACCCTTTTGAACGAAGTTCTCGGATGAAAACGACGATCAGGAGTGATATAATCAAACCCTAGTTCGATCCGAACATCTGGATGGCTTCAAAACACTCATCTAGCCCCAAAAAGTTGCTCTGTTCGTCCCTGGGTGTGTTTGAGGTCGAGAGAAGTAATAAAATAAAATTCTGAAATGAAATCTGATAAGAATAGGAATCTGTCAAACCGCCACACCCGTCGCGTACCGCGAAGCGGGGCAAAAGAATTCTTCGCGTACCGCGAAGAAATCCGGAGTCCTCAGATATTTTGGGTGCTTCGCGTACCGCGACGGAGCTTCAGAATCACCTTCGCGTACCGCGAAAAGTCCCAAAACATAACATCTTTGTAATTTTCTTCGTTTCGTGATTCCGGACAATCCGTAACCCCGTTTCACGCACGGTTTTCTTCCACGTTCATGATTTCTCAGATACTATCAACCTATAATAATTACAATCATCAAATCAACATGGATTTCTAGAACAATCACATGTGCTTTTGCCATTGATGATGTCATTCTCACATATTTTCAATTTACAACCATCGCAATCGTTAAATTAACGATTATTTCAAATACATTTATTTATTAAAAACAGGTTGTTACAAATCTCCCCTCCTTACAAAGGTTTCGTCCCCGAAACCGCTTATACCTTAAAAGAAAGGATAAAATTTCTTCCTGTCATCTTCTGACTACCACGTGGCTTCAGATTCCCTTCTGTCTTTTTCCATTGAACCTTTACCTGGCTCAAGGACTTGTTTCTCAAATGTTTGACCTTTCGGTCTAATATAGTTACCGGCTTTTCCACATAGTTCAACTTGTCATCAATTTCCAAGTCTTCTAGTGGTACATAAGCCGATTCATCATCCAAATATTTTCTCAGATATGACACATGAAAAGTGTCATGTATGCCATTCAATTCCTATGGTAGCTCAAGACAATCAGCAACATCGCCAATTCGAGCTATAATATTGAATGGTCAAATGAAACGCGGCTTAACTTCTCTTGTTTTCTAAAATATATAACACATTTCCAAGGATAGACCTTTAACACTACAAAATTTCCCACCTAGAACTCAATAGTCCTCCTATGCTTATCAACATAGGAATTTCTGACGGTCTTGTGCCGCCTTCAAATGAACTAGAATCTGATCTATAAGTTCATTTGTTACTTTAACTACTTTTTTTATTTGTCAATTCTCATTTCCCAACTTCTCCCCAACACAGAAGTACGATATTTCCTCCATACTACATTTCATATGGAGGCATTCCAATACTGGAATGATAACTGTTATCGTATGAGAACTCGGCTAAAGGTAAATAATCATCCCAACTACCCCCAAATTTAATTATACACGCTCGTAACATATCCTCCAACATTTGAATGGTCCTTTGACTTTGACCAACAATCTGAGGATGATACGCCGTGCTTATTAACAATCCTAATTATTCCTGAAATTTCACCAGAAATAATCGTCATAGGCACACCATGCCTAGACACCACTTCTCTAACATATATTTTAAGCATAATTAAACATTTATCCTTAGATACACATGATCATTATACATGATTCTACAATATCAATCTGCAATTGATTACTTGGTTTGACTTTCTTCATTCAAACCAAACCATACACTCAAGTGTATTTCTACATACATCTTATCTCTATTTTGAATATTCACATAAATATTCATCCCATCATATGTATAAATACAATTTATACATATTATAAATATCATATTTCTTTACAAATAGGCTTAACCTTGACTTTTTAAAGTCAAACATCATGTATAACGTACTCAACACACAACAATCGAATGATTTAACATTCGCGTTATCCATTCATTCCATAACCGAATGACTTCACATTCGCGTTATTCGTTATCTCATAATAGCTATTAATTACACACAATGGTAATTAGTGCATTCATTCACATAGATAGACATTCTTATCTACCATTCCTGCTCAACCATTATCATTTAACACAATGCATGTGTGTACACACAAACTCCAGTTGTACATCATATTTCCCAAAAGTCAAACTTAAACAATTTGACTCTTGAAATTTGATGTCTACACTCTTGTAGATCATCTATTGTTCACAAAATATCTACATTAAGATGGTTATTTACACTCTTGTAAATCAACTCAATCGTTATTACTTGTTGAATGTTCACATACCTCGTAAATCATTCAATTACAATAACCACACTAACTATAACCATTTATATCAAATTCAATTAAAACAACAATTCACATATACGCTAATTGCACAAACAATTTTTAGTGTGGACTCACCCAGTCCTATAACAACAAGTTAAACAAAATGAATAACTTATTATCATGTACATATACATGAATTACCCCCAACGCCACAAAATTGTGGACTTACATTACAAACACCAACGCCATTTCATTATGGATTTACCTACAAATATTAATGCCACGCACCAGTGGTCTTACATCAGTTTCACACAAATGTGAATCGTCCCCTATTATCTGTGTTAGTTATTTTAAACATATAACTACACCTTTATTAGTTATGCAATTTATCATAACATTAATCAATTCCACAATCCAAATACCACCCCATGTGGTTCCATATTCATATATTTCCACACAATGTGGATTACCATCAATTTATAGTATCAACTATAAATTTTCATTTAATAATTCCTTTCAACTTATGCAATTAGCACATAACATCCATCCAATACTACAAGACATCTATCAAGTAGTTAATTACCACCATCATGTGGTTTCATATCCTCAACATTTCATAACACATATGGTCAATTTACCATTCTTTTTATCATCATTACTACAAGTCAATTACAAGTAGTAACAACAACATAATCACACAACACATAAACACTAATATGTCTTATGGTTGCATATTAGAGAGTATGTAACTTACTTATTCACATTAATCATAACTTTGACTTTTAAAAGTCCACGTTGTTCAACGCATACTCACGTATTGACCAATCCACACGCATGTGGATTCTTTCCAATGCCTCACTAAGGAGGACTTACATGATAACCCAATGTCATTCTAAGATGGTTTTACACATCTAACACAAGGCCACTCACTAGTGGACTTACAAACAAAGTCAACGCCACTCACAAGTGGTCTTATATGATAAATCCAATGCCATCCACCGATGGTCTTACATGTTAAATCCAATGCCACCCACCAGTGGTCTTACATGACAATATTAATCATCATTTCCTTGAGACTTCCTTTTTCACCAAGGATTCTCAAGATAGGTAATCACACCACCTGTGATTTACCTAAACTCCATATTTTCTCCATGGGAAGATCACACCACTTGTGATTCAACCCATTTTGCATTCACACACTTTGTGAATTGCTTGACTATTTCAGTCAAATTTCAAATAAGAAGTTCACACCACTTGTGAATCATTCTTATTCCTCCATATCATTTATAAACATAACAAATGACAATAACTAAGTAATTTAAATACTTATTACATGTTATTGTCAACACCAAGTAATAATAAAAAAAAATTGTTAATGGGTTAACTCCACCCAACAATTTTCATCACCACACACACATTAACCTTCATGGTAATTAACTTTAATCTACTCACTAGTAGATAACACGATTGCCACCACAATATTTTTGTACACTTATTTGTACATTTAATTCAACACACACATTGTGTTTAATTCACACACTTAATATGCAACACGTATTATTCAAGACATTACTGTCATACCCATGTGACTTACACGCCCATCGTGTATAGATGCCCATATATTTAGTGGGTCAATCCCATAGTAAACACAATTACTATTCAACATTTACCACTCAAGACATTTACATCACACTTACTGTGATTTACACACTCAATGTGTATTATTGCCCATATCCCCAATGGGTCAATTACGTAGTACACTCAATTACTAACCATCACTCAAAATCAATTTACCTTAATCTCAATATCTAAGTATAAAATGATTTTCATAAAGAACTTGTTCATATCATGTTTGCACTAGTAAGTTGGCCAGACATACTAGTTCACTCATTATATGCCCAATTCCTTACTTCATTTATGTTATACTCAAGACATTGATTTCAGTTTCAAATAATTACATAATCACATTTTATATGTATTGATTCACAATACATTTATCAATTATAACACAGGAAATAGATATGCTAACCTCATACATTCGGCATCATGATCGAGTCTTCGAATCAAACGTTATGTTTCCATATCAAGAGCACACGAGTTTGAGATCAAGACGCACTTGATTCACTCAAACCATTGCTCTGATACCAACTCTGTAACACCCAAACTTTCCACACGATTACACGTGTCCCATTTTAGGTCCCAGATTAAACTTTCTCAAAAATTTTGTTCGGAAGCGTAAAAATAACATTTCATAAGTTAAACACACTCAATTTCAAATCATTTACATTTATGATTAATAAAACTAGTGTGTTTAAGTTTAATACCATCAGAGAATTTTACATAACGTTTGGTTCTGCTTCATAACATGCCCGATCAGATCGCCCGATGCATATCTATCTTTGACATGTAACATCACATATAAGTCACCATTAGTTCATACGAACTAAGTAAGTAACCCCTCCCCGAGTTCCCACAACTCATTTAACACATCCACATACATATCATATGGATGTTTATCATATCTAGATAATAATATATTATCCAATACAACTTTATCACCAGCACCTCTGGCTAATTTAAAACACAATAATCACCATATATATATATATATATCATTGGGTCAACCAATTTCCCACACACCTGTGGTTTCAACAATTCAATTTCCGGTGTAACCGGTTATCCACACATTGGTGGTATCATACACATATTAAGTCTTAAGATGTTCACCCACCGGTCCTTTCATCTAAGACAACTGCTAGCACCTCTAGCTAGTGTATCCCGTAACACATTACGGATACACTACCGATGTCCCAAATATAATTTGGTAACAATATTCAATCACATACAAACGATCCACTATTGGATCGTTTCCACCCAAAACCCCATGAATCACCCATTCATGTACAATTATTATAGTTTAACACCACACATACATGTGCATATTTCCAGTCCACCATTTGTTCACACACCTTGTGAATCAATTACATTGGAATTGCAAGTCTTATGTTCACACACCTTATGAATCCAAAACATGCATATTTCCAATCCACCATTTGTTCACACACCTTGTGAATCAATTACATTGGAATTGCAAGTCTTATGTTCACACACCTTGTGAATCAAAGCATGCATATTTCCAATCCACCATTTGTTCACACACCTTGTGAATCAATTACATTGGAATTGCAAGTTTTATGTTCACACACCTTGTGAATCCAAAACATGCATATTTCCAATCCACCATTCATCCCAACAATGCATATTCCACATGCATTGTCAAGTTAAACACCAATTCATTATAACAATGCATATTCCACCTACATTGTTAATTTAAACACCAATTTATTATAACAATGCATATTCCACCTACATTGTTAATTTTAAACACCAATTTATTATAACAATGCATATTCCACCTACATTGTTAATTTTTAAACACCAATTCATCCCGACAACGCATATTCCACATACATTGTCAAGTTAAACACCAATTCATTATAACAATGCATATTCCACCTACATTGTTAATTTAAACACCAATTTATTAATTAATCACCGGTTCATCCGGTTATTCCAATGCAAATATATTGCATACACGTTTCTCATTGAAACACCACAACACAAACTAAAGGATTTCTCATCCATTAGTTTCAATCACATATATCAGACATACAAGTAGACTCATTCTACTTCTTATAGGTAATGTTACAGTAAGTTGGGTAACTTACCTGGTTCATACGATTGTTCACTTCTTACAACCTCCACTTCTGTGAATTGTCACTTGACCTCTATCACCAACACCTAGTTGCATATTCACACATATACAACTATATTCAATACATATAACACATACAATCAAGTTCAACTCACTTGACTGGTCTGACTTTCTCAAAGTCAACTTATCACATAATTTACTCTATCTTACTATATTTAGTAAGTATTAGTCAATTAATCATATCCCATGCCTTCCTTAGGCATTTCATCAAATAATTGATGTTCATTATATTAGTTATGATCTCAATCACTTCTTTTAATCAAAATTCATTTATGATCATAACTGTTAATAATTTTTTTAACATCAATTCATCAAAATCATCATTCAACCCATGGATCATAATCCATATATATTTCAAAACAACAATTTACCCATCCTACTAGTTATCCCACCATGATATGGGTTTCATAACAACCGGACATTATCCCGGCTTTAAAACGAAGATTTCACCAACCAAATATCAACTTCTTCGTTTCTAACAATCCCTAGTTATCAACTAGGCAATAATCAATACCCATAATCATAGTAATACATTTAAAACTAAATTTAATCCACAAAATATCAAACTAGTAGGAGAGATCGAATCATTACCCTTTTGAACGAAGTTCTTGGATGAAAACGACGATCAGGAGTGATATAATCAAACCCTAGTTCGATCCGAACATCTGGATGGCTTCAAAACACTCATCTAGCCCCAAAAAGTTGCTCTGTTCGTCCCTGGGTGTGTTTGAGGTCGAGAGAAGTAATAAAATAAAATTCTGAAATGAAATCTGATAAGAATAGGAATCTGTCAAACCGCCACACCCGTCGCGTACCGCGAAGTGGGGCAAAAGAATTCTTCGCGTACCGCGAAGAAATCCGGAGTCCTCAGATATTTTGGGTGCTTCGCGTACCGCGACGGAGCTTCAGAATCACCTTCGCGTACCGCGAAGAGTCCCAAAACATAACATCTTTGTAATTTTCTTCGTTTCGTGATTCCGGACAATCCGTAACCCCGTTTCACGCACGGTTTTCTTCCACGTTCATGATTTCTCAGATACTATCAACCTATAATAATTACAATCATCAAATCAACATGGATTTCTAGAACAATCACATGTGCTTTTGCCATTGATGATGTAATTCTCACATATTTTCAATTTACAACCATCGCAATCGTTAAATTAACGATTATTTCAAATACATTTATTTATTAAAAACATGTTGTTACACTAATGAATGAATTAATTACTCTTACGAGTAACACCTTAATTCTAAATCTCATAAACAAATGTCCATCAAGTTTAAATTCAAGAATCTAAATTCAAAGTGAAATCAAAAGAACTAAAGCTAAAGATCAAATTCCATGGAATCTAATCCAGTGGGTGATCAATAAACTAAGGATCCTACTCAAGAATCTATAATCATTGTGGAGGTCAGGGAATTCTAAAGGATCAGAATCAAGAGAATCAAGGAAATCATAACCGTGTGTGAATCATTGAAATAATGAAATCATTAAGATCTAATGAAATCCTTAATGTTTAAGTTAAGGTGGATGTCAGTTGTATGTGAATCAAGACCACGTGTAACACACAGAAAGTCCCGTCACAATAGTAGACTCTTGTAGTCAAGCTATATGGGCATAACTAAAACAATCAAACGAAATCAAGAGAACACAGACGATCAAGAATCAAAGGATATCCTAAAGTCCCGACATGTACAGTAGGCCAGAGGGTCAAGCTGATATGGGCATCATGAAACTCCCGACACATACAGGTAGACTCATTTGGGTCATGCCTGATATGGGCCACGTGTGAGAGGGTACAACTTGGACAACCACCAACAACTAAGTCTAATTGATTGAGTCAAATAAGGCCCAATCATCATGTCTTAGTTGTATTTGAATGATTAATTATTAATTTAATTAACCATTTAATATTATATTTCTACAAGTGCTTTGGGGGTAATCATGAATACATGGTGAACTCAAGAGATCAGAGGTGATTCTATTTGTGGAAATCAAAATCTAAAATGAAGGTTAATGGAGTGAAACGCTTAATTATCATTAACAACAATATGCTAAGCAGTCTGGTATATAGTGGGACGGTGGCTGGGGCTTGTCCCCTACATATGCCCTATATATAAGCATACTTGATTGGATAGCATAGGTGGTCGTTGATGAGGTTAAGGTTGTCATTTCGGGGGATCAAGGTAAACATTTTCAGGGTAATCAAATACTATGAATCAAATGTTATGGAATCAATGATGTGGGATGAAACGCTTAATTATCACCAGAAACAATATATCATGCGGTTTGGTATGTGGTGGGACGGTGGCTGGGCGGGCGGTAAGTTCGACCCTACATATGCCCTATATATAAGCATACTGAACTGGATGGTATAGGTGTTAATTGTGAGGTTAAGGTTGTCATTCAAGTGGTTATTCAAACTCATTTTTAAATAAAACTACATGAACTCACCAACCATGTGTTGACTTGATCTTTTTGCATTACTTCTCAGGTGACGAACAGGTCAACTAAGAGGTTATTACTTTTAGACTAGGATACCAGTTAGAGGACCTAGCTTTTTGGACCTGCATATTTTTGAAGCATCATTTTACAGATTTATTTTGTATATCTTGATCAGTTACAAGATAGAAAAATTATGATGTTGAAGTAGATTTACATTGTTAAATTATGAACTAAACTGGTGTAATTTAATTTTGTAATTCTATTTTCATTTAGTAGTTTCTCATTTATATATCATGTGTAATGTAAACAATCTAATCATTCCGATTATCATTCCCGATATCGCGCCCCGGGAACCTTCTGCCCGACGGGGAAGTCGATCCAACCCGCCGGCTCGGGGTGTGACAGAACATGCTGAGAGCAAGCACGAATAATTCTAATCACACATGAGAACACGAGGATTAGATGATGAAAAAGTAACCTCATTTATTTAAGAACACTATGCCTCAAACAAATAACAATAATTGAATTTTGGGGACAAAATTCCTATTCAACAAGGGGATGATGCAACAACTTGAAAAGTTTTGTTTTCACACTCCTAACATCTTTTGTTTTCATTCTACTAACATCAATCAATTTTCGGGACGAAAATTCTTTTAACAAGGGGATGATGTGACATATGGTAATTTTGGGTCAACCCTTAGGTTAAACTCAACTCTTATATTTCATTAATAGTTAATTCTATTTGTGACAACCGGTATACGTGCTGGGATTAGTTCGAAAATCCAAGGGTGTACACGACAGCAACAGAGAATACTATAGTGCGAGAGTAACTAGAACGATAACAAATACATAGTTCAATACGATGGATATCCTAAAGCAAAATGGATATCTAAGGAATCACACAAATATGATGCAACAGAAAATACAAGCGTCTTGTGAGGGAAAACAATAAATCAAACCTAAATAGATAGCATTCTCAGGATACCAAACTAACAGGGTATTCATGTGGGTGACGATTCATATGAATATGTCGTTGGACTTGATATGACACAAGTTGGATCTTCAGCGAGAATTAGTTTCTTCCGCAGGTCGTTTCAAATGATATCTTTACCTTAGAAAAAACAAAGTCAGAAAATCAGACGAACGTTGTATTTGTGTGAGTGACGATTCATACAACCGCATACGTGAGTGTGATACTTCTGATAAAAATTTAATAACTGTTTAAAAATACTTATTGCAAACTATTTTAAGAAACGAACGTAAAAAAAGATAAAAGAATTTTTAAATAATAAAATTTGTACGCACACGGTCATTTGTACCAATGAGCATTCATTCGTGCAAATGAGTCACCAACACAAGCTTTTTCAACCATAGATTCACTCGTGCAAATGAGAGCATTCGTGCAACAACACAAATATAAAAGCAACACTTATGTTTTTCATTCTCATTTTTCACCCAACTCACCCAAATAAAACCCTATTCATCCCTCACGAGATTCGGTCATTTCCTCATGAAATCGGACCATTTTGGCTTCCAAATCGTGTGTATTTCATCACCGACATCTTCATTTCAAGATTTCAACCTTTTTCGAGGCTTTTTCGTCAAATGCAAGATGCATAGTGAGTATTAACACCAATCCTTTACCCCAAAACACTCCAAAACGTTTTGGCATCATTTTTGGCCATAAAAACACCACAAATAACTCGCGATTTCAAAAATGGCGTTTTTGGTGGATCTGTAGGCGAATGAACCATGCAATGGGCTCATTCGTACGAATGAGACACACCATTCGCCTGAAGAACTCACTAGAATGAACCCTTGGACGAATGAACACTTGTATGAATGAACACCTGTACGAATGTAACAGACTCATTCACATGAGGAATCATATGAATGAGGACCTAGTCGCACGAATGGAACACAAGAATGGTAAGGGAAATTTGCATGACCCCATTCATACGAATGAAGGTCATTCGTACAAACAGACCATTCGTACAAAGAGGAGATAAAAAATGGCTAAATGTTGAACGTTCCCTCGATACTATCGATATCGAAAAAACTGATTCTTAGCTTAAATTTCAAATTTAATCATAACAAATAATAGTTAAAAATACATTTTCCAAAATCACGTTAGGAAGGATACACTTGACATCCAACATCAATTAATCATGGAATACATGAAAACACAGGATTCAAACCAAGTGAATACATCGAGCGCGTGCTTTGACGACTTACGAACCTTAACCACAAGTGAGTTCATAGACCCCCTTTTTCTTCAACTTTTTGCCTTCCAAATCATTTGGGGCTGAGAACATGAAACCTTTTATTCGAATGTTATTCAAACAAGATTTATTTTCGAAACATTTTAATGATGGAATTATTTTCAATACCTCTTATTCAAATGTTATTCGATTAAGGGCTTTTAATCACGTTTTTACTAAGCGTTCATCGCATCGAGAAAATTTTTCAAACTCAAATGACAATGGTTTTTGAATGTCTCAAATAAAAACAATTAATAAGGACTTGTCCGTCAACCATAACATTTTGAGGCTTTAAGCCCAACCAAAAGGTGAAGTGACACAATCCAAAAAATTGTGTTGATTTACAAATCAAAAACGTGCATTTTCATGTGAATCATCATTAAACAAACAAAAAGTTTAATAGAATGTCTGTTTAGGATAATTCACAAGAACATGTGCCCACAAAATACAAATCAAGAATTCATGTAGGAATTCTCACATCAGTCCATTTTTCAAGAGTCATTTACCATTCGTTGACAGGGTCAACCGACGGTAACGTAGATGGTAACATAAGTCTAACAAACTTCCAGCGCCGAGGCTGGTACGTTACGTGAACCTATCAAACGAATCAAGTCATAGGGTTGGATTTGCGAAATCCAACTAACAAGGGCAACTCAAGTTAGGTTTTGTAAATAATCATATGTGTGACATTATAAAAAGATTTCACTAATAAATCAAATTCAATATTTTCATTCGAGATATGACATAAACGATTTTCAAAATAGTGCCTGAACAAGTTAAAAACGGGTTCAACACAAACTATGCAAGGCACAAGAAGGAGAGAAATGAGAGAAATCCCCTTTTTCCTATCAAAGGCAAAGTCATGTCCGGTCAAGTGTGTGGTGGGCTGGCGGCTCCACTTGCTGGTATGTATGCCCTATACATAAACATCACTTGACTTGGCAAGATGATGTCGGTGAGGAGGTTAAAGGAGGTAATCTTGTGTGATTTTACAATTAACAAAAGGTGTAAATCTCCGATTTCAAGAGTAAACATGAAAACAAATTTCATTTTTATTTTTCAAGGGTCAATTTACAAAAAAATTGTGAAAACTTTATTTCAAAACGGGCGCAAATCTATAAATTCCATTAAGAACACAATCGTTGAATGTCGAAGGAGTGGTGGGATGGCGGTTGAGTTTCCGGCTCTATGTATTCCCTATACATAAGCTTACTTCGATATTTCGGTAAAGTGTTAGTAATGAGGTTTAGAGAGAGTATGCTTGTTCAAACGTGTCATGTTTTACGAAACCTAATTATTATAAAAATTGGCATGAACTCACCAACCTAGTGTTGACAGATTTTAACATGTTTCTCAGGTGACGAACATGTGTAAGCGTTATGCCTGTTAGGAAGCTAGGTAGGATCCAGATTAGAGGACCCTACAACTCCTTCATACAATCTTACAAGGCCATGATGACTACAAGATTTAAGACTTTCTCTTTTGCTAGCAATTTTGTGGACATCTTGGTCATATCCAAGATGTCCGAATCATATCATATTGTAAAAAAGTTAAATTATCAAGTCAATTGTAAATTAACTTTGATATATCAGTGTAAATTAGTGTTCTTATATTATCATGTGCTATATAAACAATATGATCATTCCGATTGAATCGCGCCTCGGGACTATTCCACCCGACGGGAAAGTCGATCCAACCTGCCGGCCCGGGGTGTGACATTATTCTCTTAAGGCACTTGGTTAAGTGTGGTTTGGTATAACACTTGTCACTCACGTTAAATTGCGAAACAGTTTCCATAACAGTAAGTCGGAAGACTTCGTAAATTCGCACATGCGTTATGGCTCGCGAACATTAATGAAATCTTAAAATGAACATAATAACTTTATAGGAATTAAATTGGAGGTTTACAATTAATTCCGAAAAAATTATTACGTACGAAAAAGCCTGAAACGCGCAATTTAAGCAGTAAACGAATAAACCGACAATACGAAGGACCATACATTATAATTTAAACTTATATCTGAGAAGTTGGAAGAATTTTCAGCGTTAGGAAGCTTTGAAATCGCTTAGGGTCAATAGGAACATAAAATATGAACTACGGGTGTCGGAAGTGTAAATATAGAAACTTAAACTAAACCCTAGCCTTTCCCTTGGCCGTTCACGACTTCTGTAACATTCTTTTAAATTGTAAAATAACTATATTCAATAAAGGGAATTATGACGCCATTTGAAATTTTCATTTATAAGAGTTACACACACATACATATATATTTTTATAATATATAAATAAATATGTGCATAATTATACAAGTACATACATACATATATATATATATATATATAAGAATACAAAATTTATCATACATATATGAATGTAACTAGGTATATATGTAATTATTATTTAAAAATTAAAGAAACATGTTTTTAAATTTTATTTATAATCATATAATATTTAGAATTTAATTGTAAATAAATAACTCAAACAAATAAATAAATTATAACAACTAAAGCATGGTTTAAACAAACTTGAGGGATATTTATTGCCAAAAACAGAACTAGAAGAGAAAGAAAAATCCCATGGGGAGAATCTGCCAAAGTCTCAAACTTCCCTCCTTCTCTACCCATTTTCCCTGCCTTCGACCCATGGTTCTCATTTTGACCCAAACAAAACCCGGATTCAATTCCACGCGATTACAGATGTCTCCAGCTCGATCAAACGCAATTTTGGGTAGTATTTGAATGAGATCATCAATCAGCAATTAAACGAATTAATGGGTATTAACTCGAAATTGTTAACTAAAAATACAATCAAAAAACGCGGTTATCAAAACCAACTTAAACGTGTTTAAAACTCGATCAGTCACACCCATGGATTCCGTTGATCCCTAAGAACATGTGTATGCAAAAGAAAGACCATCACAACCTCAAAATCAACGTGAATCGAGCCTGAAAGTCTCGGACTAGCGACTTCTATGCTCTCAAGTGAAATTCAATAAACCACAACCACTTGTATGTTTTTTATATACCATTATGTTGGAACAATAGCCCATCACTTATTTCCACAATCGAGCTTCAAATCACACTTAATCGATCGAAATGTGAACTGGGGTTTTGGGTTAACATGAAACTGATTTGGGGTAATTTTGAAGTTGATGTTTTATATTAAAGATACCAGTCTCTTACACATATCAATGTCTAGTTAACGGTAAAAGTGTGTGTGTGGAATTAGTTTGGTCGCGGGTTTGAGCCGGTTTCCAACTGGTTTTGGGCCAAATTTTTGAATTTCTTTTACAACTCCTAAACTATAATTATTTTTAAAATTCAGTTTTTACAGAAATTTTTTACAAAAAATAATTTATAAAGTTTAGTAAAGAAAATATAATTTTTATGATATAAATAAATATATATTTAAGATGTTATAAATCTATATATATATATATATATATTCAAATATGTATAAACTATATTTAATCATTAAATATGATTAAAAATCTTTAAATATAACTTATATTTATTTTAAAAATAATAACAAATAATACTTAAATATGAAAATCATTACAAAAATCATAATTTCGTTTTAACAACTTAACATATAAAGCATTTTTATATTTTATATATTCATATCTAAAATTTTATTTTAATAATATAACTTACTAGAAAAATTTTTAAACATCTATTTTATTTTAAACCCGATATTATTAAACTTATCAACGAATAAGTCAAACCAAACAAATCTTTTCATATTGGTGATCAATTTGAAATATCTTTAAAACAATTTTAGGTTTATAAACTTAAATTTGTTTTAGCCTTTAAAAACATTTGAAGGAGTTGCAGTTTAAAGAATTTCAACTTTAGAATTTTTAAAGATGTAAATGTAAACTTTTTCAATAAACTTGTTGTTATACATTCAAACTATACCACCAAACAAAACCTAACTCGATGACCTATTTAGACTTTAGGTATTTCATAGCAGCCATAGCTACTAGAACTTAAATATAGTGAACTATACAGGTTGATATTGAACTTGTTGGACAACCAAAGCTGCTAGTTGATTATATATTTCAAATCTATCAAAACTCATCAAAAGGTGAGCCTTCATAGCCTCTATTTTACTTGTTTTAATGTTTTAGATGTGAAACATTTTATTTTGAACTTAGCTTAACTTTGAACCATGTGAACTTAGCTTTTGAACTCGCGTTGATCACAACTTATCTATTTGTAAGCAATAATGGTTCCATTGGATTGACCACCCACCCAGGATGGGTATTCCCTATGGGGGAAAGCTCTTTGTGATTGTTCCTATTGATCAAACTTAACTATCTGATCTGCCTTAGGTTCATTTACAAGCTTTTTTCATTTTAGCTTAGGATTCACATGAGTTACCTTACCTATTATCAAACTTTTTTTCTTAGATGATTAAACCTATGATAACTTACCAACTCTTAGTTATAGAAAATTAAGTTATTTTAACTAAATGACCTAGACTATAATCATAGGATGTCTTAGTTTGAACTATATAGTTGTCATGCTAGGCCATGAACTCTTATTTGAAGTCTATATATAGTTGGTGAGAACAGTAGGTTTTAAACAGTTATAAACAAGTACATTGATAATACAATTGAATGCATATCATAAAAGTTTAACATGATGAATGAGGTCAGTCCACGACTTTCCATGATAGGTCAAATTTGACTATGTGATTACTTTGTGCTACTTGATTAGTCATTTGATAGATCAAATGTTTGAACCAAGTTTAGGATGCCTTAGTATTCACACAATAGACTTTTAGGGTTCAAAAATTCTCGACACCATTCTACGACTTGCACGAGGATCGATACTGCGAAGAATGATCTTATACTTCTAGGTCTAATTAAAACTTTGAATCCCGTCAATAGTCTTTAGGTTCATTTTAATGATTAGGAAACACATACAATCTGGAAGGTGGAATACATGTACTTTAGGGAGTTCTATCCAGGAAAGCATTTTGCATAAATTCAAATCAACCGATAGACCTGTTATGCTTTCCAGGGAACCCTTGGAGTGAGTATGAACCTATTGGACAAATTATGTCTTTCTGAAAGTTAAATTGAACTTAAACACTTTGATCTGTCAAAAGTATTCCTTTAGGAATACAATCCAAGTATTGCTTTGTGATTGAACCTTCCTTCGAAATCTCTATTCTTTATTTGAACTCTTTGAGTTATTTGAATTCTTATCCTTTTTCAATTGAACTCTTGTAGAATCATGCATCCTCGTCGTCACAGCAACGCAAACAACACCAACAAAACTAACACTAATGCCAACAACACCTCCAACACCAACAACCCTATTGTACAAGAGTTAGCCCATATCATTTCTCAGCAAATGGTTAACATGTTACCAACCTTGGTGACTTAGCTCAACCAAGCTACAAATGCGATCCCAGTTCAAAATAATGGCAAGGGAGGGGGCACAACTCCAATTTGAACCTTCGAACACTTCAACTCATGTAACCCTACAAAGTTCATGGGTTCTGAATGAGCAATTGAACTGCTCCGATGGTTTAAAATCATTAAGAGTACTTTTCTTCATCCGGACTTCCCTGAGAACCTTAAGGTTCGTTATGCCACAAGTGTATTTCAAAAAAGGGCACTTACTTGATGGAATGGTGAAAACCAAACTAGGGGTTCGGATGCTGCACTTGCTTTGACCTGGTCTGAAGTCAAGCAACTTATGACCAATGAATTTTGTCCTCGAAACGAAATGAGGAAGCTAAAAGACGAATTTTGGGAGCTCAAACAAGAAAGTGGGGAGAACCTAGCCATACGACCCATTTCCACGAACTTAGCTTACTTGTGTCACATTTGGTTACCCCACTAACCCGAGCCATTGAAAAGTACATTGGTGGTCTTCCCATTCAAATTCAAGACACTACTTTTGGTAGCAAGCCTACCACTCTGGAAGATGCTATTCGTTTGGCAGCAACCTTAACCGAAAATCATGGTAATGCTAGAACTTTAACAAGGAAAGGGGCCAAGAAACTTGAAACAAAGGCCAACATTGATGAGCCTTCTAAGGAGGCCAAAACTGAACCTATGAACCCCACAAAGCCAAATGCTCGCAAAAGAAAGGCTAGGAACTTCTCTATGGAGACCCCTGCTATTTTGGCTATCCTTCGAACAAGCAAGCTCCCCAAAGCAACAAGGCTTATATGCGAGTTCAACCTCTTTGCAACACTTGTAGGTTGAATCACCCACTTAAACGACAATGTCGTGGTTGCAATGTTTGTGGGAGGTATGGTCACTTTTCTAACACTTTCCGAAGTGAACCTCTAGTGCAACCACAAGCTTAACCAGCACAACTAGTGCAACCGATAAACAACCAACCCGCTGCAGCAGCCATCCCTGCCATAGCTAATAGAAGGGCTTGCTACGAATGTGGAGACCTCACCATTTAAGAAATCAATCCCCAAGAATTGCTGGCAGTAATCAAAGGGTGGCTCACATTTCATCTTAATGCCCAAGCAGCCCAAGCAAATCAGAATGTCGTAAATGGTACGTTTCTGATCAATAATTGTTATGCCTCTATGTTATTTGATTCTGGTGGTGATAGGAGTTTTGAGTCAAATAAGTTTGAACCTATATGTCACACCCTGCACCGCGTGTGGAATTCACATCGCGGTGACTACTGGTTGAATCATGACCAAGTTTTGAATAGAACAACCACAATGTTTACTATGTTGCATAATTTTAAATGTAATTTAAAATTCATGTCAGATGTAACTACCAAAATAATTACAACTACTCGACCTCAAAATAAAGTTTACAAAATAAGAGCAGAAAAGATAGTTAAACAAAAGGATTTAGTGAGTTTCTAGTCCACCCTAGCTGTTTCTTGATCTTGTTCTATTTTAATTAGGTCGCTTAGTTGTCCATGAAGTAACCTATCCTTGATCTCATGAGACATGTGAGAAAATGGTCAACTATGAATAGTTTGTGAGAACAATAGGTTTTAAACAGTTGTAAACAAGTATATTGATAATACCATTGAAAGCATATCATAAAAGTTGAACAAGATGAATGAGGTCAGTCCATGACTGTCCATGATAACATGCGTACTTGTGTTCAGGTCCCAATTTACATTTGGAGGTAGAACTGTAGTTGACATAAATGCGTCCAACATGGATCATGTTGTTAAATTTATTTAACAACTCCATGCTGTCATAGAGGAATCCAAGATGAACCTTGACGTTAAACTTAATTAAGACCAATCTCATGTTGCCGTACAAGCATGCAACATGGACCTTGATGTTAAACTTAATTAACACCAATCCCATGTTGCCGTAAAAGCATCCAACATGGACCTTTATGTTAAACTTAATTAACACCAATCCAATGTTGCATTAACGTGTCCGCTTTCCCTTGTTGTGATCACCCAGTACTAACGCTATGAATACGATTGATTATGTTAAAGTTGTACCATGATTGATGAACAATGTTGATATGATCTTTGATAAAACTGTTGAATGATGTAAAACCCTTGTAAAACTGGTTTTAGGTGAAATGGTTGCAAAAGTATTTTGTTCACATGCATCACCCCAAAAGTATTTATAAAGCAAGTAAAAGAGGGGCAATGTTCTCACCTAACAACATTAGTCTAAATCCTGAATGCAACTAGGCAATGAGACTTATAGTTGAATCATATAACATCGTAATCGTACATATTATAAGGTTTGTTTATGTTACTTGATTTTCATCGAGTTAACTTGTTACTTGATTCCTTAAGTACATATGTTATATGATTAAAGTTGTTGAAAAGTTGTTAAGTGATGAACTACCGATACAATCAATATCAATAGTGGCATCTGATGGTTTGTTTGAAAATGTTAGAAAGTTTCTAAGTATAGAACTACCGATACCAAGAGTATCGCTAGTTATGATTTCTATTAATTGAAGAAGTAAACCTTAGTTCACTTAATGTTATCAAGCAAGAGTTGGTATTACCAATTTAGTATCTTGGTTATCAAATTATCTAGGCCTTGAACATTTAGAGTGCAAAATAGGTCACACATGGTCCCATTTGACCCTATCATGTTCATCAAGCTCGTATGTTGTTAAACCGATTGGATTCGGACCCTTTTAGGATTTGTAACCCTTGGATCTCATTGATGATACTGGGTTTGAAGGCCTGGGCTGAAAAGGGGAGTAGTGTCGACACAACACTTAGAAAAATCTAAGGAAACCCATCGATACTAGTAATATAGATAGCAACTTGGGATCGACAATAGGGACCTTCGAACTTGTTAGTTTCGATGGGGACTTATTCCAAACTTCTCGGAGTCCATTAATGTCGATGAGAACTTAGCCGAATTAGCTCCATCGAATCTGTTAATATCAAAGGAAAGTTGGAGGGTCTCACATGCATCGATACTGATAGTATCGAAGTGTTCCTTGCTTCAATACTATCACCTTTAACTAGCTTGTTTCAAACTCGACTTCCAAGTGTTTTTCCAAGTTGATCCAAGGAATGTACTAGGTTCAAACATGGTTAGTTTTTTTGGTTTGTGTGTTTAAAACCGGTTATCACAAAGGTGGTGTCGGGGTTGTAGAAAACCCTAAAAACCGTTACTTTGGGTTAGATCTACCTCTTTTGAAGTTTTTTGAGCACGGATCCTTTGTACTTTACGAATGTAGATGATCAGAGGAAAATTTAGACACCATGATCTTGTAATTTGGTTGAGTTTTGAAGAAGTTAAGATGAGGGATGTTCGAGAGAGGTTGGAGAGAAAGAGTTTCTTGTGAGAAAAATGGAAGGGTGTAAATGAAGGTGGATGGGGATTTAAGGCTTTTATAGCCCGAATGTTTTCAAGCATTTAACGTTCGTATTTTAAATCGTTTTACTTTGTATTTGACGAGTTTTCATAAATTTGAAAACATAAAATATAATATTTTACGTGTTTTAAAATATTCATCTATTTTAAACCGTCAATGAAAATAATTACGTGTATACCCATAAGTATGTATGTGTTTGGTTATATTCGGTTTTATTAATGTAACTCGGAACGATAAGTTCAACATTGATATCTTTATGGATCGTCACCCATAAAGATACCGAGTTTTTCTTACGCGTTAAGATTTTGTTTAGATGTTCTTAATTGTGATACTCAGTGCCATAATGCAATGCACTAACACTTTCCCAATATATCAAACGCAGTTTATGTAGAGGTCATACGTAGAGTCAAGCTACATGCTAGCTCGGCCACTAGCCCATCACTGTTTCAATATATTATGATTGTATCTATATATAAATTCATACTTAATTCCTAACTAAATAGTTTCCTATGCTATGTTACATGAATTTTACAAAAGTTCACAGTGACGTTATGATTCAAGACTAAGATGCACGTTGTTTTGTTAAAATGTTGTAATATAGCTCGTGATACATTTAACCTTTGAATTTATGTTGTTACTGAATATCATGTTGTGGTTCACTGTTATTGATTACAACGAGGACACTGTACAAATGTTACACTTTACTTTGTAGCATAAGAACGAAACTAGATAGACCATTTAACGTGGAAGTGGCGGACGGTAACTCGATGGATATTGACTCTATTATAATTGGATGTAATGTGAAACTAATGGATCATGTTTTCCTAATTTATCTTATTCCCATGCATCTTGGAAGCTTTGATGTTATCATAGGCATGGACTGGTTAGCCACTCATCGAGCCAAAATCATTTATTTTGAGAAGTTCATTCGTATTCCATTACTGTCAGCCCATATAATGGAAAAGAAAGAAAAGGGCAAAAGTGTTGAAGATATTCCAATCATTCGTGACTATCCTGAAGTCTTTCCCGATGACCTGCCACGAGTTCCACCAGTTTGAAAAGTCAAGTTTCGCATTGATCTTGTGTCTGGTGCAAATCCAATTGCAAAATTCCCTTATCGCCTTACACCATCTGAAATGATAGAGCTAACAAGCAACTTCAAGAATTATCTTATAAGGGTTTAATTCGACCAAGTCATTCACTGTGGGGTGCACCGGTTCTTTTTGTTAAAAAGTAGGATGTTTCATTCGGTATGTGCATTGATTATCGCGATCTCAAAAACAGACCATTAAGAATCGATACTTGTTGCCTCGATCCTTTTTGATCAACTTCAAGAAGATTGACCTTCGTTTTGGTTATCATCAGCTTCGCATACATGAGGATCACATTCATTAAACTGCCTTTCAAATTCGGTAAGGTCATTATGAATTTTTTGTTATGCCCTTTGGACTGACCAATGCACATGTGGTCTTCATGTATCTTATGATCCGAGTGTGTAGACCATATTTGGACAAGTTTGTGATCGTGTTCATACATGATATCTTGATATATTCCAAAAGCAAAGCAGACCATGAACAACACCTTAAGTTGGTTTTGGAGCTCTTAAATAAAGAACAACTGTATGCCAAATTCTCTAAATGTGAATTTTGCGGGAAGTACATGCGACAATACTTGACTTTTCTACCATGATGTGCAAACTGTCTTCTTTACTATGCTTTATGTGTTAATGTGGGAAAATAAGTTAGCCGGATTATATATTGCATGAGACATTTGATACATTGATAATGTAAGTCCCATCATGTTTACACACCCATTAACTCATGGGTTTATGTCGGTGGATAGACATTAAATAGTACTATTTGGGTTGACACCCCATTCATCCTTAGGGTAAACTTGCTAGCAACAGTTGCCTAAATGACGTGGTCATTCATGATGAGTGAATATTTCCAACCATTACATTCTAAACTCCAAGGGAGTTTCCTAGACTATTTATAGTCATCGGAAGTCAATCGAAGATTTGGTTGTGGACTCATGTAGATTTCATCCATTCATACTTATGGTTAACATATTATAATGATAGCATAGCACTTTAGGATGACGATCCTACTAAACTTTGATAGAATCTATTTACTTATGCCCTGAATGGTTAACACTACTATTTCAACTGTTTGATCAACACATAAAACCTACGAACTCACCAACTACCTAGTTCACACTTTTTTCTATGCAGGTATTTCAAGTACTAACCTAATACTATATATGAACATTATACTTAAGTATGAAGGTTAGTATTCTCCTATATTCAATGAGTTCTCAATATTCAGTTTCGTCGCATCTCCCGTGTTTCCACTGACGGCGGGGATGCGGCAGTTAACTTGATCGCTAACTCGTCAGAACTTGATCATTTTTTAATCTGAACTTGTTGATTTAATTAGTCCTAATTATTTTTATTCAAAATTTTTAAGCGTATATTTTTTCATGAAATTCTTTTAATTTGTTTTGAGATTTTATTTAGTGTTTATTAACTAAATTTTATGGGTGTTATATATACACACACATACACGTGCACACACTGTATGCATACGTTACATATCTACTTTTAAGAGAAAAAAAATATTTAACGATTTCTCATGAACATTGCTTTATTTAAAAAATTGAAGAAATTATGATTTCAAATTTAATATTGAAAATTCCTAAAGGTTAAAGTCATCCCATAGTTTAGAAAATTTTGTCCCAAAATTTATTTGGAAGAGACTGTTATCAAAAGACTTTCATCTCACATGGCTCCTAATAAAAGAAAGAAGAAATCCTCTGTTGGAAAATAATGACTGATGAGCAAAACCACTGAAGCCAGACAAATGAATAAAACCACGGATTGACCAACCGCGGACACTTCTCTTCAGAAGACACTCTCTTCCGACTGAAAAACCGCTTCAGCATCGGTAGATCAACAGCGGAAGATTCGCCAAAAAGAACTACCGCTGAACTTCTCTACATCGGAAGACATTAGCTGACCTTGATCCCTTCAGAAGACAACCATTTCTTCGAAAGATATCAAATGATTCGGAAGACAATCTCCGATTTCGAAATAACTGATTGTTCAATTAGCTTCCGATGAACACCTTCCGAAAGAAGAACCACTGAGCCTCAGCACAACTATCTCATCCTCGGAAGACCTGAAGACTCTTGTTTCCGTTGTTGTTGACTTTGTATTAGTTGTACTATTATGATGATTGAGTGTCTGTAACAGTGTCAGCTATTTGTCTTATTATTTCTTATCTTGTAACTCTGAATGTTGGGTATTTGAGTCCCAATATTCCCTGAGTAAATTGAATTACTTCCCCCAACATTCCTTGTGCTTTTATTCTGTTCTTCTCTCTTTCTAACAAAAACTAAACAACGAAAATAACTTTGTGCAAAAACTTAGAGGGAGCTAATATCAAAGTTTTGACCAAGTGTCTAAAGTCTTTGTTCCTGGTTAAACAGCCTCTCCGATTTTTTCAACAATTAGTATCAGAGCCTTGTCCTTAGTCTTGGTTTAACCATCAAGACTAAAACTCAAAGCTCACTTTGATATCTTGTTGTTTAGTTTTTTAGAGTTCTGCTTCTTCTGTTTTTTCTACTTTTTAAAATCTGCAGGTGTTTGGTTTTGAACTAAGTTGTGTTCAAAAACCATTCTAACAAACTACCTTGAGAACTTATCACTCGTTGATTTACTCATAATCTTTTGCAAACCTATGACAGAAAAATTCACCTTAGACCCTCATAACACCGGCTCTGCCACTAAGCCACCAATCTTGGTAAGGTATCAATATAATATATGGCAAAGAACGATGTTACACTTCTTGTCCAACAATCATTTTGGATGTTGGAAATCTGTGATGTTCGAACCTCTTAAACCAATGGTCTTGGACACAGAGACAGGAGACCATGTCCCTAAGGATCCTTAGAACTACACCGAAGAAGACTTCCAGAAATTGGAGCTTGATGCGAAGGCACATGCTCAGCTGGCTATGGCCCTCCCGAATGAAATATATTCTGGTCTTCTTCACCACGAGTCTGCTAAAGACTGGTGGGATGCTCTAAAAGAGCAATTTGATGGTACCGATGATGTTGTGGCCAATACTAGGGAGATATTGGCTCAACATTATGAGACATTCTGCCAACTAAATAATGAGTCACTGACTCAACAATTTGAATGGTTCACTTCTCTCTTAAGTGAACTAAAATTAGCTGGTCAAGTGTACCCCCTATGTATGTTCTTAATCGATTCTTGAGATCTCTTCCTGATAAATGGGAAACTTATTCCATAGTCATGAGATCTTCGCCAGACTTTAGCAAACTCTCACTTACCCAACTCCATGGTAAGTTGCTCACTTTTGAGCTAGAGATTGACCAGAAAAGAAAACGAACAAAGTCTGGTAAATCAACAGAAGAGTACGTTCAAAGGAACACAGCTCTTCTTAGTCATAACTCTGAGACAAATGATCAGGATTATGATGAGTATATTGACATAACTACCGGCATCACCTCTTCTTCATCTTGTGACGACCATTCTCTCATTTCTGACCATCTCTGTTTTATCATGGATGATCTCCATCAGATTCCAAGTGATGACTTGGAAGAGATGGATATTCTTCATCAACTTGCCGTCTTGAGCATGAGAACTAACAAGTTCTACAAGAGGACAGGAAGAAAATTTCTTGGTATCCATGGGAAAACCAGGATTGGTCTAAATAAGGCTAAAGTCCAATACTACAGGTGTCATGGCACTGGACATTTTGCCAGGGAATGCAAAAATGCTCTCAACTCTAACTCTTCACCGTATGTGACTTTTCCAAACACACACTCACATACTTCTGCCGCACCTTTTTCCTCTTCTTTCTCACAATTTAAAAGGTACAACAACTCTCAGGAGACAGCTCATATTGTACAAAAATCTCCTTCTACCAATGTGCAATATGTACAAGTTGCCAATGGTAGCATGACCAGCTCACCCCTGCGCCTCTTCAGATTGTTGCACCATATCCTTCTCAAATGAATGCACCAGGCCCTGTTGTCCAGTCTTCATATTCTAGTCAACCGGATCTTTTCACTCAAGAGTAGGTAGATTGGAGCAGCTTGCCTGAATATGTATGTTATGCCCTCATCACTTCTGAGCCAATAGAATTTGCTCTCATGGCTGTTGGTGAAGATTCCACTCCTTCTGATCAACCTGAAGCAGACACTTCTGATGAGCAGGTATCCTCTTCTACTCTTGAAAAACTGTGCACCAATGCGTGCATTGATGCTTTTGCAAAAATAAAGAAAGCCAACATGTTGCTTCAACAACAAAATCAAGAGTTGGAGCAACTACTAGCTAATAAAAATTCAGAAGTAGAAAAGTTAATAAAGAGTAAAGATAGCCAAATTTCTATCTTAAAAACTGAAAAATCCAACCTACAAGCTTTATTTGATTTTCAAAAGGAAAAATATGCGGCTTGTAGAGATGAACTGTCTCAAACCAAATTCAGCTGTGAAAAGTGGGTTGAATCCTGCAAAGGATTCAAAATGCTTCTGGGTAAGCAAGTTCAAAGTAAGTCTAAGTTTGGAATCGGGTACAATCACACTAGTCCTCCAGAGGACTATGCCCCGATTGAAAGTAAAATAAATGAAACTGTTTCTGAACCTCTATCCCCTACCTTTCTCCCTGATGAAATTCCAGCCATAAAGATCACACCTCCAAGAGTGTATCAACCTAGACAGTTTCCAACGTTTGTATATCCCACATATACGAATATGGAATAACTGGAAGAGACACCTGGAAAGTGATCATAACAATATTTCTTCTGAACAAACTGAGATTGCTCTAGCCATGAGCTCTACTCGAAGTTCAGAAGGTACAACACTACTAGAAACCTCTGATAACCCTGTGGCCTATCTTGACAAAGGAAAGAAGCCTATGGTTGACATTAAATTCCCTCCTTCTCATCCACACCCACCTTATCCAATAATGAAGGCAAATAAGCCTTTCATTCCTAACTATTCTTCACTATCTTCTGCTTGTCTGAAGTGTTTCAAGTACAATCACACTACTGAAATCTGCTAGACAAAAACTCCTTTGAAGAAAGCTAGAGATAGACTGAATGCTGAAAAATTGAAAGCTGAACAGGCTTCTTCATCTAAGGGGAATCTCCCCAATAAGATGAAAAAGTCCAAGAAAGCTAATAGACAATCAGCTAACAGTACAATAAGACCTAACACCCATTCATCTCTTCACTTCTCGTCTCCTCTACATGCATCTCCTAGACCATCCATTCTTGGTACACCACCTTCTTATCCCATGGTGATTCATGCTTCCTATTCTCCTGCTGCTGTGAACCTTTCTTCCATGGATTCACAAATTAACATCTTGCATCAAAATCAGCAACAGCTGATATAGATGATGCAGAAGTTGATGAATAACACTCAGCAGAACAAATAAGCATCTAAATTGTTCTCTTCTTTCTTCTAAAAATAAATAATGACCCATATCTAACATATTGCATTTGATCCTCGTGTTTAGAGACCTTCTTCAAACCAAAATCATCTATGGTATGCGGACAGTGGAGGCTCTAGACACATGACAGGATGCATATCCATCTTAAATAACTTCATTCCGAAGAATGGAGGATCTGTTTCCTTTGGAAATAATGCAAAGGGTTGGATAGTAGGGTCTGGTTCTGTCCTTAGTGGAAAAATGCACTTCAAAGATGTAAGCTTAGTCGAAAACCTCAAGTTTAATCTCTTGAGTGTTTCTCAATTAGCGGACAAGAACTTTAACTCATTTTTTACCAAGGACAGTTGTAAAATTCTTTCTCCTGAAATAAATTCAAAAATAAAGATCTTAATTGATCAACATACTCTGCTAACGGCTAAGAGAAGTGGAAATGTCTATGTTGTAGACATGACTACTGATTTTCAAACATCTTCTCCTACAAGTTTGATAGCCAAAGCATCATCTTCTGAAACTGCTCTTTGGCACAGAAGATTCAGTCACCTTAACCATCAAACTCTTCATAAGCTTTCTACCATTTCTTTAGTAAGAGGATTGCCCTCCAAAGAATTTCACTTCGAAGGTCAGTGTGAATCTTGCTTAAAGGGAAAGCAACATAAAACATCACATAAGTCTATTGAGGAATCCAAATCAACTAATTGTCTCAATCTGCTTCATATGGAAGAAGGTCAGTGTGCATGGTTACTCAAGATTTTGCTGGACCTTCTTCCTCTTCAGCAAAGACGAGACTACCAATAAAATAATTGTCCTTATCACTCAACTTGAAAGACAATTTGGTCTTCCTGTCAATACAATTAGGAGTGATAATGGTACAGAATTCAAGAATCATGTTCTTGATAAGTACTGCATCTCTAAAGGAATCCTGAGAAAATATAGTGTTCCTAGAACTCCTGCTCAAAATGGAGTTGTGGAAAGAAAGAATAGGACACTTATTGCAGGTGCAAGAATTATGCTCGCAGACTCGGGATTACCTTTATTTTTCTGGGCTGAGGCAGTAAACAATGCTTGCTATGTCTTAAACAGAGTTCACATTGTGAAGAGACATAACAAGACTGCCTATGAAGTCCTTCATAACATAAAGTCTCTCATTTCTTTCTTCAAAGTTTTTGGGTGTCCTTGTTTCATCTTGAACACAAAAGATTTTTTGTCCAAGTTTGCTGCTAAAGTTGACTCTGGATATTTTGTTGGATACTCTCAAACATCTAATGCATACTGAGCTTTCAATCTCAGGACAAAAATTGTTGAGGAAACCATTGATGTTAAATTCAATGAATCTGCATCAACTTCAACTTGACGACCTCTTTGATCTTGAAAGCTTCACCTGCATTTCTCCTACCTCTTTCTCTTCTCCTTCTTCAGAATCATGTCAAACCTCTGAAGATCTATCCTCTCTTGAGGAATTTTCAGTATCTCACTTCTTTACCTCGATCCCTTCTTATCAAATAAATCCTCAAGATCAAGATGAACAAATATCTACTAACTTATCCCAAGCTTTGGATAATGTACCTGTAGATAATCCTGAACAGGTTCACGCTTCCTCACCGGAAAACTCTCCTGGTCTCGCAGAAAATTCATCTTCTTCCGATGTTGCCTCTACAAATAACTGTTTGGACATCATTCCCTTCAACAGAAATCATCCTCTAGAGCAGATCTTAGGTGAGTTAGATAAAGGTGTTCAAACTAGGAGCCAGATTTCAAACTTCTGCCTTCATGCAGCCTTCTTGTCCCAAATTGAGCCCTCCAAATATTAGGAAGCTCTTAAAGATAATAATTGGGTGGAGGCTATGCAAGATGAAATTTTACATTGCAAAAGGCAAAATGTTTGGACTCTCTGCCCCTTGCCAGCAGGAAAATACCCTATAGGAACTAGATGGGTATTTAGAAATAAAACAGATGACAGGGGCATTGTAATCAAGAATAAAGCCAGATTGGTAGTACAAGGGTATTGCCAAGAGGAAGGCATCGATTATGATGAAACATTTGCCCCTATGGCAAGATTAGAAGGCATCAAACTCTTCTTAGCATTTCCTATATCCCACAACATAAAGGTATTTCAAATGGATATAAAAAGTGCATTCATGTATGGAACTATAAAGGAGGAAGTCTATGTCTGTCAACCTCCAGGGTTTGATGATGTTCATCATCCTGATTGGGCGTACAGACTAGACAAAGCACTTTATAGTCTGAAATAGGAACCAAGAGCATGGTATGACACTCTTTCTCAATTTTTCTTTCTAATAAATTTTCTCGGGGAGCCATTGATAAGACCTTGTTTATCAAGAGGGTAGACAAGGAACTTTTGCTGGTCCAAATCTATGTCGATGACATCATTTTTGGATCAATAAAACCTTCCTTGTGTTAACAATTTTCTAAATTAATGTCTTCCAAGTTTGAAATGAGTACTTTAAGTGAACTAAAAACATTTTTAGGACTCCAAGTCAAACAAACCCCCAATGGGACTTTCATTCATCAATCTAAATATGTAAAGGATCTTCTAAATAAATTTGATATGAATGATTGCAAAATAATTTCTACCCACATGGCAACCGCACCTGGAATAAGTGCAGATAAAATGGTGAACCTGTAGATCAAACCCTCTACAGGTACATGATTGGATCTTTGATGTACCTTACTGCATCAAGGCCAGACATCATGTATGCAGCATGCATCTATGCAAAAACCAGTCTACCCCCAAACAATCCCATTTATCATTTGTGAAAAGGATATTCAGATATCTTAAAGGCACTGTGCTAGGTATTTGGTATCCTGCTAACCAAATTTGCAAGCTTGTTTGTTTTCAGACAATAATTATGATGGATGCTCGTTCACCAGAAAGTCTACTTCGGGAGGATGTCAGTTCTTTGCAAATTTCTTAGTGTCATGGCAAAGCAAAAAAGCAAACTTTGGTGTCAAATTCAACTGCTGAAGCCGATTACATTGCAGCAACTCATTGCACTACCCAAATCCTTTGGTTACAATACCAGAACCAGCCCATCAAATAAGTGGAAGATTCATTAAACTGTGAAACATTACCCTGCCATAATGTAATGCGCTTCCAATGCCAATAAAAAGTAACCCATCTTCTTTATTGGTATAAAGCCACTCGGCGTATAGTTCATCAGGGGATAGTTTTTCTAATGTAGACATGTTGGATTTCGGAATAACGGAACTAAAAACACCTCTCTTAATAGACAGTGAAGCTGCCAAAAATATAATAAAAAATATTGTCTATCACTCTAAAACCAAACACATATAAATAAGGCATCACTTCATTAGGGACTGTTTTGAAAAGGGACTAATTGTCCCAAAACATGTTTCTACAAGTGACCAAATAGCGGATATATTTACCAAACCTTTGGACTCTTCAATCTTTTTTAAGTTTGTGGCCAAATTAGGAATGATAAATATGAGCTAATAAACATGGTTAAGAAGATGTTTCTTAAACCCTACAATAAATATATTAAAGGATAATTTTCAAAAATTGTCCTAACAACAGATATTTGATAAACCACTGATAAAGCGACCTTGGTTTCTCTCAGTGGTTATGATAGCCACTGTTTCATGTCTATCCGTGGTAATAACCATCCGTTGTTACACTTTAAACCTTTCGTGGTTTCTACCCCTTCTGAGGTCTTCATTCCTTCAGAGACTTTTAACCTTATCACTTATCCATGGTTACATTTCTTCCGAGGATAAGGTTCTTCCGTGGTTAAAATCTTCTCTCTGTAGTTATCAAATTCTTGATACTTACGCCCGATTTGACTGTCACTAATCACTCTGCAAGATTAGACTCCCTGCAATTAATTGAATTGACCCTCATTAATTGTTCTCACGGCTCGATAATACCTTCTTATTTTACCATTCTACCCTTCTTTTATCTAATGACCTCTAATCTTATTTATATCAGTGGTTATCTTCTTCAGTTCTTCCATAATCATTTGAAAAAACTCTCTTTATCTTCTTTTGATCAAGAAAACCTTTCCTTCAAATTCAAAATTTCTGAATGCTGCTTATGGCGAAGGACAACTGCTTGTCAGGCATGTCACCTGGCACGACGCACTTGCACTGATTCCGTCTGACTTGATGCTCATGATGATGGTGTAACGGCATCGGACCAGGCTTCATTCCTTACAAAGCTTTGTCTGTACATCAGGGTGTGCATGAACGTACTCATTTGTCGTTTGTCTTTCTCTCTTTTGCTCACAGGTTTGTTCAACGGGTAAAAACCCTAAGGTAAAACTTTTGGTAAATTATAAGTAGGGGAGGTTTTATTTATTGAAACCGCCCTCATGTGCAACAGTTACACTTCTTTATCTTCTTCTCCCTAATTTTAAGGCAAAAATTTGTAATTACGCTTTGCACTCATAACCACTCTTTTTTCATCATCGCAACAATGGAGTCTGAAGCTTGAAAATCAAGTCGATTCACAATCTCGGAGCCTACCTAGTTAAGTCTTCTGAGTACCCTCACTATGACGAAGTAATCGACATTCTGGTAAATTCCTTTGTTCATACTGCTCTCATCCTCAATCCTTCTATCTCGGAAGTTGCTCTAAACCAGTTGTGGGCAAACTCAACTTTGGTGTCACAGGATGACTCTGTTGAAAGCATCGCTTCAGTGGTCGCTGGTCAACAACTCACCCTCACCCCCTCCAAAATAAGTGTTGTCCTAAATCTGAATGACACCAAGGCACCTACCACTGTTTCTTTAAAACTCCTTCATAATGTTTTCGTTCAGTGTGATTATCAGGGTGACCTGAAAAACAGGACCTTGTACAAAGCTTTCTTCTACCCTAAGTACAAGTTTCTGTATCACACCATTTTACAATGTCTCTCTCAAAAGACGACTAGTTGGGGAGAAATGCCGCATGACATGCAATATGTCATGTATGATGTTCTGTCCAATGAAAAGGTCAACTTGTCACAAATAATTTTTGATCATTTGGTGCATCACCAGAAGAGCCCCAAATTTTTATTATATCCTAGGTTTGTGATGGCTTGTCTTTTTGCTGAACTTAATAGTGTTTGTCATATTGCTCCTCTCTCTACTGCCAACAGCATTGACAAACAAGTGTTCACTAGGTTGAACACCGAGGCAAGACACATGGATGAAACTGAGGATACAACCATCCTTGGTGAAACCACATCCACCTCCTCTTCCACACATGTAAAGGTACCAGCTAAAAGGAAAACATCCACCAAAGCCTCTAAACCTAAAAAGCCCAAAAAGACTGTTCAGGAAGATGCGATCCCTGAACATGTCCTTGTCCCCACTGGACAGACAGATACATATGTTCCATCCTCACAGATGCATCAAGAATCTCTACCCCATCCAGCTCCTCATCAATCCTCTTAAAAGGATGATGTTGTACTCCAAAGGGAACCCTCTCTAACCACTGAAGTGTCACTTGACACTCAGATGGCAGTCCAATCTCCCAAGGACACCTCTACTTCTTCTCCACAATAAGCCCCTCACTCTCCTACCCATGCTCTCCATGAGATTGATTCTATCTTTGAGCAACTTGGTTCTCCTCCCCCTTCACCAATAGAGGAACTGCCACATCAAACCTTAGCTCAAACTCATCAATCTCCTACCCATGGAGAAGAGGATGAGATCAGGGTGTCCAGTCCATCTAGACATCATGATCATATATATGGAGCATCCATCTCACATGAGAGACCAATGGGATCTCATCTGAATGGATCAGGCAATAAGACACCCGGTATGGCAACAGCCCATGAAGTTCTTGAAACTGAGGCTGGAAATCCCCGGAACCAAGAAAAGAGGGTCCATGACATTCCTGAGATGGACTCAGGTCATGATAAAACTGACTCACTAGTAAGGGATTCGGATGATAGCCATAAGAGGTTGGATGAATCAGATCTTAAATTAAAGGAGTTGACGGATTTTGTTGCTCATATTTAGGCTGATGTGGCCAAACTCACTAAGTTAGTCACAATAGTCTTAAATAACCAAGACCTGTAACCCAAATCCATCCACATGCAAGCACGTTCACTTGAAAGTACCCCACACATTCCCCCTACTTCCACTGCCCGTACCTTCTCAGGCCAAGCTTTTCAAGAAGTGTTGAACCCACTTCTTAATGCCCATCTCACCACCCTGTTTACAAATTTTACCAAAGATCTCCTCAGCACCCAAAATATATGTTGGAAAATAAGGACTGATGAGCAAAACCACTTAAGCCAGACACTTGAATAAAACCGCGGATAGACAAGCCGCGGATGCTTCTCTTCCGATTGAAGAACTGCTTCAGCATCGGAAGACTATCAGCGGAAGCTTCGCTAAAAAGAAGTGTCGCTGAACTTATCCACCTCAGAAGACAATAGCTGATCCTGACATCTTCGGAAGACAACCATTGCATCGGAAGAATTCTAATGACTCGTAAGACAATCTCCTCTTCCCAAATAACTGATTACTCAATCAGCTTCCAATGAACATCTTCCGAAAGAATAAATGTTGAACTCCAGTACATCTACTTCAACATCGGAAGACCTGAAGACTCCTGAAGATTCGTGTTTCCATTGTTGTTTACTTTGTATTTGTACGAGTCTGTTGTATCAGTGTCTGTAACAATGTCAGCTATTTGTCTTATTATTTCTTGTCTTGTGTCTCAGAATGTTTGGGTATTTATATCCCAACATTCTCTGAATAAAATGAATTACTTTTCCCAAAATTCCTTATGCTTTCTATCTGTTATCTTCTCTCTTTCTAAGCAAGAAAACTAAAGCAACTAGAATAACTTTGTGCAAAACTCTAGAGGGAGCTAAAACCAAAGCTTTGACTAAGTGTCTAAAGCCTTGTTCCTGGTGAAACAGCTAGTCCTCAAGGTTTCTGCATTTCAACAATATACAACTGGATCTACTAAAAGTTTCAGTAGATTCCAAAGTCTCCTCTTTACAACATGAAGTATCTAACCATACTCGTTTCCTAGAATCTCTTACCGGAATTGCTCCTCCTTCTCCCTGGTTCAAGGAACAGGCTGATGAAGCCAAAAAGAGGGAGAATGAAAGGCTCTAGTCTGCAGCCCAAGTTACCAAGAGGGCAGAAGATAAAACTGAGCAAAGGAGGATGAAGGAAATAAGATTGAAAAATTAGGAGGCACTCCTCAAAGCAGCACTGGATCAGCAGTTTCAGACTGAGGCTGCTAAGGCTAGCTCTGAGCAGAAACAAAGGGAAGCTGAAGCTCAAATAAACACTGGAACATCTGGAGTATCCAGGAAACCCAAACCCTCAAAATCAGCTCCTACCAAGCCAACAAAACCCACAACCGCTGCCCCCTCTTCTTTTGCCTCAGCTACTCAGGACATACCAATTCCAACTAGCTCTGTCCATTCTAAACATAACCCCATCTTTCCTAAATAGATCTCTCCCACCATATCTATCCCTTCTTCACCCATACACACAAATAAAGAAAACTCACCTACCCTTTCTCCAAATTCTGCTTCTCAAACCCTCCTAGAACTATCCTCATATACCTCCCTTCCTACTATTCTCAATGCCTCCAAAATTGGCCAAAAACCAACTCCCATAATCACTCAGTCTTTCTCAAGAAGACAAAAGAGTGTGGCCAAAAAATCCAAAACCCCCAATAACAAACCTCAGAAACCTCTAACCCTTGTTCAAGAACCAAGCTCGGACTTAAATGATGATCAGCCCATTGCCTCTCTTATTTCAAGAAAGAGAAGGCTCATACTGGCTGATGATGATAAGTCTGACCTGCCCAAAACCACCACAGCTCCCTCACCAATAAAGTTAGCAGATGCTGAAAAATCCCAAACTTCTCCAATGAAGGAATCCTATTCTCCTGTAACAACATTACCTTCTGATAAAGACCTTCAAGAGACAACATAAAGAAACGGAGAAGGAAAATAAGATCCTAGCCGGTCTAGAAGCCACTGGTCTCTCGGGAGATGATCTGACAAAGACCTATCAGGAACAAATAGCCTTGATGGATCAGCAGCAAGATAAAGCTTATCAGGCTTAGAGGGGGCAACTGATCAAGTTTCTGTTGGATGAAGATAAGTACAAAGTTGAAACCTTCAGCAACTGGGATATCACTAGCCTCAGAAATGAAGCTGAGGTTCTATCCAAAAGAATAAAGGCAGACATCAAGAAGAAAAAGACCATTGAGCATAGAAGAAAAATAACACACATCCTCTTCCAAAATCAATGGGGACCAAAGAACACTATAACAAGATGGAGAGATGATGTTTTGTTTGATGAATGGTCAAAGTTCAAAACAGAGAACAGTGATCATCCTGAGCTTTGGAAAGAAGCCACTTCACCCTCCCCCACTATAGTGTCTCAGCTCAAGGATGCTAATCCAAGCACAATCCTTGATCACCTGCTCAATGCACCTATGGGAAGCCTAGGTGTTGGATCTGCAGAATCTCCATCTGCTATCAAATTCAGACCTTAGATTGAACTTGAAAAGGTAATTCTTCCTGATCTTCTGAGGCACTACGAGCCTCATCAGCATGCTATAGTAAAGAAGGTACTTGACTCAAATGATCAAGTAAAAAGAAGAGAAATAATCACAGGCCTGCTGGAGCTCCTCTTCCCTTGGGTCTATATTCTAAATCTCAGCCTCCTCAGATCAAAAATTCCAGAACTAGAATAAAAAGACGGTTATATGACTTTGTCTCCAAGAGCATGATCATTGAGAGATACAATGGTTCAAGATCCTTCTTCTCAGAATGGGATGAAATTCTCAATCTACCAAATAATGATCTGAAGAAACTACAGCATATGAATCTGGATAATGCTGATACAGAATATGAAGTTCTGAACTATGTTCAAACTCTCATGAATAAAATTATTCTGTCTTTAAAACAAAAATAGATGGTTTTGGCTTCATCAGTCCAGAGGAAGATTGTTGGAAAATAAGGACTGATGAGCAAAACCACTGAAGCCAGACAAATGAATAAAACCACGGATTGACCAACTGCGGACACTTCTCTTCAGAAGACACTCTCTTTTGACTGAAGAACTGCTTCAGCATCAGAAGATCAACAGCAGAAGATTCGCCAAAAAGAACTACCGCTGAACTTCTCAACATCGGAAGACACTAGCTGACCTTGATCCCTTCGGAAGATAACCATTGCTTTGAAAGACATCAAATGATTCGGAAGACAATCTCCAATCCCGAAATAACTGATTGTCCAATCAGCTTCCGATGAACACCTTCCGAAAAAATAACCACTCAGCCTCAGCACAACTATCTCAACCTCGAAAGACCTTAAGACTCCTGAAGACTCTTGTTTCTGTTGTTGTTTATAACACCCCGACCGACCGCGGAATCATCGGGATGCCACGAGGGATGTGTAGATTGTTCACAAGCTCATGGGCATCTAAATCATATCATCATATATCATTTAATCAACCACAATAATTACACAAAAATCATGTTTATCATGAATCAAGTATGTCAAATACACAAAAGATTTAGTTAAACTAACTAAACTCTAATCGCCAGAAATTTAGTTAATTAACTAAGTCCAAGATCCTATATGATGATGATGTCCAAAATAGAAGAGATCCTCTCTTCATTCCTACTTGTCTCCATCACCTGAAACATGTAAGAAAACAAGTGTCAACTACAAAAGTAGTTGGTGAGTAATCATAAGTTTTTATTTTTAAAAACGATTTAGTAAAATGAGTTTGAAAGTTTATACTTAAAATGGTTTTGTAAAATGTTTTATTAAAAACGAGTATAAAACTTATGATCTTCTTGAGAAAATCCATATGAATACCTGTATGAGATAATCCAACACACATCCATCAATTCAACAGCCAAACACATACACAATCACATAACCACATAACCAAATCAATCATAGCCAATCACAAATAATCGTAATCAAATATAAGCAATCAATCCACAACAAATCAACCAAACTCAATCAATCATATTCTCAATCAATGTTCGTGACTATACATGATTCCTTATGTATTTAACATAAGTTAGATACATGAATCATGGAGTGGTCGCTAACCACGTGACAATACATGAAGCCAAAGCAAATAACCGAAGTCAAAGGCAATGCTTCACAGATGTGGAAACCGTCCACGTGACAATACACGATGTCAAAGCAATTAACCGAAGTTAAGAGCGATGATTCTCGGGATTTATGACAATACTTGTAATCTTTGTTATTGACCTAGGTCAATAACAATGTTTACATGGATATAAAATAATAAGAGATAATCCCATAATAATGATAATTTCAAATGTGAATATCATATTGATAACCAGGTATTAACCTTGTGTTATCAAAATAATATTTAATTTGGTATACATGTTTCACCTCCGGGTTTTAAAACTAAAACAGTTTAAAGAAAAGGAGGTTATGAGAACTCACCTGAAGTCCTTAGAATTTTGTTCTTGTATTATGCGCGCTCGCGTATGTAAACTCAAAGCAACTCAGGAATCTGTAGTTAATAGGTGTTCGTGTTTATAAGTATAGATGTCTTAATCAAATTGACTACCTATGATGTATCTCTACATCATAAGATGTATTGTTTCATAGATCGATAACTCCTAAATAAAATAGATTTACACTATTTCATATAAATGTTGATGTTAGAACATAATTTAGACTTGTTATAGTCAAATCACCTTTTAAATATGAGTTATTATGAGACCATATGGTGATTCTTATGGATAACCCTCATCCTACCCTTAACCATGCATACATGCTTGATTATGTGTCTTCAAAAGTTCTAATTAATAGAATTTCAATTCCATCTTAAGAAAACATACATAGATTAGTCTCATATGTGTTCATATGTCATTTCTCATAAATTAAGCCTTCTTTTATTTATAAAAGATGATAATTAAGTTAGCTCATGCATGCATGGTATTACATGTATGTAAATATATATATATAACCACTTAATTATATCACCCGTTTGCCCTTAATCCGCTTATTAAACGAAATTGGATTTTTTGTCACCCTAGGACCAGCGAACCTTTAGGTTCGTTGTCCATAAGGTTCGCCTCAAACACTATGTTCGGCCAAGTAGACTCACGAACCATTAGGTTCACCCCAAGGTTCGCTTATGGTTCGTTAGTCTGGAGAGGTTCGGCCATGGGTAAAGGTTTGGCTATGGTTTGCCGGCCATGCAAGGTTCGTTAGCCTAAGGTTCGTAGCCCCTAGGTTCGCGATCCCTTATAGGGTTCGGCTAAGAAAGGTTCGTTGGCACCTAGCTTGCTGCCAAAGGTCCGGCCGACCAAAAAGGTTCGTTCCTCTCAAACTTGCTCAGCAAGGTTCGTGGGGTTCATAGGGTTCGGCCAAAGGTTCGTCCCCCTGCTGGCCGCGAACCTGTTATCTCCTCTTCATCATCCTCAAGCTCCTGTTAATCCATGACCATACAAGGCTTCTATACAATCCTATAATCTCGTTTTAGTGTTTTACAAAGGATTTATCAAATTATAACTACAACAAGCACAATATTCACGACCCAATAACAAAACCGAAAACATAAGGCTAGATTTACCTCGATTTGACGGTCAAACGTGAGATTTTCTTGTATCTCCTTGTAGCTCCTGTTCACCCGAACGCGTGGACACCAAGATCTCGCGAATCCACCAAGAAACGAGCTTGTAATCGTAGAGAGAAGTTGTGTGTGTGTTTTGTGGTGAAATTAGAGAGAGAAAGGGAGTTGGGAGAATGAAAAGGAAATGGTGGAGTCTTCCACCATTTAAGCTTTTCCCGTTCCCGCGTGTCGGTCTCGTTTTTATCGCGATAATCATAATAAAACTCGGTTTCTCTCGTTAAATACATTTAAATATAATGTGCTTAAATAATCATATGGTTTCATTATTTATCATTATTTCTAAATAAACTTTGTCTCGTAGCGAATCTCGTTTCATACGCGTGAAATATAATAACATGCTCGTTTCTCTAACGTAACATATTTAAACAATAACTCGTTTTAAATAAATTAGTTTTATTAAATTAAAATAAGTTTAAATAGTTTGTTTCATAATATAAATTCCGTTTCGTTTTCGCTAAATAATTATTTAAATAAATTAATTTATTCGAAAACATTTTAGGTTGTGATTCCTAATAAACGTTTTAAGTTCACAATCATTAATTTAATATCGTGAGATATTATTTAATTATCTCGTCGAAACGCGTTACTCGCGTACGTATTCGTAAAGATCGTCACCTTTGCGAATCCGATGCTCGTAACGTATTTCGATTTGATTTATTATTTATGGAATATCGTTTCAGTATATTATTCTTAATAATTATATTCGTGTGAATCGTCACCCACGCGAATACATTATTAAGTTAATATTTCTGAATTAATATTCTCGTTTAAATGATATCCGTAACCTCACCATCGCGTAATCAATTCTCATTATAAATCATCTTTACTATTATCATTTCCCAAACCAAAACCCACTAAACCAAGTCACTGACACATCCATGATAGATCGAAATATGCATATATATAGGGCATATGTAAGGGTCAGTCGCAACTGCCCTAGCCACCGTCCCACCGCTATTTCGATAAACCATGACCATGGGTCCTTGACTACGTTTAGTAACCAGACTCAAATAACTACCAGTTCTAACCTCATTCCAATCTCAGCCAACAATCCTTCATTATCAGTGATAAGTAACCGCGATAAACCCTACGGGTCTGTTTAATTGAATTACAACTAAACTTCCCGTGGTTTACGCGTATAATAAATTTATAGTCATGTATACCAGTAACAGTGATAATATCAGTAATGTCAATCAATAATTTCATAATCATTCATAATAAATAAACCTCCAGTCGTAACAGTACAATCGTACGGATGTACGGACGTACGGACAACTGAAAGTACAGTGATGTTACAGTCTCCCCTAGTTAAAGGAATTTCGTCCCGAAATTCATCTTGGAGTGACCGTAGTAAATAAATGTGGGTACTTAAGCTTCATCTGATCTTCCCGCTCCCATGTGAATTCTGGACCCCGCTTCGATTCCCAACGTACTTTGACAATTGGAATTCTACTGCGTTTGAGCTGTTTAGTCTCGCGATCCATTATCTCCACTGGTTTTTCAACAAAGTGCATGGTATCATCGATGCGGATGTCATCGAGTGGTACCTGAAGATCCTGATCAGCTAAGCACTTTCTTAGATTGGACACGTGAAAGGTCGGGTGCACATTACTAAGTTCAGGAGGAAGTTCTAACTTGTAGGCAACCTTCCCGATCCGTTCAAGGATCTTAAAAGGGCCAACATAACGTGGAGCAAGCTTCCCCTTCTTTCCGAATCGAACAACGCCTTTCCAAGGCGATACTTTAAGTAATACCATATCTCCCACTTCAAACTCCAAAGGTTTTCTCCTTTTATCCGCGTAGCTCTTCTGTCGACTGCGAGCAGCTAACAGATTGTCACGGATCTGGCGGATCTTGTCAGTCGTTTCCTGAATAATCTCAGGACCAGTAATCTGCGAATCGCCGACTTCGGTCCAACAAATAGGTGACCGACATTTCCTGCCATAAAGAGCTTCAAACGGTGCCATACCAATGCTCGCGTGATAACTGTTGTTATACGAGAACTCAACCAATGGTAGATGACTATCCCAATTGCCACCGAAATCGATGACACAAGCTCTCAACATGTCTTCCAATGTCTGAATCGTTCGCTCCGTCTGACCATCCGTTTGAGGATGATAGGCAGTGCTAAGATCCAGTCTCGTTCCAAAGGCTTCATGAAGTGATTCCCAAAATCGTGCCGTGAAACGAGCATCACGGTCCGATATTATGCTTAAGGGAATGCCATGTCGGCTAATGATCTCATCAATGTAGATACGAGCTAACTTCCGCACCGGGTAAGTTTCGCGTATCGGTAAGAAATGAGCCGACTTAGTCAATCTATCAACGATTACCCAGATACTATCTTTACCGTTCGCGGTCCGTGGAAGTTTAGTAATGAAATCCATAGAAATATTCTCCCACTTCCACATCGGTATCTCTGGTTGTAATAACAATCCCGAAGGTCGCTGGTGTTCTGCCTTGACTTTAGCACAGTTAAGGCACTTAGACACATACTCAGCAATGTCCTTCTTCATTCCAGGCCACCAGTACAAGCCCCTAAGGTCTTGATACATCTTATCAGCACCTAGATGGATTGAATAACGAGACTTATGAGCTTCATCCATAATCAGCATCCTAAGATCACCCCTGTTCGGTATCCACAACCGATTCAAATAATACATCAAACCGTCATCCTTAGTTTCCAATAAAATTTCAGCCCCGCAGGACATCTCATTTTTCAAGTCATTTTGAGCTAATGAGTGTTGTTGGGCCGTGAGAACATCATTTCGGAGATTATTGTGCACTCGGACACTATGGATTTGAACTTGACTTTTGCGACTAAGCGCATCTGCTACTACATTCGCTTTACCAGGATAGTAGCGAATTTCACAGTCATAATCGTTCAACAGTTCAACCCATCTCCGTTGTCTCATGTTGAGCTCTTTCTGATTCAAGATATGTTGCAAACTTTTATGATCAGTAAAGACTACACACTTCGTGCCATAAAGATAATGTCTCCATATCTTCAAAGCAAACACGACTGCACCAAGTTCCAAGTCGTGTGTAGTGTAGTTCTTCTCATGAATTTTCAATTGTCTTGACGCATAAGCCACGACCTTTCCCCGTTGCATGAGAACACAACCGAGACCTAGGTTGGATGCATCACAATAAACTACAAAATCATCATTTCCATCAGGCAGTGTCAAGACAGGAGCATCACAAAGTTTCTGCTTCAAAGTCTGAAATGCCTCTTCTTGCTTTGGTCCCCACTCGTATGGCCTATTTTTCTGAGTCAAAGCAGTGAGAGGGACAGCAATCCTGGAGAAATTCGATATGAACCGCCGATAGTAACCGGCAAGTCCGAGAAACGATCGAATCTCCGTCGGTGTTTTCGGCGTACTCCAATTCTTCACAGCATCAATCTTGGCAGGATCCATGTGTACACCGTATTCGTTGACTATGTGCCCCAAGAATTGAACTTCCTTAAGCCAAAATTCACATTTAGAGAATTTGGCATACAGCCGCTCCTCTCTTAGGATCTCCAAAACCAACTTAAGGTGTTTCTCGTGTTCTTCCTTAGTCTTTGAGTAGATCAAAATATCATCTATGAATACAATTACGAATTTATCCAAGTATGGCCTGCAAACCCGGTTCATGAGATCCATGAAAACCGCAGGTGCATTGGTAAGGCCGAAAGGCATTACCAAAAACTCATAGTGGCCATATCTGGTTCTGAAAGCAGTCTTGGGAATATCCTCATCATGTACGCGAAGCTGATGATACCCAGACCTAAGATCGATCTTTGAAAACCATGCCGAGCCTTGAAGCTGATCGAAGAGATCATCGATGCGCGGCAGTGGATATCGATTCTTGATTGTAAGTTTGTTCAATTCGCGGTAATCGATGCACATTCGGAATGACCCGTCCTTTTTCTTGACAAATAGGACCGGTGCACCCCATGGCGAATGGCTCAGGCGAATAAATCCTTTATCGGTAAGCTCTTGCAGCTGGCTCGCCAATTCTTGCAACTCCGAAGGCGCAAGTCTGTAGGGAGCTTTGGCTACTGGGTTCGCACCAGGTACTAAGTCGATCCGGAACTCAACTTGGCGTTCCGGTGGAAGACCCGGCAAATCATCTGGAAAAACTTCTGGAAAATCTCGTATCACCGGAACATCTGCAATTCTCTTTTCTTTCTCTTTCTTCTCCACAATGTGTGCTAAGAAGGCTATACATTTCTTCCTAAGGTACTTATGTGCTTTAGTGCATGACATCAGCTTAAGACCCTTACTAGCAGTTTCTCCAAATATTCTCAAAGTCTCACCCGAAGCTAAAGGAATACGAATATATTTCTCATGACAAACAATCTCCGCTCTGTGGATGGCTAACCAATCCATGCCTATGATAACATCAAAGCTACCAAGATGCATAGGTATAAGATTAATTGGGAAAACGTGATCATTTAAGTTCACCGTACATCCAACGATAATAGTGTCAATATCAATAGTGTTTCCGTCAGCCACTTCCACGTTAAACGGTTTATCTAAGTATGTACGTGTTCTACCAAGCAAGCATTCAAAATCATATGAAACGAAACTCCTATCGGCACCAGAATCAAATAAGACAGATGCATAAGAGTTGTTGATCAGAAATGTACCGTTGACCACATCCTGGTTGGCTTGAGCAGCTGGAGCATTCAGTTGAAAAGCCCGGCCTCTTGCCACCCTTTGATTATTCCCGGTCAACTTTGGGCATTGATTCCTGAAGTGACCCACTTCACCACACTCATAACAGGCTCTTGCCTGTGCCTGAGGTACCTGGCGAATGGGTACAGCCAGAATAGGTTGAGCATGAGGAGCTGGCAGTGCAAGCGGTGCTTGTTGCATCCTTTGTGCTTGCAATGCACTCCTACAAACATTAGCATAGTGCCCAAACTTGCCACAGTTGTTGCAGACGCGACATGGCAAGTTAGGTGCGTGATGATACCTGCAAGTATTACATTGGGGAGTGTTCCCAGTGTAACTTCTTGCAGCAGAATTGTTTGATGATTGCTGCGCAGACTTCGCAGCAGGTACAGTGACCATGAAGTTCCGATTCTTTCTCTTCTTGTTGCTGCTTTTGGACGAGCTAGCAGCTTCAGACTTGACTTCAGTTTTGACTTCTTTTGCAGTAGTCTTGGTGTCAGTCTTCTTGTGTCCCTTCCGAGTAAGTGTCCCATTCTTCACATGATTATCAGTAAGAGTTGCAGATAGACGGATAGCAGCCTCCAGTGTTTTGGGATTACTCCCGTAGACCGTATCCTGAATCTGTACCGGCAGCCCGCCGATATATTTCTCAATCGCCCTCTCCAAGGGTGTCACCATATGAGGCACCAGTAGACTATACTCATGGAACTGAGTATTATAGATGACGTTCTCCCCGCTATCCTGCTTGACCTCCCAGAACTCAGTCTCCAGTTTCCTCATTTCGCTTCGAGGACAGAATTCAGTGGTCATCAAGTTCTTGACCTCAGTCCACGTCAATGCGAGTGCAGCATCCACTCCCCTAGTTCGCTTTTCCCCGTTCCACCAAGTCAGTGCTCTCTTTTGGAAAACACTAGTGGCATAACGAACTTTCAGATTTTCGGGACATTCGCTGTTGATGAAGGTGTTCTCCATACTCTCGAACCACTGCAGCAGACCAGTGGCCGATTCAGCACCCGTGAATTTCAGGGGATTGCAGGAATTGAAGTGTTTGAATGTGCAAGTTGTCTGATTTGCACCACCTCGATTCTGGTTGATGTTTTGGTTGGCCTGAGTCAACTGATTCACCAACCCAGTGATGAGGTTAGCTAACTCTTGCATGCCAGGGTTGGCATTTCCGTTAGCATCCTCAGCGTTCGTATCATCTCCGTTGTGACGGCGAGGCGGCATGTTTCTGAAGGAAATAGAAACATGTTACTACCGTTTACAACGTAAGTCATACAAACAATGTTTAAATGAGTTCATTAGACAATTAGGATTACATATAGGAACTATATTTATCTCCTATCTGTCATTAAACTCAAAATGTGTGTAATTTCCTATTATTATTCTAAGTGTCCTAGTGGGTCATAACTAGTGTTAACTAACTATTTCCTAGGTCCTATACATTCCTCACTCTATACTAACACTGACAACCTCCCAATGCAATGCAACAAGCTTATATATAGGGCATATGCAGAGGTAGATCGCAATCTCCCCTACACCGTCCCACCGCCGTTCCATTGCACCACGATTATGCCCTTGCTAGTGTGTAGAGTGCGTCATGCAGTTCACCATAAATCTCACTTCACAAACCTTATCCTTAGTAGGATAATTTTGAGTGAAGTGATCTCTAGTTCCCTTGGACTTTTAGGTTTGCCTAATGTCTAAGCTCACCTGACATGTAAGCTTGCCTATTTCTAAGCTCACCTAATGTCTAAGTTCACCTGACATTAAGTTCCCCTAATTGTCTAAGTTCACTAAAATCCATATCAATCCCAATGTCAATAATCATCATTAAGGGTTCATATCATCACAAAGTGCTCTTATTGTCACTAAGTGTTCATATCCTCCCTATAGTTTATTCTCATCAAGTGTCCATACCATCACTAAGTGTTAGTATCATCACTATGCGTTTACATTATCATCAAGTGTCTATATCATCACCCAAGTCCATATCACATCACTAATCGCTCATTATCGTTCATTAATCCTATGCACCCTACGTGTCCAATCCGTATGTTTTTATAAGGGAATTTAGAAATGTTTATCAAATGTGATCATCCAAAGTGTCAATCCAAACCAACCTTAACCAACAGACCATCAACATCCATCTCACAATAATTCCTAGTAATATCCTAAGTTCCTGACACTGACAGACCCCCAATATACTACAAATGGTATATGTATAGGGCATATGTAGGGGTCAGTCGCAACTGCCCCAGCCACCGTCCCACCACCTTTGTAGTATACCACGAGTATGTCCTTGTCTGGTGTTTACAATATAAACAGATAATTCCTAAAGCAAGTAATTCATAAACAATTTATTTCCTAAGCAAGTAATTTCCCAAACGGGTACTTCCCACATTCTTCAATACTGACATCCACCTAATGTACCGTAAATGGTATATATATATAGGGCATATGTAAGGGTCAGTCGCAACTGCCCTAGCCAACGTCCCACCACCTTTACGATACACCACGTGCATGTCCTTATCGAATCATTAGGGCGCACGTAAGCAAGAAATCAATAAGCAGCATATATATCAGATGTATAACAGGAGTTCAATTAACATGTAATAAACACATAAGCATGAATCCTGAATATACTAACTAGTGTATGAATTTAATTCATACTAGGGTATCCTATGGTTATAGACTAGGTCAACCATTTCTAGTAACCTAATTCCCTATAACCCAGGCTCTGATACCAATCTATAACACCCCGACCGACGGCGGAATCATCGGGATGCCACGAGGGATGTGTAGATTGTTCACAAGCTCATGGGCATCTAAATCATATCATCATATATCATTTAATCAACCACAATAATTACACAAAAATCATGTTTATCATGAATCAAGTATGTCAAATACACAAAAGATTTAGTTAAACTAACTAAACTCTAATCGCCAGAAATTTAGTTAATTAACTAAGTCCAAGATCCTATATGATGATGATGTCCAAAATAGAAGAGATCCTCTCTTCATTCCTACTTGTCTCCATCACCTGAAACATGTAAGAAAACAAGTGTCAACTACAAAAGTAGTTGGTGAGTAATCATAAGTTTTTATTTTTAAAAACGATTTAGTAAAATGAGTTTGAAAGTTTATACTTAAAATGGTTTTGTAAAATGTTTTATTAAAAACGAGTATAAAACTTATGATCTTCTTGAGAAAATCCATATGAATACCTGTATGAGATAATCCAACACACATCCATCAATTCAACAGCCAAACACATACACAATCACATAACCACATAACCAAATCAATCATAGCCAATCACAAATAATCGTAATCAAATATAAGCAATCAATCCACAACAAATCAACCAAACTCAATCAATCATATTCTCAATCAATGTTCGTGACTATACATGATTCCTTATGTATTTAACATAAGTTAGATACATGAATCATGGAGTGGTCGCTAACCACGTGACAATACATGAAGCCAAAGCAAATAACCGAAGTCAAAGGCAATGCTTCACAGATGTGGAAACCGTCCACGTGACAATACACGATGTCAAAGCAATTAACCGAAGTTAAGAGCGATGATTCTCGGGATTTATGACAATACTTGTAATCTTTGTTATTGACCTAGGTCAATAACAATGTTTACATGGATATAAAATAATAAGAGATAATCCCATAATAATGATAATTTCAAATGTGAATATCATATTGATAACCAGGTATTAACCTTGTGTTATCAAAATAATATTTAATTTGGTATACATGTTTCACCTCCGGGTTTTAAAACTAAAACAGTTTAAAGAAAAGGAGGTTATGAGAACTCACCTGAAGTCCTTAGAATTTTGTTCTTGTATTATGCGCGCTCGCGTATGTAAACTCAAAGCAACTCAGGAATCTGTAGTTAATAGGTGTTCGTGTTTATAAGTATAGATGTCTTAATCAAATTGACTACCTATGATGTATCTCTACATCATAAGATGTATTGTTTCATAGATCGATAACTCCTAAATAAAATAGATTTACACTATTTCATATAAATGTTGATGTTAGAACATAATTTAGACTTGTTATAGTCAAATCACCTTTTAAATATGAGTTATTATGAGACCATATGGTGATTCTTATGGATAACCCTCATCCTACCCTTAACCATGCATACATGCTTGATTATGTGTCTTCAAAAGTTCTAATTAATAGAATTTCAATTCCATCTTAAGAAAACATACATAGATTAGTCTCATATGTGTTCATATGTCATTTCTCATAAATTAAGCCTTCTTTTATTTATAAAAGATGATAATTAAGTTAGCTCATGCATGCATGGTATTACATGTATGTAAATATATATATATAACCACTTAATTATATCACCCGTTTGCCCTTAATCCGCTTATTAAACGAAATTGGATTTTTTGTCACCCTAGGACCAGCGAACCTTTAGGTTCGTTGTCCATAAGGTTCGCCTCAAACACTATGTTCGGCCAAGTAGACTCACGAACCATTAGGTTCACCCCAAGGTTCGCTTATGGTTCGTTAGTCGGGAGAGGTTCGGCCATGGGTAAAGGTTCGGCTATGGTTTGCTGGCCATGCAAGGTTCGTTAGCCTAAGGTTCGTAGCCCCTAGGTTCGCGATCCCTTATAGGGTTCGGCTAAGAAAGGTTCGTTGGCACCTAGCTTGCTGCCAAAGGTCCGGCCGACCAAAAAGGTTCGTTCCTCTCAAACTTGCTCAGCAAGGTTCGTGGGGTTCATAGGGTTCGGCCAAAGGTTCGTCCCCCTGCTGGCCGCGAACCTGTTATCTCCTCTTCATCATCCTCAAGCTCCTGTTAATCCATGACCATACAAGGCTTCTATACAATCCTATAATCTCGTTTTAGTGTTTTACAAAGGATTTATCAAATTATAACTACAACAAGCACAATATTCACGACCCAATAACAAAACCGAAAACATAAGGCTAGATTTACCTCGATTTGACGGTCAAACGTGAGATTTTCTTGTATCTCCTTGTAGCTCCTGTTCACCCGAACGCGTGGACACCAAGATCTCGCGAATCCACCAAGAAACGAGCTCGTAATCGTAGAGAGAAGTTGTGTGTGTGTTTTGTGGTGAAATTAGAGAGAGAAAGGGAGTTGGGAGAATGAAAAGGAAATGGTGGAGTCTTCCACCATTTAAGCTTTTCCCGTTCCCGCGTGTCGGTCTCGTTTTTATCGCGATAATCATAATAAAACTCGGTTTCTCTCGTTAAATACATTTAAATATAATGTGCTTAAATAATCATATGGTTTCATTATTTATCATTATTTCTAAATAAACTTTGTCTCGTAGCGAATCTCGTTTCATACGCGTGAAATATAATAACATGCTCGTTTCTCTAACGTAACATATTTAAACAATAACTCGTTTTAAATAAATTAGTTTTATTAAATTAAAATAAGTTTAAATAGTTTGTTTCATAATATAAATTCCGTTTCGTTTTCGCTAAATAATTATTTAAATAAATTAATTTATTCGAAAACATTTTAGGTTGTGATTCCTAATAAACGTTTTAAGTTCACAATCATTAATTTAATATCGTGAGATATTATTTAATTATCTCGTCGAAACGCGTTACTCGCGTACGTATTCGTAAAGATCGTCACCTTTGCGAATCCGATGCTCGTAACGTATTTCGATTTGATTTATTATTTATGGAATATCGTTTCAGTATATTATTCTTAATAATTATATTCGTGTGAATCGTCACCCACGCGAATACATTATTAAGTTAATATTTCTGAATTAATATTCTCGTTTAAATGATATCCGTAACCTCACCATCGCGTAATCAATTCTCATTATAAATCATCTTTACTATTATCATTTCCCCAAACCAAGACCCACTAAACCAAGTCACTGACACATCCATGATAGATCGAAATATGCATATATATAGGGCATATGTAAGGGTCAGTCGCAACTGCCCTAGCCACCGTCCCACCGCTATTTCGATAAACCATGACCATGGGTCCTTGACTACGTTTAGTAACCAGACTCAAATAACTACCAGTTCTAACCTCATTCCAATCTCAGCCAACAATCCTTCATTATCAGTGATAAGTAACCGCGATAAACCCTACGGGTCTGTTTAATTGAATTACAACTAAACTTCCCGTGGTTTACGCGTATAATAAATTTATAGTCATGTATACCAGTAACAGTGATAATATCAGTAATGTCAATCAATAATTTCATAATCATTCATAATAAATAAACCTCCAGTCGTAACAGTACAATCGTACGGATGTACGGACGTACGGACAACTGAAAGTACAGTGATGTTACATTGTTGATTTTGTATTAGTTGTACTATTCTGATGATTCAGTGTTTGTAACAGTGTCATCTATTTGTATTATTATTTCTTGTCTTGTAACTCTGAGTGTTGGGTATTTAAGTCCCAACGTTCCCTAAGTAAATTGAATTACTTCCCCCAAAATTCCTTATGCTTTTATTCTGTTTTTCTCTCTTTCTAGAAAAAACTAAACAACGAAAATAACTTTGTGCAAAACTTTAGAGGGAGCTAATACCAAAGCTTTGACCAAGTGTCTAAAGTCTTTGTTCCTGGTTAAACAGCCTCTCTGAGTTTTTCAACATCCTCTTCTTTCTTCCCCAGCCCTTTCTCATCAATGGACTGAGAGTGAAAGGGGTTCGAATATATTGGAATTCATCTTTTTTTCCCTTACTTTTAGTTTAAAAACTTTTTATTTATAATGAATTCAGTTACCAATATTTGACTATGATTTGGGCTGTTCACTAGCATCTCTACAATTTCTTTTTTGAAAGTGCAATCAATCACAAATATTTACTTTGTTAAGAAGGTTGTAGTGGTTTTTTGTTTTTTATATAATATCTCTAAAACTTTTAATTTTTGAAATACATTGAATCACCATTGTACACTCCCATAGTAAAGCAATTAGATTTATGAACCTATAAGAATGTAGAAAGAATGTGTTTATTCTAGTTTGCAAGTAAATTCTCTCGTTTGAGCACGTTGAAGAACTTGTATAATGTGATGTTAATTTAGTAGGATTATGTCGTTTATAGTTTATTGCCAGAAATTGAGGAAATAAAAACTTGAAATAACTCCGTAGTTGTGTTTTCTCACTTTCCAACAGTATAACTTGAATTAGTCACAATAATAAAGCACTTTACCATATTGGAGATTACTTCTTATGTTACAAGACTAGATCTTGTTAATATATTGGAATGTTAATATATGCTACGATTTGACATTCTCGTGATTAGATTTGAACTTAGAATGAATCAAGTAATTTCCAATTGAATTTGGTCATAGATTTGTTTATGTTTTGTTTGCAAAAATGTTTTCTTATATATTTGTAAATGCATTAGTTATCCCAAAGAGCATATTTATACATTTAAAATGTTTATGTTTTCCACTAAACGTATCATTAAGAGTAACATCCTTCAAGTATAATGTTCATTTTAACATGAAATAAGAGTCGAGAAGATTAGAAATCAATATTGAGGTTTCCAATGTGTGGTCATTGTTTTACTTGAATGTTTACTATGATTGCATTATAATACTTAAAGATATGGTGACTTACAAACTCTCCCCTACATTAGTTAAATTGCTATGGTTATATATTTTTGAACGAATTTAATCTTGGATTATGAGTTTCTAAAAATCATTTATTTAGGTATTTAAAGTTTAATTAGTTATTGAAGTCTCATTGTTTCTAATAATGATAATTTATGTTCTATTAAAGATATTATTTCATTTATTTAAATTTGTATTTGTTTTAATGTATTAGGTGAATGTAATAGGGTAAGGTGAGGGATGAATAAATTTTTGATTACAAAAGTTTTGTGATTTGGGATCATTAGAAGGTTCTTGTACAATAATTTAACAGTGTAAATCTTCCAAAAGAATCATTGTAATCAACATATCTTGTATATGTACAAGATATACCAAAAATTGATTTACATGATATGACAAAAGCCAATTCGCAAAAATAGCTAGGTCCACTACCATGGGCGTCCTAGCATGAATCCTGAGTGCTTGAATCTAAATATGTTCATCACCTGAGAAAACATGCAAAAATCAAGTCAACACTAGGTTGGTAAGATTGTGTAGTTTTATAGTTTAAAAGTCTTTGAAATGTTTATCTTGTTTGATTGTTGCACAAGTTTCCACCTTAAACCTCACTACTGACATTGTCCCGTCAAATAAAGTAATGCTTATGTATAGGACATACATACCAATGAGTGGAGCAACCAGCCCACCACACCCTTGACAATACACCACTATGCCTTAAATGGAAATTAAGGGTCAACCCTGCCCTTCTTCTATATCCTCAATTTTTTAAAATGCCACATCGTTCAATGGCTGAAAATTCCACAATGTTTAATGTTCTGAAATGCCATGTAGTTTTTGGATAGTCATACACTGGTTCTCATAATCATTTGTGAGTCAGCGACAGTTAGTAACTGAATAACATGTAGGGTTGACTCCAAGCCAACATGAGAGTCTCCTAATTTCAAGCCAAACGTGTTTAGTTTATTAGGATCATCTGTCTCATTTAATCCACCCATGTGATCTTTTACCAAACATGACTGATGTTGCTCTTGTTGGCTGGTCATACTGTACCGGCCCAAGTTTTTTTATGTATTTTTAACGCGTAACATGCCAACCTCCTCGCCGGAAGTTTGTCAAATTTATAGTACTACCACGTTACCGCCGGCTTGGCGCCACCACTTAATGGTAAACGACTTGTAAGGAACTTACAAGATTGTGTTGTTTATGGATCACAATGAATAATCCAGACATATATCATACTAAATTGTTTATTATCATAGTCATTTCATCTTTGTTTTCTCATAAATTGTTGTCTGTTGGTTATTATCTCATGAAATAGTTTGAATATGTTTTAAACATAGCATACACTAGTGATAATAGTTCTAAGTTTTGAATATCTCGAAATCACAACATTATCATAGTCATAATAATTAGGTTTGGAATGTTTCTCAGCCCCGTAGTTTATAAAATAAAACAAATAAAAAGGGGTAATGAACTCACCTAATTGTGTTGGGTGGTTGACTTGTAGTCAGGTATGCACGCTCGTTGTTTGTCTGGACGTTGTATTAAATGAACCTGTCACAAAACCGCCTCAGGGAGTAGGGCATGACGATTGAATATCATTATTAAACTAGCAAGTGCAAAAGCATAGTATAAACATAAAAGTCCCAAGGAAACTAAATGGAAATATAAGTCATACAAAATAATAATTCATCATGTCACGCAGGGCCAAATGTAAACAACTAATTGTTCATGATTTTTTTTATAAATATCCTTCTATAACCAGGGTGCTACGCCTCTAAATCCAAAGCAGCTTTTCTATCATTCAACCTGAAAGACATGCTAAAATACGTCAACTATAAAGCTGGTGAGAACATGAGTTTAGACAGTATATAACACAATAATAAATAGCATGTGACAATTCCAATCCATACAACCAACCTTGTACCATAATCAGGCGTGCGCCTCATAAAGTGTTAGCCCGTATTATGGTCCCCATAATCTACTTCCCATTTCGAGACTCGTTCATGTCCTTGATATTCAAGTTTCATAATGAATATATGCCATAACGGTTACATCAACCTCAGTGGGGTTTCAACCCTATACTTTATAGGGCATCCCTTTCAGACCACTATGTGTGGGGATTTCCCAAGTAGTACTACTCATATACTCACTGGCTCAGCCTGTGAGTTAAGGGTTATATAATGCGTCATGTTTCAGGAAAGCAAAATAGTATAATGCATCACATTTCTAAAATTTTAGAACAGTTAAGCATGCTTTCAGTATCTAAAAATATTAAAAAGAAAAGGGATCAATCGAACTCACCTGAATCTTAGTGATAATTTGTTAAATTAAGCCGTGATTATCTAATAATTCCCACTATATGTCGCTTCCTAAAATCATTAGGTTTCTTGTCAATATTACATGCCATGAGTATAGGTATGCTTATGTTTTGTTTGTTTTGTTTCATTTGGGTTGCAACCCATGACTCTAAATAGGTTATTTTCGTAATATCTTCATACTTGGTTTATGTTCTATCATTTAGTCATTTGATTCAGGATATTCTTTGGGTGTTTATATGCATATGCATATCTTGTTTTGAATGCTTCCTATTAGAGCATATATCTGTTTATTGTATTTTATATTTTTAAAATTTTTCTTGTTCTTTAAATAAAAGTAATAATTTTTTTATAACTTGTGAAATTTTCTACTTTATTTTATGTAAATTATATCCCTCTATTGTTATTTATTTTTATCAGTAAAAGGTCTGGGAAAGGTTTTATTATTCATTTCCCTTTTATTTTAATAATAATTCTTTTGTTTATTAGTGTTTTTATTTATAATTATGTTCAAAATTTTGTTTTTATATATTCTTATCTCCAAAATTTACCAAAATACTTAAACTTTTCTAAAAATCATAAAACCTTTTTTCTTGGACTTTTATATAATATTATAAGTCTGCTAAATATTATTTTGTATTTGAACCTGTTTATTATTTATTTTGTCTTTTTAGCTTATATTTAGGTATTAATGTAACATTCCTGTGATTTGTAATAATCAATTATATTTAATAAAGAATTTATGATGTTATTTTGAAAATTTCATCCATCAGTTTTACACATGCACACATAATTATATATATCTAATAATTATAGAGTTATACAAGTATATATACATATATAAACACACACACACACATATATATATATATATATGTAGATATGAGAAAAACAAGTTAAACATAATTTAGTATACATGTTTATGTGTGGATTTATGTATGAATATTTAATTATAATTATACAACTTAAAGAAATAAAATCCAAACCCATTTTTATAAGAAAAATATTCTTATAATATAAGTTGATAAAAAGATTTATAAATGTTAGAAATTATTTGCAAATTAATAAATTAAACAAATAATTTAGTTGTAAATATATAATTTTAATTAAAATCGCAAAACATTGGGAATTAATAAATAAAACACTTATAAACTTTGAATTAATAAATAAAACATTTATAGACTTACAATACCTCAAATATATTAATTTTTATAAACTATAAATAAATTAAAAAGGGTTGATAAAGTTGAAGGGTAAAAGTTGCCAACTTAGAAACTGAAACAATAAGGGAATATTAGGACTAAAACTGCCAAAGGCTCAAACCCCTTCTCCTCTCCTACCCGTCTAACCTCCTAGATCGACCCAAACTCCATTCACGACCCATTTTTGATCTAGTTTCAGATCCACGTGGTTCCAACCATTTTACAGATAATCAAAACCAATTTTAGGAATGATTCGAACGCACTTATTGATTGGAATCATCAATTTTGACAATTAGCGAATCATTAAATCGAAATTGTTTCCTACACTACCTAGAACGATCGTGAATTCAAATTCGAATCAAAAGTGTATAAAAATTGAATTAACTCAACCATAACAATCCTTTCGACCATACGAAACTCTCTGTGCACAAAATATCTACTCACAAACTGAAACAATCGCGAATCAAAGACCAAAAGCTCTCGTCGCTCCTATTCTTCAGTCAAACTCCATCTAAACGCACCTAAAGGTTAGTAATCTATACATCAATCTAATCGTTTTTCGATCCAGAAGGAAAGCCCCATGGTTGGATTAACAATCGAGAGCTACATTGATCGAATTTCGAACGGGAATGAACTAGAGCTACATTAAACCAGTTGGATTTCGTCCTCAGGGTGCTAGACCAACCTAACGCTTGTTATTCCAAACACCAGGTCGCGGGTTCTAGCCTTTTTTGGCCGGTTTTTTACTAGTTTCGCCATTTTAATGGTTTTAAAACATTATTTTACTATATTTCTTTTTGCATAAAACTTTTAAAAATAAAAATATGAAATAAAAGAAAAAAACTAAATAGAAAGTTGATATTTGTTTTTAGAATATCAAACTTAATTTATTTACTTAAACTTAATGGTTGTGTTTGTTAAAAACTTTATAATTAAAATAGACCATTTTATCAATCAAAATGTATATAAATAAATAAAATAACTTAATAGTTTCAAATGAACTTTATACATTTTTCTTTATTATTTTATACAATTTTTTTACTTTGACTACTTATGTTATAAACAAATATAAATATTATACACACATATTTATGTAGACTTTCTTTCACAAATTTTGATAAACTAAAATGTTAGATTTTATAAAAACATTATTATATATTTTTTTATAAAATCTAATTTTATTTTGACAATATTCAAATATGTTTTATTTAAAACATATTATCTCATGTTTATATTTAAAAAATATGCTATGATAAATTCTTACCTTGAAATGTTGTTTGATAAATTCCTTTAAAAGTTTATTAAATATTATTTGAAATTAAAACTATTAAACATAAATTAGTTTAATTTCAAAACTTTTAATTTATGTTTTATGTCAACATGAGTAATTTAAACTTGTAAATCTCATTACTATTTTAATGAATTTTAAGTTTTAAAAATTCAAAACAAATCGAACATGTTGATCCATTTAGAACTTAGATAAATCCATAGAAAGACATAGTTATGTTAACATTATGTCTAATGAACTATTTAGGTCAACATTGAACTTGTTGGACATACTTGTGAGCTATACTTTGATGTACATTACAAAAGACTACCTCACACAATAAGGAGAGTCTTCATAGCCCCTCTTTTATTGCTTTTATTTTAGGGGTGAAACATGTGACTTAGCTTTTAAACTTTTCATGTGAACTTAGCTAATGGCCTTATAGTTAGTGAACTTTAGCTAAGATTAGGCATTGATTACACCCATTTAGTGACTATGATAGATATATTGGACTGACCCCACCAATGATTGATTTAACCTTTTTGGGGAAGCCCGTGCTGATAGTTTTCTATTTAAGCATTTTAGTGATGCTAAACATAGGTCAAACATCATTTGTTAACATTAAGTTGATCTGCTTTACTTGCTAGTTCATTTTGACTACGTTCATTGTGCTTAAGGTTCACATAAGATATCATTTATAACATTTTTATAAACATTTTGATGTAAGTGTTCAAACCTATGAAACTCACCAACTATTCATAGTTGACAACTAATTTTAATATGTTTCAGCTGGGAATGCAAATTAGCATGATCATTGTGCATGGACTTAGTTTTAGTTTTGGTTTATGTTTAATGTTATGAACTTGAATTGATGTAATAGTTAGAATTTGAACCTTTTGACTATGTATTACATGTTTGCATTGAATGTTTGAATTTAATGAAATGTCTTGTAAGTAATTACAACTTTATACTCTTTTCTATGAACAATCTACAATTCGTGGCGTCCCGATGTTTCCACCATCTTTCGGGGTGTTACAATTAAATTGCAAATAAATGCTTTCAGATATTTTCGTTTAATTCAATTATTTTTCCCAGCTCTCATATATTATTTAACTTGGGTTAAAATAATTTTTCAGATTTTTAGTTCTTCTTTACCAATTTTGGCTATTTATTCACTTGTTTTAAGGTTTTATAAATTATATATCATATTTTTGGAACATCAAGAAATGTTCCAGATTTTTATGGGTATTTATATATTTAACTTGATATATTTTGGTCCACCAAATGTCCAGATTATCTATTAATATATTACTTGTATTTTATGACTTGTTAACTCAAAAAAATAATAAAGTTTATAGTTATTAAACTAGCATGCAACATGTCCATCTAAACTTTAACTCATTTATATATTATTCTCACAAATATTACTAATAAAAATCTGCTCGTAATCCATGTAATTCCATGTTAAAAGTTGCATTTTCATGTTTTTGTGTATGCATACATGTGGAATATGTAAAATTTGAGTTGATTATTCTTACGCTCTTCTTGATTTTGAATTAGAACTGATCCCGAAGAGCTTAGAGGCTGTAAAAATTGTACCAAAGTATCCAAGGTGCAAAGGTGTGAGTTTTGGGTTTTTAAATGTAAGATTCATTCATGCAAGTCTTGCATGTATGATTTTTCCTCATGAACTTGCATTACATCATTTTTATATATTTATATTTAGTGTAAAATCTGTTTTAAAACATAAGTTAAGTTATGGTTGTGTTAGAAGTGACAAAACATGTTTTGGCTCTCTAAAACTCCATTTTGGGTACATGCATGGTGTTGCATGTGAGGTTTTCGAATATTGTTGCATATAACAACCCCTCTTATGGTTTTAGAAGAGATAAAATCAGGATGAGGGTTGTTCATGCTCGTAGGAAGGAGAAGGTGTAGCAAGAATAGGTTTTTGAAGCAAGAACAACACTTGGACTTACCTTGATGGAGCTCTTGACCTTGGGTTCAATTAGGTGGCCATGTGGATGGCTCTTGACCGTCAAGGACTGTTGGGGAGGGGCTGGAATCATTGAGACATGGAGAGAATTGATAGAGAGCTCCTTTGTAACTTTAAAATTTCAAAATTTGAAGTGTGGTGGGTTATGGTTGCTTGGCCGAAAGAAATGGGGAGGGAGAGAGAGGTGCTTTACGGTCAACAAGAAGGAAAAAAGGGGAAGAGGGGAGTGGCTGGTCGGTTTGGGGAAGAGGGAGGAGACTGGATTGGGTAAATATGGTGGTGCGTTAGAGATGATGTAGAGCTTGTCTTATATTGTTTGTAGTATGCATGTGTGTGTGGTGTACGTATATATGCATATATGTGGGTGTATATCTTGTTTGCATGTTATTTTCTATGTATATACAAGTATCAATGTCGTGTAAATGTGTGTATATGATTGTATATATGGTATTTTGCATGGCTTGTGATTTTGTATATTCATATATTGGTGTAAAACTTTAGTTTATGTTAATAACTTGGTCATTTTCATTCCTATATATTACACACACTGACACACATATGCATTAATCTTATGTTATGCTTACATATTCAACTAAATTATGTTTGCACCTTACCTCTTTAAATGGGTGATATTTAACATTTATATTATTACCAATGCATGTGTAGTCAAACTTGTCACCTTTGTTATTAAGTATTCCTTTGTTGTGAATTATATATGTATGTTTGCTTTAAACTTGGTTTTATTAATACTTATGTTTCTTGTAATGATTATATGTATGTATAGTTTTTGTGAATTCTTTTACTTTAATGGCATGTTATTATGGTAATTTTTATGCTCTACCTACAAGAATTGGTGATAAGCTTTTATTTATCTAACTTACATGTTTCTTAACTATCAATCAAGTTTCGTGTTTCTCATGAATATCTAACCCAATCATATCAATAAAATAAATAAATCATATCATGTTTAAGGTTTTAATATTAACTTGGATTGAGTGTTGTTACAGTCTTCCCATCTTATAAGACTCCCCATATTATAAGAATTTTGTCCTCGAAATTTGATCTTTGTAGTCATCGAGTGGTTTGAAACAATTGAGGATACTTCTTGTGCATTTCCGACTCTCTTTCCCAAGTGAATTTGGGTCCTCTCTTGGAGTCCCATCTTACTTTTACAATTGGTATCTTGCTTCGCCTCAACCTCTCGACCTGTTTGTCCATAATTTCAACATGTTCCTCTATAAACTGTAGCTTGTTATCAATTCGAGCTTCCTGGTATAGTATTATCAGTTTTTTAACCACCAAACACTTCTTTAAATTTGAAACATGGAATACATTATGTATTCCTTCTAATTATTTTGGTAACTCTAGCTTGTACGCAACAGAACCCACTCGGGTTAAGACTTTAAATGGTCCTATATATCTGGGATTTAACTTTCCACATTTCCCAAAACGTATTATGCCCTTCTATGGTGAGACTTTTAACATAACTCTATCTCCTTCCCTGAATTATAATGCCTTCGTCTTCGATCCGCATAACTTTTTGACAATGGTTTCTTGGATAATTTATGGTGTTGTAAGTTGACTGTCTATTTCGGTCTAACACAAGGGAGACCTACACTTTCTCTCATACAACGCTTCAAATGGTGCTGCCTAAATAGTTGTATGATAGCTATGTTGTATGAGAATTCAACCAATGATAGGTAAGTGTCCCAATTACCTCCAAAATCTATTATTCATGATCTCAACATGTCTTCCAGTCTTTGTATGGTTCTTTCACTCTGTCCATAAGTTTGAGGGTGATATGTTATACTTAATTTCAGTTCTGTTCCTAAAGTCGTTTGAAGCATCTGCCAAAATCGAGATGTGAATTTGCTATCTTATCAGAGATTATAGCTACAGAAACTCCATGTTTTGAAACAATCTCGTTCATATATATTTTTGTAAGTTTCTCCCTCTTGAAATCTTCCCTTATAGGTAAAAAGTGAGCGAACTTAGTTAGTCGATCGACTATTACCCAAATCGAGTCATGACCACTAGCAGTTAGGGGTAATTTGGTTATAAATTCCATTGTCGCTTATTCTCATTTCCATGAAGGTACCCATATCCCAGGATTGAGAAACTCATATAAGTAAATGTGATGTGTTAAATTTTGAATGAAACGGTTATATGCCTTATATTGTGTTGGTAGTATAAATGAATAATCCATAGAATATGTGGACTATGATTTGATAAATTTATACAGGTATTGAATTTGAATTAAAACACAACAGTGTGTTGTTTGAATCATAGTAGTGTGATCATTAACTAGAACCACAATACTGTGGTCATTACTTGGTAGTTTAAAATGTGAAATACAATCTAATTATGAAATGATAATTATTCTTAAGAGCAGGAGCATTCAAAGTAAACTTGAAATTTGATCCACAAAAAGTGTGGACAATTAGGATTGATTAGTGTGGACAATTACAATTGATTAGTTGAATCGCTTAAAACATAGTTATATGTTAAAAATAAATTTTGACTCGTTATGAGTAAATGATGCACATTTATGTTTTTGTGTACATATACATTTTTGAGGACTTAATTATTATGTCCATGTGGTGTTTTGGGATTATATATGTGGTATAGGAATGCTCGGAAACAATCAGAAATGGTTTTGGGCGTCAAAATGAAAAACTAGATATTTCTGAGTTGTAGGTGGAGCATCATACGCCTCCTGGAGTCTGATACGCATGAGTCTTCTGGGAAATGCCACCTTGACACACCCAAGGAGGAGTATCATACGTTGGGCTGGGAGAATCATATGCCCAGACTGGAATTTTTCCGGTCTTGTTTCTATTCAACTCGTCAAAATACGGGGATGTTAAAGGGTGAACTTATTTAGTTCTAACAAACTAACGAGTGATAATTTTTGTAGTTTTGTAGGTACAAAATAATTGTGTGAGCGGTAAAAATGATTAGAGTTGAACGTGAATGCTCGGGTGGTGGTTTTGAAGTTAACAATCAAATGTTGTGTAACTTTTGTTAACGTAAGTTATGAAATATGTAAATATGATTAAACGAGGTTTTTAATAGTACATATTGTGTTTCCAAATGATAAAAACACAAAAGTATTTCTAAAACCTAAACATAAAACCTTAAATAATGGTTTAAAATGTCCATATGAGACAAGGTAACACGATACACTGACACATGCACCAATTGTATATGATATCATTAATTATAAAAAGTCAACTACAAAGATACCTAGTAATTCCCGCTGACTAGTAGGGTCTAGGGCAATAGTACAAGTTGACAATAGGAAAAAAAGCGTTATACCATTCTAAAACGTTTGTGAAAGTAACCCTAATATATTTGGCTGGTTAAAAAAAAAACTAACAAGTTTAAAAAGACCAATTCCAACAACTCTGACCAAGTAAGTATGTTTAACTTTGGCATGAAACATAAGATATTCATAAATTCATTATGACAGCAGATCCATCAGAAAGGTACAATTACAAAAATATATCATCATCATAAGCCAGACTAGGGTTAGACAAAAGTGTCCCAATCAACTCTCTTTCTACAACCAAACCACCGAGTCATCGGTTATTTACAGTTATTCAAGTTCCTGCAAAAGAGAGAGAGTGTGTGTATTTGTGTATGAATGTGTGTATGTATGTGTGTGAGAGATGGATATGCAGCTTCAAAAAGATTAACTAATAAATCTGCAAACATTTCTTGTCCAATGAATATCAGTTGCTTGAATTCATGAAAGCTTGCGTACCATGTAAAAATCATTTGAAAACATTAGGTTTTTTTTTTTAACCTAGTAAAACTATTAATGTAACCATGCATGATTGAGAAATAAGTGAAATCATAAAAACCAAGATAACAAACAATACCTTAACTTTTACTGCACTTTCGCACAAAACCGAGTTGAGCCAAATAATTGCTTTCAGCAAAATCATGCAATGTCCGTCGAGCTCGAGCCCCCTCATGAACATACTCTTCCTTCAACAACGCTCCACACCCCGCAGTATCCTGCAACCACTACGTTGTTTTTTAAAAACAAAAAAAAAAATACAAACAAAACAAAAACTTCATTCTAATTTCACCCCTTCAAAAAAAAGAAAAAAAAAAAAAAACAGGGAGGAAGTTTTTCCTTTCATACGCTGCTATTCCATACTCAAATACTACATTTATACAGAGATGTAAAATATTTCTTTAACTCACTGCTAAACGTACATAAACACCCAACCATATATCTATGTTGTCAAAAGCCCTGCTCTCAGGTGAGGTGAGGCATAAGGAAAACACCTTGCAGCCATCCAGGCCATCAGGCAGGTACTGACAAGGTTTCAGCAAAGATTCTAGCCGGATTCCAAAAAGATTCCAGCCTAATCCTGTAAATTCTGGCAAAACTTGCTTGAAAATTAAAGACATGACCTGGAACTAGCCTGTACCTAAACTAGTCCTAAACAAGCCTAAAACATCTCTAAAACCCCTATAATAGTATGTTTATGCTATGCGCCTTATTTACCTCGGGTTCTTGCCTTTTAAGCATCTTGTGCATATACCTAAGGCTCACCCTTAGCGCCTTGAGTGCGCTTTGTGGCTTGTGCCTTCAACAACTATGATCTATATGCAGAGATTTATGTTATAATATATGCATAAATTAAATGTATAGAGATTTATCATAAACTAAAAGCACAAATATCAAGATAAGCTCTCGTTTAAAATAAGAGGAATAGTTTGCTAAAAAAATAAAGTCGGGTTGGTACCTGCAAGAATTTCAACATCTGCTCTTCAATTGTACCATGCATAGCCAAAGTTTCTACATGGATAGGACGTGTAGCACCCATCCTGTGAGCCCGACTGATCACCTGCTCCTCCATGCTGACAAATCCCAAAATAATCATTAGAATGCTACTTCCTATTAGAGTTGCTTCAACACTAGGGGTGGAAAAACTAAGCCAGTTGGGCCAAAAAGTAGACACTTCATTTATTAAAAACATTGTAATTACCAAAACTATAATGTGAAAATAAGAACCTTTAGCTTTCTAGATTTAAAAAATTTTATTAAAATTGAATGAATTCTAGACAACATTCACCCGATAAACTTATTTCATTTTTAGTTAAATATTCATTTATCATGTCTGGCTAGACACCAACAGATAAGAAATAGCCGAACTCAGTTGTCTGATTCTCATATTAAATAGTGTACAATTATGAAATTTAATATAAATGCAGGAAATCAACATGGAATTACATGTCCTCAAGGTATGACTAAAAAGTTCTTATGAAATACATTTCAATGCTCTTTTTTTGACAAAAAACATAGTGCCTTCTCAGATTCTGCATAGCCCTCATAAGATTCTTTCTATACATAACCATAAGCACTAACACAAACAAATGATAAAACCAAGGAGTTGCAACATTTCTTGGAAATCATCATTATTGTACTCAATACATCCCACTATTAGCAAAGCCAAGGTAGGGTCTAAGAAGGGCAAGATGTAGACAACCTTACTTTTACACCGTAGGAATTGAGGTTGATTCCAATGAGACCCCAATATGTATTACAAAAATAGTACAATAAAATATTTAAATTCTAAACAGACACAAATATAACACTACCTTTTATCCCAAATGGGCTCCATCAGAAAGACGTGTGACACAAAACTCAGATCAAGGCCAAGTGCTGCACTCCCATCCATCAGAAGAGCCATACACTCCTCATCATGCTGGAAGGTAGCCAGTGATTTCACCTATAATCATCCAACTCGCTTAACCTTTGTACTTGATATCTAAAATATTTCCATTACACGTTGCAACTTCAACCTATTTAACTATGAACGGATCAATCCAGCTACAAATAAATAAGCCAAATGGGTTGAAACTTGCATAAGTCCATGTTCCATATATACAAACTCTTAAATCTATTAAGAGATTTAGATAGTTTGTAATATAGTTTCTTTGTTGATTTCATTTACTTAAAATATATACACACACACACATATATGCTGTATCATGTGAAAACCTGATCTTAGAGAAAAAAACCCTTAAACCCTATCTGGGCCATTGATTTAGAACCTTGAAAATAAATAAGTGATCCACGTTAAAGCTGAATAAAAAATTGGGTTTGAAGAAAAAAATGTGGTTTAATATGGACCACATATTTATTTTCAAGATTCCAAATCAATGGCCCAAATAGAGTTTAAGGGTGTTCCCTCTAAGATCGATTTTTCACAAGATACAATACCTATATATATATACATACATATATATATATATATATATATATATATGAATAAAAAATTTTGGCTGGGTCAACCCAACCCAAGCGGGCCCGCTTAATCTGTCACCCAACCCATTCGACCTGCCCATCTTAACAAGTTCAAAACTGGTCATTAGAATTCCAAACAAATAAATAGTCAGATTATTACCTTGTTAACAGAATGCATTGGACTATACATTCCCACATATTTGACGCCAGCAGCCATCAACTGGAGAATGATATAATAAACATCACATTGTTTACAAGAATTCACACCAGAAACTTTGTGCACCATACAAGTTAAGAATTACCTGCTGTTCAATGACATGTATGTGCTCAAGAAATTGAGAGAATATTAGCACTTTCTCTAGAGACCTGTTGATGGATCTAGCAGGAGCCTCGCTTCTCAGAAAGGGAGAAGAAGGTTCATCAATCTTTTTTGCATCATGGCCCTCATTGATGCAGTTTTCCATTATATTATTAGCTTCCTGCAAATCCTTTAACTTCTTCACTAGATATGAAACTTTACTGCTAGATGTTGACTGCCAATCAGGATTCCAGTCATCCTAGACTTCCAGTATAACTTATATAGATCAGTCCAGATGGTTAAAATAATAAAATAATAATAATAACAATAATAGAACTTGTAAATAATATTATCCTGCCTGTTTATATGAGGGCTGCAATTCAATCAGATCCTTAGGAACAGGCCACTTTGGATTAGGGTTTTCTGGGCGGGCTAATGTTTCAGGACTTTGCATCTCATATAAGTTGTCACAGCCCGGGAATGTACACTTTTCACTGTTTAAAGCCACACAATCCAAACATAATAGATGCCTACATGGTGTTATGACAGGTAATCGACACCACTCATCACATCTGTGAAAAGGACGATCAATCAAGATATATATAATCAGGTTAACGCTTGATCAAAGTAGCATCATAACCATAAACTAGAGGCAGGAAACTGGGCAGGTCAGGCGGGTTGGGAACAGGTCAAATGGATTACGGTTTAAATGGGTGTTCGTATGGAAGAGAGTTTGCATTTTCATCCAAACTTCTAACTCTTATATACAAATAATTTACATATTAAATATTATGATGAAAAAGCAATGTAACAAGTTGTATATGCTAAAAAATCCTTTGCACATCCATCAAGCCCACTTTCATGATAGCTTAATTGACCCATTAGGAAAAATAACATAAAAAGGAAAAACATCATACCTCATACAGTTTCCACCAAATAAAATGTTACATCTTATAAAAGAATATTCCTCAGAAGAGGGATCCAAGCCATTTTCCACCAAGATATCCATTGTTTCCTGAATATCTTGTCCAGCTTCTGTTACTTTTATATGTCCAGCCACACAGCAAGATAACCTCACATTTCTGATTGTGGTGCTTCTGAACTTCCATTGCTTTGGATTAAGCAAACTCTCAACATGAGATGGATCATTCCAGTCAGCCATGAGTATATTCCTCCGCACTGTAACCACTAATTCATTATAACTCCTCGCGTGCTCTTCATTAAAGTTAATAAAAGTAATCTTTTTAATGCATGGAGGTATCATTCGTAAATCTTTTTTTCTAGCACTTATCATGCACCGACTAAGTAACTGTAACAATCGGGTCCGACCCTCTTCCATTTTTGCCTCAAATGGCCTAAGAATGCCTGATTCCCATGAACTTTGATCCAATCCATAAGCTTCCTCACGTAGGAACTTAAGCATGGGTTGAAGATTTGAGATTTGACTGTTTGGGGTATTAGGAGTAGGAGTCCCAGTCAACAACCAACGATTAGAAGCAGTCAAAGAAACTGATAACTGTAACTTGTTGGTCAAATTCAAACTAGAGCCAAGGGTGTGCCCTTCATCAAACACAACTCTGAGCCAATGAACTTGCATCAAGACACTTCTCTTTTTTGGGCTCCACTCAGCACTTAAACGACTGAAAGTAGTGATGACAACATCATAGTCCCATGCAATATTATGCACCAAAGGCTTCTTATGATCAGCCCATACATACACACGCAACTGACCGGATTTCACATGTCTTTGGATTTGATTCTTCCAATGGTCCACCAGATTTGCAGGAACTACGATTAAGGTTGCCCGGGATAAATAGAATCTGACCGAATCAAGTGGCTCACAAAGAGCAATTTTAAGGGCAGCCAAATCAAAAGCCATATTGACTAAATTTCTAGGGTAGTACCATCTCATTGTTCCTTGGTCTACCCTTTTGACCAAACCAAAAGCTATAAAGATTTTATGAAAGCCACGCACTTCTCCTGTAGCTAACACTCGAGTTCCTGTTAAAGGGTGGACCAATCCAGTTGTCTCCATTTTTAAAAGCTTATCTTGTGTTAGTTTAGCCAACCAAAGTAATGCCTTTTTAGTTTCCAAATTAATCAATGCATAGTGCTCCTTAAGAACACTAGCAAAAAATGAAACATTTTCCTCTTTGCCTTGTGCAGTTCCTTTGGTATAAAATCCAGGCAAGTATGTTACAGAGTGATGAGTGTCCCATGACTCTTCAGGAGCCTTACAAGTCTGATGAGAAGGATCACTATTCATACTACAAAACCATGCAGCCAAAGAATCTGTAAATTGTGAATCCACAAGCTTCCGCCATTTTCGACATGCATCACACTGGACCCACGTTTCATTAAGTTGTGTGTAATCTCCAGTGGCCTTTTTATGTTTCTTTTTCATGTTTCTTGACAGTACATATGGTGGCGAATCATCACCAGTTGCAGATAGTTTTCTCTTTTCTGAGGTCTCCTCCCCTCCATATTCATTCAGAAGATTTCTCTTAACCCTGGTCCAGCTTCGGGTGCACTGAACTGTACTAGATTCAGTTGTAAAAAATGGTGTCATCCCCTTCAATTTTGAGTCCACCATACAACCAAGCCCTCTTCGACTAGTACGGCCCCCGGCAATCTTTTTGGTAGTAAGCACCCTACCGCAGCTAACACTATCACCACCAAGCTCATAATAGCCACATTTCTGGCCATCTTTTTGTTTACACCAGATTATTTCTACCCCTTGTGGTGGGTCTGCAAGAGTTCTCAAAGTTTTCAGGATCAGGGACAAGGCAGTAATAGTCTTACCTAAGCCGGGTTCATCACAAAACATACCCCCACGAAAGTCTTGAATCATAGGAACTGCGCCTGTTAGGATTTGGCCAGAGATAGTGCTTATATTGAAAGAAAACCCGTCTTTGGTTTCAAATTTCATGTACATAGGATTTGAATAAACTTCCGGGTCACGCTCTCGTTTTAACATCCACTCAACTGCAGACTGTTGATGGGGATAAAGTTTAAGCTTCATTGATGGCATTATTGTTGCCGCTAAAAATCTTAGATGCCGACAAGTTGAGGAAACCCTAAGAAGATCAAGAGGACCAAGTGCACCTAAAATATTGATCAAAACATCATCAGGAAACAGCCAAAAACCAGTTCTGGAACCATCATCTGCAGGTTTTACACTGGAATAGATAAAATCACCCCGCATTGACACGCTAGGTAAACTGCTAAAGATCTCATGGAGTTCAAAAAGTTTTTTCTGACAAGTATCAGGTGCATTACAATGCTGGTTACATCCAAGAACATGGCAATCTGAAACATTCCATATCCGATCCATATCGAGATCAGGTTTGCCAAAATTTAGCATTCTGTCACGGGTCTGCCAGTCACAGCTGCATAGGAAATCACTTGCAGTAAGTTAGCATTCATCATACCCAAATTTTAAGCAGCAAAAAAAGATTGTGCATGAAATCAGGAAGCAAGGAATGCTAACAATAGTTGATTGGTTATGAATACAAGGCAATACAGACTAAAGAATGTAGAAGGGCCCAAGTCTTTCATATTTCCGTTTCATGTTGATATTAAAATAAAAAGGAACTAATTTGTCTATGTTTCTTATAATTTCTCCAAAATTAGCACTCACTGTTGTTATTCTCAGTGAGATAACTTGAGATGTTGATGTTAGGTCTAACTTTTCATCTTATATTATAATTTTGACTCTCTGTGAAAGAATGCAATGCATATACCATGGAGAGAAAAGAAAACAAGTATACCTAACCTAACATCATTGTTAGCAACAACAGTCATATGTAAATTTACCATCTGAGAGATTAAAACTTGAAAGTGATAACCATGAATTAGATAGAAGCTAACGGTGTGTTACTGAGTTTATTAAAGGAGAGAATAGAATGGAAAAGAAACGAAGAAGAAATGAAAAGAATGTAACTCTTTCGTTCGTTCTATTTCCTTCCAAATCATAAGGAAAGAAAACCAAATAAATTTGCCTTTTTTTCTTCCAATTCTTTCCCTTTCCCTCCTTAAATAAAACTCTCTCTCTTTAAATAAAACTAGGAACACAACATGTATTAGTTTCCTTTATCTTCATTCGTTAAATAAATCGAACACAAACGTGATTCTTTTTCCTTCCATTTCCTTTTTTTTCTATCTTTGAATAAACTCGAGAAACAGAGCGTAATTACTGACCTCAAATGCCGGAAAAGAGCTGCAGCTGTGGATCTTGATCTGGGAAACTGCCATCCGGACCACAAAGCAATCGGTAAATATACATCAACAAGTACTAGAATCCTCACCTCATCTTCATTTCTCGGTACAACTCGAACCACTCGGGAACCAATCTTCAAACACTTATGGCTAACAAGCGCATGAAGCTGATAAACCACGCTCGCACTTCCCTGCACCAACCCTATCTTGCTCAGTTTTTTCTTCGACACCGCCATTGATCCTCCGCCACTTTCTCCCTTCGATTTCAAGGGTTTACTCGTATCTTCACCATTGGATGCAATAGGGTTACTATCGATCAATGACAGAACGAACCCATCTGACGACACAAAACCCACATCCGACACGTTTCGGAAAATCTCACAACGAGAGTTGACGCTCTGCTTTTGGGCGTTAGAAGGAGAAATCGAGAGAACAACACACAAGTAACCGCAGAGCTTGTGATCCAAGATGGAGTAATCGTGAGTATCCTCCATTAATGAACGGGAATAATTGGTGATTTAGTGTTGATGTTTAACGATCTTTCGCGATTGGAACATGTCGCGAATTTTTCTTGGATGAAACGGGTGTTGCGAATTTTGGGTTCGTTCGTGAGTTCTTGCTCTGGAGTCTGCGTTCGCTCAATTCATAACCGGGTTAAATCCATTCATTAATGGTTGTTGTCTTGTTGATGTAAAAGTACAAAAACGGTCCTTATACTTTAGTTATGTTTTCAATGTAGTCCATGTAGCTTTTTCTCAATTTTTGGGAGGGTTATCTACTCGTCTTAAGGCTATGTGTTATGGTACGTGACCCAGGCGTGATGCCCCTGGGTCACGCCCCGGTCGCGCCCCACCCCCATAACACAGGGGCGTGATGGGCAGTGGTGTGACCCTCCTCATGGGGTGATGACCGTTTGGGGGAAAAAAATAAAAAATATATATAACGTTAACAATAGTGTTGAAAAGCAAAAAAAAAAAAAATTAATTAATTAAACCCTATATAAACTCATTCAATAATCAATCCACTCAAAAATCTTCAAAAATTTTCCCAAAATCTTTCAAATCTTTCAAAAAATATTCAAAAATCTTTCAAATCTTCAAAAACTTCTACACTACCATGGATCCAAACAACCCATACTTTAACCCGTTTATGAATTGTTACTGACATCAACTCGATCCAAACAATCCAAACCCGAACCAATTTCTAACCTTCTCAAATTGGTACCCACAACCACCATTTTTCAACCAAAACTCACCCGCCGGTGATAACATTTCCGAGAATCAACAGGATCCCGATGTTGACGTGGTTCCAGAAACACAACCCGACGCCCAACCGGCTTCATCGCGTCGTAGGCACCGACAAAAGAAAGGGCCAGAAAAAACAACCAAACCGACCATTACTGGATGGTCGGAATCTGAGGAAGTGGCACTAGCTCGTGCCTACATTGACGTTTCCGAAGACCTGTTCGTTGGTAACAACCAAACGAGCTCGGATTTTTGGAAACGCGTGAGACACCAGTTTTTTTCGGCAATGGGTCGTGGTTTCTACCGGACGAACAACATGATTTCCGGCAAATGGCGCGACTTACAACGTAAAGTCGCGAAATTTAACGGCATATGGGTTCAACACCACAACAACCGTAAAAGTGGTGAGAATGGCAAATCGATCATGGACAAGGCGTTGATGACCTATGCACGAGAAAACGGGCCATTTCCTTATATCGCGCCGTGGCAAGTTATGAGGAAATCAACCAAATTGCATCCCGTCCCGAAGTTACAAACTTCAAAACGAACGAAGACGTCATCGTCCGGGAAGTACACGACCACTCAATCCGACTCAACCAATCGATGTTTCGTTAACTTAAACGAGTCGGATGAGGAAGTCGAAATGGACATGCCCCCACCAACCTCTCATCAACGTCCGCCCGGTCGAAACAACAAGGGTAAATGACCACAAGCATCGTCTTCAACCGATTACAAAGACACGTTGGATACCATATCCGAGTCGTTGCAAAAATTTGTCGACTTACAAGAGCAAAAACAATACAGCAATGATATGAAATTGTTGTAGACTCCAACCGACCACTTAATCAGTCGTGCTCGTGAAATAGCCGAGAAGACGAAGGAGCGGATTATGAAGAAATATAATATGGATTAATTTTTTTATGTATTTTTTTTATTATGTAATTTTTTTATTGTGTAATTTTTTTAGTTTTATTTTGTAATTTTATATATTTTTTTAATTATATTATGTCTTTTTTAATTTTATTTTTTATTAAAAAAATAAAATACAAATAATAAAATATTGAAAAAGGTGGTGATGAGGAAGTGATGGATAACATAGGAAAAGATAATGTGGAGTGATAAGGGGTGATGGTGTTGGTTGATTATATGGCGTCTACGTGGAGTGATGGGGGCTTTTGCATAACACATAGCCTAATAACATATTTTAACACCACGTCGTCATTTATATGTCTCATAGTGGTCACTACGGGCGTATTGGTCGACAACCTTAAATTCCGCAGACATTTCGGTGTCAAACAAAGACCTATACGCCACGAGACCTCTACGTGACGTATAGGTTTTAAAAAAATTTAATTTTGTAGTTTTATTATCATTTTGTGTCAGAGATAATTTTTATTATTTGCTAGTATTTTACTTTTGGTCATTATGTTTCAAGATTTTGATATTGTTGGTCTTTATTCACTTTTGGTCAACCCATTTGACAAGCGGGTTTTTGAGCGATCTATGCGTACGTTTTTTTTATTCACATATGTTGTTTCCCCATTTGATTGATTTGTAATCTCTTGGGAAGGTTATTTTTATATTTTTGGTCTTTATTCACTTTTGGTCGACCCGTATTTTTATTCGCAATTGTCTCAGTTCCAGGTTTTTGACACATATAGTCACTATCAAAATCAAAATCACCCAACAAGAGGACGGGTTTTCGAGTGATCTCTGAAGTATAAGGGTAGTTTATTCAGGTTGATCGGGTTGACGTGTTTTTGAGTGATCTCTAAGTTAGGAAAGTCAAAGTCAAAAGCATTATCTTTAGAAATAGATTCTTTATTCTCATGAGAAGTCAATATATTTGTCATCATTTTAATTCATACCCATCAAAATCCAACTTTCCTTTAACATGATCCCTGCTGTTGAATCTCTTTGAGTCTGGATTCATTGGTGTTGTGATGCAATGATTTCTGTCGATTGAAGTCATTTGTTAATTATTTGGTGTTATCGTGGGGCGGTGGTGGTATTAAGAGAGGCTTATAGCTGACTACAAGTCCGTTTTGAAGCTAACAGAGCATCATGCACGTCTTTGATTACAAGATTCACCTCTTCATTATTTGGTTATATAACAAGCACAACTGTATGTATCGTTGGTGTTGCATGCGTATGTGTTTTATTTTTGTTTGAACTTGTAAATATAATTTGTAAACGCCACGTTCCAGTTGTATCAATTAAACAAAATTTGAATATCATGTGCATGAGCATCCCTAAGATCGACGGGATCTATCATGAGATCAGATCCTCTAGCTGGTCCACACGCCGAGTCAACTGCTCGGTAGTCTAAGCTAGCTGATTAGTGGTCTGAGCTAGCTGCTGTTGCAATCGAAGAAGTGTTGAAGGGTATCCGCAATACCCTGCAACATAGCCTCGACACTCGCAGGGAGATGCACAGCTCTGTAAATGCTTTGAGGATGTTGATGAGGCAAATCCTACCATGGCTCCTCCGCGTCACCTAGCTAGGGCTCGACCTAAGGATCTACCTAGGGCTGGGTGTAACCTTTAAGGTTTTCAGTACATATAATTGTGTCAAATCTATTATCTATTATATATAATAAATCAAAATAAAAGAGGACACATGTCATTCATCTAGACCATACTCACAATAATTTTCCCGCTTCTCTCTCTTATTTAAGAATCATAAATTAAATAATAAAATTAATTATTGAATACACGTTTATACATTTTTAAATTGAAAATATTTTTAATACATTAAAAATATATTAATATAAAAAATACTTTTTTTTTTCAAAAGCAAAATTATTATAAAATAAGAAATATCGTAAACGGTTTTCTAAAATAAAATTTTTGGAAAACAAACTTTGAAACATTAATATTGAAAAAATATAATATTATTTTATTACTTAAAGTATTAAGTTTTTCAAAATTTTTAATCATATTTTATTTTAAAGAATTGACTTATATTATAAAGATTTTCATCAATGACTATATATTTTTTTGTATTTAACCCGTGTAATACACAGGATACTAACTTAGTAAACTTTATATATATAAATAATGGGTCTGGATATTTGGATTGGAGCTTAATATGGGCTGTAGCTATTAATGGACCAAAGCTAGTGATGGGCTTCTAATGGAGTTTCGGTTGGGCTGCTGTTGAACTTGCTGTTGGGCTGCTGATGAACTTGCTGGGCAGCTGATGGAAGTATTCGTGATGTATATCTACTATCTATTATTATATAATAAATCAAAATGTTTTGGGACACTTGGCATCATTTTAGGCCACCTCCATTTTTGTTTTCACCCCCTAAAAATTTTACCCGAAAAACTAAACAAGTGGATTATTTTTAGATTCTTTTATTTAATTTTTTAAACGGTTTTATTTTTTTAATAACTTTCTAAAATTAAAATTAATAATTAATTATGACATATTTTATTAAATTACGTATAAAAATCATTTCCAATTTCTAATTGTTTAATTACATCTAAATCAATTCCAACTAAAACTAAATTGATTGTTTCTTTCCATTTCTAAAACGTAAGTAGCTTAATATATATACATCAAACCTTCAAGTATTATTTTTACATCAACTTTCTTTTCATTGTTAATATTACCTTCGTAAATCTTTTAAGTAAATGTATTGACAACACCGTCATACTCATCTTCAATGTTTCAAACCTATATCGTCGACAGATTGTACTTTTCTAAACAACTAAAATAATATTAGTTATATATCTGGTGAGTAAAATACTATTAGTCAAGTGTATGTAACAATCTTTTTTACTACAATCATCTTTTTTGTTAGATATATTATAATTTTATCAATGACGTTATCACTTTCTATTATTCAAAAACATTGTTAAACAACATATATTTGAAAACTAAATTATAACACATCAAATGTTTGAATTTTGCACACATTCATGTGTTCAACACATGTAATGTTTTAATCCAAATAATCATATAATAAGTTAATATTTTTTAATCTTTTATAAAATTCAACTTTTAGACTAATATTTTAATAAACAATTGTTTTTTATTACATACATATTTTTAGACGTTTTCGTTTATAGAAAAGATAACTAAAATTATAACTTCTAAACTGAATATTACGTATAAAATAATTTAAAACGTTTTTATCAATCTGTTTAAATTTATTTGTATCAGCTATTTTTATTAATTGATTGCTAATTTATTTTCTTATATTTTTTCCTAAAATAGCTAAATTTTTAACACGTATTTTAATCGTCAATTATGATGTTTTTAAGTGAACTTATTTTTTTATTTAACAACTTTAGTTCTTTAAATATAATCGGATTCAAATGATATTTCTTAAAATATTTATAAATAAAACAATAATGTTACTAATTTTTTCTATAATTGCTTTTAAAAATTTTTAAACATTTAATATGATTGGATTATTTGAATGATAAAAATATATTATATTAAAATATAAAAGTTAGCAATTTTTAAAAATCCAAGTTAAATATATTAATATAAATATTAGTTAAAGTTAATTTAATGTGTTAAAAGGAGAATAAATATACTTTAATTAAATTATTTATGAATTAAATTACATAAAAATATTAACACATTGTTAAAAAAATTAAAATTAAAACATAATTTGTAATTATTACATCAGATATTTTAAGCATATTTTGAAGACTTTATGCATTAAAAAATTATATCATATTTTATTCAATCTTTGTAAACATGAGTTTAGTAAAACTTTGCAATGTACATGCTTTTTAATTATATAACTTTTTATCAATAGATTTGTATATGTAACATATTATTTTTTTCAGACAGTTATATATCAGATTGTCTAAGTCATTAAACTTTAAAGGAAATACCCAATGAGCCAGATTCAGATATTAGAGAACAGTAGTAACCATGGTTGTACAAAGGGCTGCAGTCCCAAAGTACCAGATGTGTGATGGGGTGTTGGCATACACTTACCATCCATCAGAAACAGATATATCCTAGGACCAGTCCATACGCCTCTTAACAGATATAGCTAAGTACTTCTACGAGTACATAGATATAAAAATAAAATAGAGACGCCGTGTCTAATCGCGCCGTCACGGGTGGTGCCAAGTCATCGTTGCCGCAATGACAAGTCTATGGAACCTCCATAGATAGAGTTGCTCGGGTATCGGATTTCAGATAACAGTTCATAGTAATATAATTCAACTACATAATTATAAATTCATCTATCTCTAACAAATACTTAACAAACAAGAATAATTACAATTACGCAAAATAATACTAAAATGAATACTAATTCTAACATAGTCTATATAATCAATTTCAGAAACAAAGCAGACAATCCATAACTAAATCCAAATATATTCAGAGTATTCATCCCTGATCTATCGCATCAGGTTAAACACGAATTTATAATAGAAAGAGTTTTCAGATTTATCCGTACCTTAACTTAATCAAAACGAAACAATGTACGTCAGTTGCAGGTGATATGAGCGCCTACACTATATTTATATTTTGAATTAGGCTCACAAATTTACATGTCTGATCATTATCTTATTACACCTAACTAGCATCTTGATTTAATAACCTGTCATACTAATTATTTGAAATCTATTATTTTAATTCAAATACGTTTATTAATTTTACCTTTATATATATGTATATCTATAACTTTTATAATCTGTAAGAAAAATAAATCCATAACAACAAAGTAAAATAGAAGAAAATGTTTAGAAAATATTAAACCCGGCCTTGACCAATTTTGTGGATGTGTGATTTACCACTAAACCAGAATGTTATTTTGTTTTCAAAACTACAAAAATAATCTTTTTAACACTGTGTAGTCTGTATTTATAATCATAGATATTGACTTCTCCTATCTTTATATTATAAGTCAAACTAAATGATGTGCATGAAGTAGGTTAAAGTTGCAGGTGATTTTGTGATGTTCTAATGCATTGAATTAAGGTTGAAATCATTACCTTGAGTTAAAATTTAAAACAACGATGGTCAATCGGGAAGGAAATCACGACCCCCGTTCCTGTCCGATTATTGAAAACGGATGTAGCGGCAGTTGGCGATTTTAAAAAACGGTAAAACAGGGTGGCAATACGGTGGCGGAAAACTTAGACAAAAACAAAATAGGAACACGATGGTACACGGCAGAAACAACGACCAACTCAACCCCCAACGGTTTGTGTGAGATCTATTTTCTGACCAAAGAAGGTTCTTAATGCGCTGCAACGAGTCAGTCAAATAAGGAAGGAAGGGTGTTTTGACTTGGACATCTGATAATTTCAAGAGAGTAAATAAATTTGTATATGTAGACTTGAGCAACGAAGAATCGGAATTTACATTTCGGTGGGGTCATTATGAGATAATAATTCAAGATTACCATAACGTTTCTAGACCCACTTGATTGCCAATAATGATGATTTACAATTTCAATTAAAACAATTTAGTGCTAATGGTTCAATATCTTCATAAACGGTTTATTTCAACATACACTTACACCTCTTGAAGATTTGCTAATATTTAGTAATAACCTTATGGCTTGTTGATTAACTTAACAATTAATCTACAATGTTCGGAATTATTACCGTTATTATTATATACAAATATTAATATTAAACCAGAAATAACTAAAATATTACGGGTATTTCAACTCTACCTCCCTTAAAATTAATTTCGTCCTCGAAATTTCTTGTTAAAAAAAAAATTATTTAACCTTAATACCATTAACAAACGTAACAACTAAAAAAAATTTCTTAAGCTACCATATAATTTCAAATCACATAATAACAAGCATTTAGTAATCACCAATCTAATTCAGAAATTGGATAATCTAATCCCTGTTCTTGACAAAAATTTTACTAATATTCAAAACTTAAAGCAGACAACATACCTTATTTATCAAACAGACTAGGATATTGTGAGCGAATCATTTCTTCGACCTCCCATGTAGCCTCTCGCTCTGAATGGTTTTTCCAAAGTATTTTAACAAAAGGAATGGTTTTCCTACGCATCACACGTTCTTGTCTATCCAAAATAGCCTCTGGTTGTTCCTCAAGTGACAAGTCTTCCAGAATCAAATGGAGCGGATAGTTCACCACATGAAGTGGATGATAATTATATCCCCTTAGAAGTGATATATGAAAAACATTATGTACGTGCGATAATTGTGGCGGTAAAGCCAAACGATAGGAGACTTCACCAACTCGCTCCAAAATTTCAAATGGCCCAATAAATCGAGGACTAAGTTTCCCTTTTATGCCAAATCTTCTAACACCTCGACATGGTGAAACTTTCAGAAATACGTTGTCACCAACATTAAACTCCAAAGCTCGTCGATGCCGATCTGCGTAGCTCGTTTGTCTACTTTGTGCTTCTTTTAGTTTTTCACGAGCTATGGTAACTTTCTCATTCGCTATCTGCACTAGTTCAGGACCTTCAATCATCTTTTCTCCCACTTCATTCCAACATATGGGTACTCTACATTTTCGACCGTATAGAAGTTCAAATGGGGCCATGTCAATACTGGCCTGCCAACTGTTATTATAAGAGAACTCGATTAAACATAGGTACTCATCCCAGTTACCCGTCCATTCTAGAGCGCATGCTCTAAGCATATCTTCTAATGTCTGAATAGTGCGTTCAGACTGCCCGTCAGTCTGTGGGTGAAAAGCAGTACTGAATCTCAACTTTGTTCCCCAAGCTTTTTGTAAACCCTTCCAAAAACGTGATGTGAAACGCGGATCTCTGTCACATACAATAGAAGATGGAGTACCATGGAGTCGAATAATATCACGAAGAAATATTTCAGAAAGTTTACTCACTGAATAACCCTTCTGAATAGGTAAGAAATGAGCTGATTTTGTGAGTCTATCAACTACAACCCAAATAGCATCATTCTTTTTAGAAGTCTTTGGTAAACCTGTAACAAAATCCATAGATACATGATCCCATTTCCAAACTGGAATGTCTAATGGCTGCAACAACCCACTAGCCCTTTGATGCTCAATCTTCACTTGTTGACAAGTCATGCATTGAGACACATATCTAGCCACATCTTCTTTCATGCCACTCCACCAAAAATTTTGCCTTAAATCTCTATACATCTTGGTTGAGCCCGGATGAATAGAAAATGGAGAACTGTGTGCCTCAGCCAATAATTCTTCATGAAGAGTAGGATCATCGGGCACACATAATCTCTTACCACTCCAAATCACTCCATGTTCATCAACTCGAAATTCAGATTGTTTCCCCACTTTTAAATTCTCTAAGATTGCCCAAAGTTCACCGTCTTGTTCTTGAGCTTCTTTTATTTGTGTGATAAGATTTGGTTCTATCTTCAGTCCGGCTAAATACCCATTTGAGTCACCAAATTGTAACCCGATCCCCATCCTATCTAAATCCGATATAATATGGGGTTCAATACTAAAGCAAGCCAAACTACCAAAATTTTTCCTACTAAGTGCGTCGGCCACAACATTAGCTTTACCAGGGTGGTATTGAATGTTAGCATCATAATCTTTAAGCAATTCTAACCATCTCCTTTGTCTCATATTAAGTTCTTTCTGAGTGAAAATATACTTGAGACTCTTATGGTCAGTGAAGATGTCACATGTTTCTCCATATAAATAATGGCGCCAAATCTTGAGAGCAAAAACTACCGCTGCCAGCTCTAGGTCATGTGTCGGGTAATTTACCTCGTAAGGCTTAAGTTGTCGTGAAGCATAGGCAATGACTTTCCCATGCTGCATGAGAACACAACCAAGACCTTTCTTTGAGGCGTCACTATAGATTTGGTAACCACCAGAACCAGAAGGTAGAGTAAGAATAGGAGCTGACACTAATCTTCTTTTCAGTTCCTCAAAACTCTTTTCTCGATCATCACTCCAAGTGAACTTTACACCCTTCCTCAAGAGTTGAGTGAGAGGTAATGCCACACTAGAGAATCCCTCTACGAAGCGTCGATAATATCCCGCTAAACCCAGAAAACTTCTAACTTCAGTAACAGAGGTCGGTCTGGGCCATTTAGTAATAGCTTCAACCTTCGCCGGATCCATAGTAATGCCTTCTGATGATACAACATGGCCTAAAAACGCGACTTGTTCAAGCCAAAAATCACATTTAGAAAATTTCGCATACAACTTCTTTTGTCGGAGAGTTTCTAGAACGGTACGGAGATGATTTTCATGTTCTTCTCTACTTTTAGAAAATACCAGAATATCATCAATAAACACGATCACAAAATGATCTAGGTATTTGTGAAACACTCTATTCATGAGATCCATGAAAACAGCTGGAGCGTTTGTCAACCCGAAAGGCATGACTAGAAATTCATAGTGACCATAACGCGTTCTGAATGCAGTCTTGGGAACATCTTGATCTTTCACTTTAAGTTGATGATAACCCGATCTAAGATCTATCTTTGAGAAGAACTTGGCTCCTTGAAGTTGGTTGAACAGATCATCTATACGTGGCAGGGGATACCGATTACGAATGGTGATTTTGTTGATTTCTCGATAGTCGATACATAGCCGCATACTACCGTCCTTCTTCTTCACAAATAACACAGGTGCTCCCCAAGGTGAAACACTTGGCCTAATGAACCCAAGTTTCAACAGTTCCTGCAGTTGTTCCTTTAGTTCTTTCAATTCCAAAGGAGCCATCCTGTAAGGTGCTTTAGAGATAGGTTCCGAACCAGGAATTAGGTCAATGGCGAATTCTACTTCACGATCTGGTGGTATCCCTGGTAATTCCTCTGGGAAGACGTCCGGAAAATCACAGACAATCGAAAAGTTTTCGATTCGAGGTGTATCTGTTGATGTATCCTTAATCGTAGCTATAAATCCTTGGCATCCATGGGACAAGAGTTTTTGAGCTTTCAGTGCGGATATGACTTTAATAGATTTTCGAGCTTGAATTCCTTGGTAAACAAACTTAGGACAACGAAAATCTCCAAATAAGATACGTTTGGAATAGCAGTCTATGGTTGCTCGGTGTTGAGTCAACCATTCCATGCCCAAAATAACATCAAACTCTCCCATTTGCATGGGAAACAGATTTGCTTTGCAGATAATATTGTCTAAACGTAATGGACAATCATAGTAGATATGAGTGATAATGACTGAACTCCCACTTGGAGTAGAAATCACTAGAGCAGAGTCAAGTGGTACAGGTGTACTATTAATATGTCTAGCAAATATATGAGAAACTACAGAGTGGGTTGCCCCCGTATCAAATAGAACATAAGCCTCTCGTTCACCAAGATACATAATACCAGAAACAGTACCTAATATATGAATAGAAACTGAGATACTAATACATTTAAGGAGTCATACTTAATAAACAGGTGTATCGTAATCATTGCTTGTAACATATATGAGAAAAACTAACCTGGAGTGTTAGCAGCCTCGCCAGTAGTAAGAGTAAACACACGTCCACCTGTAGTACGAGGAACAATAGCATCCTTATTATTCCCTTCCTGTGTGTTTGCTGGTTTAGGACAATCCTTGACCAAGTGCCCAATTTGCCCGCAACGAAAACATGCTCCAGAAGCTCGGCGACAAGGACCTGGGTGTCGGTTACCACACTGGCTACATATAGGAGTTAAAACTAAATTTGAATTGCCTCGCTGATTTAATGGTTGAGCTGGAATCGGTGATTGGTATGCCTTGTTTGAACCATGTTTCTTACTCTTACCCTGCCATGACTTAGCTTGACCTCCTGAGGTTTGATTTCCCTGAATTCGACGATCATTATTATTTTGGACTGATCCTTGCGATGAGAGTTGACTACCAGACTGAACATGTTGACCATCTCTGCCCCTCTTTTTGCTATCAGAAGTTTTCAAAAATTCATTCCTTTCCATATCTACCTTCTTCGCAGCTTTAACTGCTTCAGCAACATTAGTAAATGTGGAGTGTATAATCACCCGACGAATTCTATCACACACAGCCCACTGATATTTTTCTGCCTGTTCCTCAGGTGATCCAACTGAAGAGCCAAGAAATCCAATAAGTCGATAGAAACGATCATTGAACTTAGATAGTTCCTCATCATCTTGTTGGCGAATGTTGTGATACTCTCGTTTATATGCACCAAGATCCACATTAGAGAAATACTTATCAAAGAAAAGAATGCAAAATTCCTTCCAAGGTAATGTCTCTGCAAACTGTTCACCTCCTCTTTCATGTAAAATCGACTCCCACCAGTTTTGAGCATCCTCTTCTAGCTTGTATGCCGCCAACCTCGTCTTGTATTGATTTTCAACACCGAGAACCCTAAAAATTTTCTCAATATGAGAAATCCAATCCTTAGCTTCTATTGGGGTGGTTGCCTTAGTGAAAGACTTTGGTTTCTGCTTTTGAAATCGTTTTAACCATACGTGTATACCCACGGGGGCATTTCTTATGATGGTTGATTCTGGGTCAGATGGTGGGGGTTCAGGAACATAAGGAGGAGTGTTAGGAGGAGGTGGGGGAGGTGCATTATTTAGTTGTTGCATAATATGTTGCGTAATGCTAGGAAGTAATTCTCCTAAAGCATGAGTCACAGCAGCAGAAAGAGCAGAATCACTTGGAGTACCGTCTGAAGACATCTAAAAGGGATCACACATCATGAGGGAAAAATAACTATTGGAAAACCTAACCCCGTGTCTACCCATTATCCTCACATGTCTTAATTATTTTGTTCAAGTTTTCTACAGGAAAGAGCCTAAAGCTCTGATACCATAACTGTAACACCCCAGTCCGGTTAGGGCTGACGTGTCACCTTTACATAAATCAGACATACTAATTAAGACAGAATTAAATATGAAAGATTCAGATTCTTACATACATTCAAAAAACCAACATCATAAATATCCCAATAATTCATTAAAAGTCTTAATATAATTATTTAAAATCTAATAATTATTCCTTCTTCAGAACTCTTGTCTTGTTGATTCACTCTTCACCCAGTCTTGTTATTTCCCTGCAAACCTACCGCGAAGAAACAATGCGGCTGAGCGAAGCTCAGTGGGATAAAACAAAAGAACTAATAGGAATATAACAAATCAGAATTTATCTTAACATATCAGACTTAATATTTAAGATAACAGGTCATACCATTCATTATATCACAGATGTTTAGATTGGTTATGAACATTAACATAATTCATAAATTAACAGATCAGAATATTATAATACCTCAGATTATATCTCATAATAACAAATTTCAGACAGTTATATATCAGATTGTCTAAGTCATTAAACTTTAAAGGAAATACCCAATGAGCCAGATTCAGATATTAGAGAACAGTAGTAACCATGGTTGTACAAAGGGCTGCAGTCCCAAAGTACCAGATGTGTGATGGGGTGTTGGCATACACTTACCATCCACCAGAAACAGATATATCCTAGGACCAGTCCATACGCCTCTTAACAGATATAGCTAAGTACTTCTACGAGTACATAGATATAAAAATAAAATAGAGACGCCGTGTCTAATCGCGCCGTCACGGGTGGTGCCAAGTCATCGTTGCCGCAATGACAAGTCTATGGAACCTCCATAGATAGAGTTGCTCGGGTATCGGATTTCAGATAACAGTTCATAGTAATATAATTCAACTACATAATTATAAATTCATCTATCTCTAACAAATACTTAACAAACAAGAATAATTACAATTACGCAAAATAATACTAAAATGAATACTAATTCTAACATAGTCTATATAATCAATTTCAGAAACAAAGCAGACAATCCATAACTAAATCCAAATATATTCAGAGTATTCATCCCTGATCTATCGCATCAGGTTAAACACGAATTTATAATAGAAAGAGTTTTCAGATTTATCCGTACCTTAACTTAATCAAAACGAAACAATGTACGTCAGTTGCAGGTGATATGAGCGCCTACATTATATTTATATTTTGAATTAGGCTCACAAATTTACATGTCTGATCATTATCTTATTACACCTAACTAGCATCTTGATTTAATAACCTGTCATACTAATTATTTGAAATCTATTATTTTAATTCAAATACGTTTATTAATTTTACCTTTATATATATATGTATATCTATAACTTTTATAATCTGTAAGAAAAATAAATCCATAATAACAAAGTAAAATAGAAGAAAATGTTTAGAAAATATTAAACCCGGCCTTGACCAATTTTGTGGATGTGTGATTTACCACTAAACCAGAATGTTATTTTGTTTTCAAAACTACAAAAATAATCTTTTTAACACTGTGTAGTCTGTATTTATAATCATAGATATTGACTTCTCCTATCTTTATATTATAAGTCAACCTAAATGATGTGCATGAAGTAGGTTAAAGTTGCAGGTGATTTTGTGATGTTCTAATGCATTGAATTAAGGTTGAAATCATTACCTTGAGTTAAAATTTAAAACAACGATGGTCAATCGGGAAGGAAATCACGACCCCCGTTCCTGTCCGATTATTGAAAACGGATGTAGCGGCAGTTGGCGATTTTAAAAAACGGTAAAGCAGGGTGGCAATACGGTGGCGGAAAACTTAGACAAAAACAAAATAGGAACACGATGGTACACGGCAGAAACAACGACCAACTCAACCCCCAACGGTTTGTGTGAGATCTATTTTCTGACCAAAGAAGGTTCTTAATGCGCTGCAACGAGTCAGTCAAATAAGGAAGGAAGGGTGTTTTGACTTGGACATCTGATAATTTCAAGAGAGTAAATAAATTTGTATATGTAGACTTGAGCAACGAAGAATCGGAATTTACATTTCGGTGGGGTCATTATGAGATAATAATTCAAGATTACCATAACGTTTCTAGACCCACTTGATTGCCAATAATGATGATTTACAATTTCAATTAAAACAATTTAGTGCTAATGGTTCAATATCTTCATAAACGGTTTATTTCAACATACACTTACACCTCTTGAAGATTTGCTAATATTTAGTAATAACCTTATGGCTTGTTGATTAACTTAACAATTAATCTACAATGTTCGGAATTATTACCGTTATTATTATATACAAATATTAATATTAAACCAAAAATAACTAAAATATTACGGGTATTTCATAATCTATAAATTTTTATAACTTCTTACTGATTTTTTAAAAGCATTAAAATTCTAAAAATGGGGAAAAAATGGCAAAACCTGCTAGCCCAATTTCGAACATGCACCTTCGGGTTACTCATACCTTAACACGCTTTTGATTAACCAGTGTACTTGGACTACTTATCAATTAAAGTTCCACCTCAATTAATTATAATATGGAACATGAAGTTCTCCCCCAATTCAGCTTAAGAACGAGGCACCCTAGTTCTTTTACTATTTAATTCGTTCAATCACATTCTGATTGTAGAAATTAACATGGGGATTTTGTTTATGATGAACAAGAATCAAGTGATGTATAAATCAAGTGCTTCGAAATTCAAACTTAAACACCGAATTCAAAGTTTATAGATGAATTTCGATGTTAAGTGACTGGATTCGATGTTTTATACATATTAACGATTTTGCGTTGAAAAATTTCTAAATAATCACAGAATTGGTCCCTTTTTACCAAAAAAAAGTCCAAAAAGTAAAAAAAAATCTGAATAGGCCGACTAGGCCAAAATCAACACAGTAGAGGGGAGCCTAGAGCCTAAGCGCCACGTAGGCCGCTTTTTGTTACTTACTTTGGTTTGTTACATTGTAGATTTTGGTTGCTAGCCAGAGAGTGCGGTCGCCGGACTTTGCAGGTCTAATTTCAAAACAAAATGATCTTTGTGATCATGTTAACTGATCCAGAGAGCTTCGTGAGAGACAAAAGAACATATTTGAATGATTAATTTGGGGTTTTATACTACTTTTGAACGACTTCGTAATAGAGTTGATTTTTTTTGTATATTTAGAACGACTTCGTATTAATTTAAGGAATTCTCGGAATTAACGTAGGTAAATGGTTGCTTAAAATGATCTTGATTGAGTTGTTTATGTGTATTGGTGAGATGGATATTTTTTTTAGGTAAAGAACGGATGTCGGGTTGGGTTTTGGGTATAAACGGGTGGAAGTAGGTGCTAGGTTTGAGAAATTGTCAAATTCAGTCCTTTTACCTATTTAGTAGTATGCCCACTTCTATTTATGTCTCTTTAAGTCCCTCTAACTTTTTTTAATAAACAATATATATATATATATATATATATATATATATATAGGGTGTGGAATTTTTAATAACCCACTAAATGTGTACTAACCCAAATAACTTTGGCAAGATGAAGCCGAATCTTGGATTTTTTTTGAACATCATTATAACACATTTTGAACACCATGTTCTTTTATGAGTTTGTGGAAATTCATCACCGTTTAAAAAATATCATCGTTGTAAGTTTTGTGCTACAGTACTGTAAGTTTTAAATATTTTACAACTTACAGTACTGTAAGTTTTTGAACGGTGATGAATTAGCCCAAACTCATAAAAGAACATGGTGTTCAAAATGTGTTACAATGATGTTCAAAAAAAAAATCCAAGATTCGGCTTCATCTTGCCAAAGTTATTTGGGTTAGTACATATTTAGTGGGTTATATTTTTAACCTTCCCCTATATATATATATATGTATGTATGTATGTATTAAACAATTCTTTATAGAACGAATCTTTATATGTGTACATCTCAAATGTCTAAATGTTTTAACATTTTTATGCTAAAGTGTATTTTTTTTTATATAATAAGTTTTATAAAGTTTATTGTTAAATATTAACTTAATAAATATTTTAGAGATTTTATTTAGGATTTTTCATTTTAATAAAATTCAATATAATGTGTAATTAAGTTAAATCTTATTAAAATTCCTTAGTAACATTTTGTTATACATATATGTATATATATACAACAATGCCTTTTTTAAATATTTTATTAACTATGTTACTTTATTAAAATTTAATTATATTATTAATTTCAAATAAAATTTATATGGTAAATCATATAATATATATGTGTGTGTGTGTGTGTTTGCTATGCATGTATTTGTTTTTGATTAAATCTAGAAAAATAATCCCCATGAACTTTCATTTATATGAATTTTGACACCATTACAAGTTTAAATTTCCAATGAAATCCCTAGAGACTACATCCTATGATTATAGTCTAGGTCATCCATTTTTAATAACATAATTCCATATAACGCATGCTCTGATGCCAATTTATAACACCCCGACCAATGGCGGAATCATCGAGGTATTACGAAGTGTAGATTGTTTAAAAGCACATGATGTTTAATGTAAATAACTTAGAACATTTCATAAAATGCAATTCATCATATCATTCAATCAAACGTAATCGAATATCCAAAACAATAATAATTGTAATAAATGTATTAAATCCAAAAACTAAAACAAACTAAATGATAAATAGTTAAATACAACTTCTAACAAGCTTAAGTAGCATTCCTACCTGGAAGATGTTTAAAAATACAGTCAATTATAAATAGTTTGTGAGTTTCATAAGTTTTGAACACTCACACCAAAAAGAGTTGAGTAAATGTATATATACGTCATATGTGAACTCAAACATCATAGTCACTAAAAGTGTAATAGTATAAAGTTCACTAATTCTAAGGCCATTAAACTAAGTTCACATGAAAATAGTAAAAGATATGTTAACATATTTCACCCCTAAAGTAAAAGCATAAAAGAGGGGCTATGAAGACTTGATAGATGAGATAGACTATGCAAATAAATGATAAATATGCAATCCAAATAGTATCCAACACAATCCAATCAACCTATATTGTTCAATCACACATAAAATAATGTAACTATGACTTCCTATGTTATTCCTAATACAGCTACAATGGTGTAATTATATTCCATATTTGAATGTCTACAAATTGTTTTGTTCAAAAGGATGTTGTAACTTGTAAGTATAATCTCATTTAAATCATATAAAGTTTATGATTTGAATTAGATAATTATTTAAAGTTCAAATTATATACATAAAAGTATTTTTTAACTAATAATCAATGAGTTAACATAATAATAATAATAACAACAACAACAACAACAATAATAATAATAATATAAGTGTTCTTAATAAATTGAAAGAATTGTTTATAGTTTTTATGTTAACAAAATATGTTAAATCTTTAACACATTATATTCAAATAACAATATAATAGTTTAACAAAGATTATATATTATATATAGGGATTTTAACAAAGGATACAATCCATACACACACTCATATACACACACATATAGTTATTTTATGAAAATATAATCTTTGTTAAACTATTACCTTGAGTAAATATTAAAATTTTTGCAAAGGTTACAAAAGTTAAAGTTAAGAAATAACTTTAATAATTAATGTAATATTTAAATTTTATAATTATTATTTTAAAGATAACTTCATAAATAAATATTTATAATTTCAATGTAAAAATTTAATAATAAGATCTTATTCTATTTTATAAATAGATTAAACTTATTATTAAAATAATAGTAAAAGTTATTAAGAATATATTTATACTTAATATATATGTATGTATATATTATTTAGTTAATTTATTATTATTATAATTTTTTCAATAATAATAGTATTTTATAAAAAATAATTTTTGTGAAATCAGAATTTAAAAATAGTTTTTATATAAAAGTTTCAACAAAACCGACCAAACCCAGGGTGGAGCCCTTGACCTTATGTTGCCCGAATCATAGAACAAGTTGTGGAACCGACTGGTCTGGAGCCTTGTACGCAACAAGGATCCATTCGAAATACTTTTCACAAAAGCCACGGTGTTTCCCCCAATATAGTTTAAAGAACCGTAAGAACCCTAGTTATTTGGATATAAAATTCATTCGAATCGCGAGGGGATCATATCTAAAACCATAGGGCTTTTGTTACTTGTACAAAAGTGAGTTGCATGGTGTACGAAATGCTAACCTTTGTTTGGCAGATGGATGGAATTTGGTTTCAAGTCGACTGCCTTGGTTCGTGATTTTTGTTGCTCGTAAGTTAACTTGATTTACACAGAACCATTTGCAAGCTTAAAGGAACATATGGGTTGAGTTAATTTGATTTTTGTACTTTTTTTATTTGAATTTAAATTCCCCTTCCTTACGGTTGATTAGGCTATATTTTCGTATGGATTTGACTTTTAAACAACGAATTAGTGATTGTTATCGATCCTATAATCTCGTTATTGTTTAAATTTCGAATCTTGTTGATTTTTATCCGTTAATTTGAGCTAGAGATCAAGCTGGGTCAAAGATGTGGATGAACCGGGTATCCATGGCTACTAAAGAAAAACGGGTGAGAGATGGAGAGTGGTTTTATGGATTGGCAAAAGTAGTCCCTCCATGTTTGTTTTCTAACATAAATTTCTGTTTTGGCAGTAATGGTCCCTCGGTTTTAATAATTCCTTTTAAATTTTATAAAATTTCTGTATTTTATAAAATTGAACTTAATATTCATATAAATACTTATATATATATATATATATATATTGTAAGAATGTTTTAACATCATTAATATATATTATTATTTATAAAACATAATATATAAACTTTTTAAAACTTTATCGTTGTTATTCTTGTTATTATTATTATGATTATACATATGTATATAAATATAGGGTAGGGTTATAGTAAAAATGCTTAAATTGGTGAGAAGTGTGAGAATGATTGTGGGCCACTAGATATATAATTTAATGGTTGAGATTAAAGTTATATTAAAAAGTTAGTGGAAGGGTATTTTAGTCATAGACACTTTTGTTGACTTTTTATCATATTCCCTCTATTTTTTAAACGGTCATAACTTTTATATACGATATTATTTTAAAAAAAAACTACACCAAAAAACGAGCATTTTTTATCTTTAAAATAAGTATAGTATTGTTATATAAAAAATAAAAAAAATGGTTTCCTCCGCCTTTTATATTTGTAATGCGTCATTGTGTCTTTTTGTTATTGTGTCTTTTTTGTTTGTGGTTGTTTTTTTGTTCATCGTTGTGTCATATCTGAACGTAAAACACAACTATGGGTATATTACATAATGACCTGAACGTAAGATACAATGATTGCTGTCTAAACATAGTGTCGTTGTGTCATATCTATTGTCATCTGTGATGCACGTATTACACAATGGTTAGGTTAGGTCAAAATTTTTAGAAACAGTAGTTATAAACATTACTGTGTTTTGGGTCATTGTGTTTAAAATAGTATCATCGTGTCATATATGTTGTCATATGTGATGTACGTATAACATAATGGTTAGGTTAGGTCAAAATTTTTAGAAACAATGGTTATAGACATCATTGTGTTTTAGGTCATTGTGTCTAAACATAGTGTCATATCTGTTGTCATATGTGATGCACGCATCACACAATGGTTAGGTTAGGTCAGGTCAAAATTTTTAGAAACAATGCTTATAGATATCACTGTGTTTTGGGTCATTGTGTTTAAACATAGTGTCTATTGTGTCATATCTGTTGTCATCTGTGATGCACGTATTGCACAATGGTCATCAGTAAAACTCATAAAAATACAATATACAATAATACACAATATTGAACATAACACAATAGGCACAATAATGATACGCAATACACAACAATCATGTTTGTTGTGAATAATTTCATTAGTCGTTATAATCAATAGACACAAAAATCATGCATTATACATAAATTGGAAACAAATAACATATATATAACAAGTTAGTCTAATCTACGTTCTTCTAGTTGTTCCAAGTTTAGTCCTTTATGTAATCATATACACTTGATCGTAAAAAGATACGTAAAAGAAGTACATATACGTAAAAGAAGTAAAGAATATATATACATTCTAAAATAAAATTTCTTCCAAATATACCCTCCCTTAAATATTAATATCATGTTTAATCCAAAGGTCAAGATTACTTCTCACCTTTTCACTAAGATAATTCTTTTTACTTGAACCTAAACCTATAAATATATACATATTTTTGTTGTTATCGTTTATTTGTATTATTATTAGCACCATATAATATATATGTATACACACACATATATACACATTCTTTAAAGAATTTTGACAAGAATGAAATTGCGAATTTCTCAATCTTGAAATTACAATATTTATAGAAATGTTACATGGTGTGTTTGAGAATAAATCCAAAATTTGATTGGTGTGAAACTAAAGAAAGAGCACCCACCAATGTGTAAAAATAAGAAGGTTCCCACAATTACTTGCCAATGAACATTGCATATTTCAAACAACAAAAAATAAGGGATCTTGGATAGCTAAAACAATGAAGAAGAAGCACCAAAGTGTTTGGTTTAGTTTGGGTATTTTACCAATTCTTTAATGTTATCATCTAGTTTGGATATTTGGTCTAGATGCTATGTTGCCAAATTTAAAAACCTATAAAAAACAATCTGATGGCCATACAAAAACCAAAGCCTCCCCGAAAACAAACAAACAAAAAAAGTCCGAGGCCTGGACAAGAAACAAATTAGACTCTCTTAAAAAAACTAACTTAATAATTTATGTATAAAAAATTAATAATATAATATATAAAATTTCGGATCACCCACTTCGCCCCTCTCCTGGGCTGGCCGTAATCAAAACCAATGAAAGTTGATTGATTCTTGTACATATTTAAGATTTTGCAATTAAACATGATTGATTCTCAACTCAAGATATAATTAAACTTGCCTTTAATGGTCATTTACTCATTTAACGTGGATTTTGAAAGGGGTTAACCTATCAAGCCACATAACACGACATGATGATTATTATCTCATTTTTATTAAACATGAACACACCATGACGATAAAATCGTCTCGGTTTTTTCAAACACGAACACAAACTTGTTTATAAACATATTACATAGACGTGACATGATGATTAATTGTCTCATTTTCCAAACATGAACATGAACATGCTTATAAACAAATTATGTGATATGACATGTGGAGACATAACAAAAATCACATATTTATTTATTTTGAAAAATAAAAAAAATTATAAAGGTGTTCGTACCATTTTGTGTCTAAAGTGTTATGCAACATTAGATTCCTGATTCCATATTCCATATACAAGTCAAATTATAAAACTATAACATCCAAATCACATGCATTTAAATCAGTCAAAGTGGCCAACTTGCTTTTGTTTATACAATTTTAAATTCAGTCAAAATAGCCAACTTGACTTTGTTTAGACAAGACAATCAGTTTTATATGTTTCTAGACACCATCACACATAACCACCTCGAACATACAACACTCAGGTGCTGTTTGTTTTTTTAAAGGTAAAATCTCTGTAGTCTGCGTACCACATCTGCAGACCTCAGTAGCAAAAGAGTTGGACAAAACATCTGCAGTCTGTTAAAAGAAGAATGTTTGTTTTTAACGTCTGCAACCAAGAAAAATAACCAGAAATTTAAATACACTATTTTTAACCTACAACAAATTTTCAACATTGAAATTTAAATAATAGCCGATCTTCCATTCCCACACGCCACCTCGATTGCTTCACAATCACCGTAATCTGCAATCACAACCAATGGAGGAACAACAATAACAACTCATAGTCTCTGACGAAGTATCAATTAACGGTGTCAAAACCTCACTCACTCTCTCGACTGACGAGATACTCTGGTGGTTCGATCGAGGCGTGATTCTCCGATGCTTGTTTGTAGAGAAGGAAGTTCTTGGAATCTCAACGTTCGGGTGTCTGGATACGATTAGAGCGCTTCTTGAGACAGGCGGTGACGGATTCAGATGCATGGTGTCGCACCTTGGCCTTCCCGGCCTGAACGAAAGGGCGCGACTGGACTGATCTGTCAGGATCGCAGTCTCCGGTCACACAGTATAACAAGACCTACATGTCTGGTTTCATACGTACATCCAAAAGTTTTCATAAATAGTAAGTTTATACAAAATCATGTTTTTGACAAAATCAAATATCCAAATGTGTTTCTAAACACTCCAATATGCATTTGACAACATCTAGACATGTCTAACATGTCTAGATCATCACAAATCTATGACTTGCAACATAAAAGTTTTCTTTTATGGCAAGTGTACCAAAATCATCATTGAATCAACAATAACTCAACCAAACTCAAATCCCATCAATCTTATACTAAAATCAGCAGATCTAAATCTAATAACACATCAAATCACCAACAAATTCGTGCTCAATAGCCACATGAAGTTGCATGTATTCAAACACACTTGCATGTGTGTTTTTACATCATTCATGTATGATCTAACGCTAGATAAACATTTATAACTACCTTAGAATGCAAAAACCAGTGAAAACAGTGGCTGATGATGAAGTTCTAGCGGTTGATGGTCGTTCTAAGTTCCGTAGCTTCTTCTCCAAGCTTCCAAGAACTCCAAATGGTTCACCAATGCAAGGAATAGCCCCAATAATGATTCCAGCAGGTTTGAAGACTTGGTTTCAGTGGTTTTTGGTCAGGATGTGGTGAAGAAACTCGAAGAAATGGAAATGAAACCGAGTGAAAATGAATTGGGGTTGGTTTTATAAGAATTTTGATCTGCATGGCCTTCGCGTACCGCGAAGGCCGATCAAAAAGCTTATCGCGTACCGCGACGAAATTCGGGATCCAGAGTCTGTCACACCCCGAGCCGGCGAGAACGGATCGACTTTCCCGTCGGGCGGAAGGTTCCTGGGGCGCGATATCGTGAGTGATAATCGTGATGATCAGATTGTATACATATCATCAACATTGAGAATAACTAAAGCACAATAAAACATTAAACTAGGATTACAAAGTTAAATTACAAATGTCAATGTTTGATAATTTAACTAAGTAAACCTATCAAAAGAATCAAATGTTTCTATCTTGTGTCTGTACAAGATATCAAAAGTGTCTTGCATCCATTAACAAAATATGTGCTTTCCAAAAGTCTACTAGGTCCTCTAACTAGGCATCCTAGCATGAAATCCTGAGCCTTAGTTTACACCTGTGCATCACCTGAGAAAACATGTAAGAAAACAAAGTCAACCCAATGGTTGGTGAGTTCATATAGTTTTAGTATTTGAAAAATAGTTTTGCAAACCTTTTCGGTAAAACCTTAACCTCATTAACATCACCTGTATCATCCAACTCGGTATGCTTATATATAGGGCATACGAAAGGGTCGAGCCTACAACTCGCCCAGACGCCATCCCACCACATACTAAGCCACATAGGACATTGCTGTTAATGATAATTAAGCATTTTACCTACCATTCAATTCCATCATAGTTTCAAGCCTCCAGTTTAGAAGTTTAAGATATCTACCCAATAGCATTCACAAACCCTTTCGGTAACGACCTTAATCTCATTAACATCACATGTAATATCCAGATCGGTATGCTTATATATAGGGCATACAAAAGGGTCGAGCCTACAACCCGCCCAAACGCCATCCCACCACATACTAATCCACATATGACACTGTTGTTAATGATAATTAAGCATCTTACCTATCATTAATCCCATCATAGCATTAAGTGTTCTGATTATGAGTTTCAACACGCACTAAATAGTATTTGAGTATCAAGTTTTGCGAGTTACCATTATGAACAGCTGAACACCCTAAGGAATTTAGCATCCATCCATAACGGAACTAAATAGGACTTGCGACATCGGTGTTTTGATAGAGGAGTCTTCAAGATAACACATAGTCGACAAGAAGAGACCAAAATCATCCTAGTCACTCGTCACAACCATGAGTGAATCAAGAAGAACACTGAATGACTAGTAGGGCTTGACCACTGTCAAGACGCGGCAGCCAATCAGTCTGTCTTACATGATTCTGACAACGAAGAACACTGATGACTAGTAGGGCTTGACTAATGTCAAGACGCGATGGCCAACAGTCTGTCTTACGATGTCCGATAGCTTAAGCAGACAAGTTTAGAGCATTCCCATAGTTTTACTGATGACTAGTAGGGGTTGACACATAGGTCAACACGCGGCGGTCAATCAGCATGTTGTCTGAGCATTCCAAGTATATCAAGCATTCAAGTGTTTCAAGCATCCCAAGCATATCAAGCATTCAGGTGTTTTAAGCATTTCAAGCATATAAGTCTTTATAGCCTTTTGAGCAAGTGAGTCTTTCTGAGTTTAAGTTTTCAAGATTACCTAAGTATGGTTTTCAAAAGCATTCCTAGTTTTAGTGTTTGTCTTTCTTATGCATTTAAAAGCTTCGAGAGTTTTAAGCAAATAAGTATAAGTGTAAACATCATTAGCATTAAAATTAAAAGTATAAGATATTAACTTTTAAAAAAATAACTGTGTGAAGTATTAGCAATTAGAGTTAGTGTATACAGTGTTAGCCTTTAGAACGAGTGTATCAAGTATTAGCATTTAGCATGAGTGTTCAAAGCCTTAGCATCGAGCATGTAGTTTAAGCATAGAGTTTATAGCATAATCATCAAGCATATAGTTTAAGCATAGAGTTTATAGCATAAGCATCGAGCATATAGTTTAAGCATAAAGTTTATAGCATAAGCATCGAGCATATAGTTTAAGCATAAAGTTTATAGCATAAGTTTCGAGCATATAGTTTAAGCATAAAGTTTATAGCATTAGCATTAAGTTTAAGTCTTAGTCTCTAGTTCCCAAAATGAGAGTTACAAGCTTAAGCATCAGTGTAAGCATCACGAACAAGTGTAAAAGCATTTAATAAGCATTTCAAAAATTGTTTAAAATATATAACATGTTTCTCAGTCCCGAGGTAAAAACAAATATGTTTGAAAAAGGACAATGAACTCACCTTGTGTTTGAAGTGGTTGACTTATCCTAAACAAAAATGCACGCGCTCTTTGTTGTACTCGAGTTTGTTTTCACGATCCTGTATTTGATTTCACGTTGTATGTAATCTTATAAGTATAAGTTCTAGACGAATCAAGTGCGTGCAGGTGTTAGCCCTAGAGTTGGCTAACCCTCCGTGGTATTGGTCATCATTCGGCCCTTGTTTCATTGTCATAGATTTTGTTAACACTTAACTACTTCAAGTTAAGTTTAGTACATATTGATATTGATTTTATGTTTCACTTGCTCTGATCAGACAACTTGTGTAAGTTTGTAACTCAAGGTGGTTCCGAAATGTAACTTAGGTTTTTGTATCAAGCTTGCATATTACCTTCGTAAACACTTAGACGAGCTAGAATGTTTTAAACATCCCCTCCATGTGTTTTAAATAGCCACTTTTCACCATTAAACTCCATAAAAGTGATTATTAAATATAATGTATATAATTTGCCACCTTTGTAGTACAAGGCCATAATTCCATGCATGTTTGAAAGCAAAATGTCTTTGTTTTACCCGGCTAATCTTGTGGGCCGAATGATAAGTGGGTTGAACTACGTGTGGGTCAATTGAGATTAGGCATGGGCTGAAGTGGTCACATGGGCCGACAATGGACCTAAGTCGATTGGGTCGAATCAGTCCAGTGGGCCCAATCATCCCCTGGGCCGAAACAAATTAACATGGGCCGAATAGGTTTATTGGGCTAGGCCAAGTGTCGTGGGCTAGGGTAACCACATGGGCCAATCAAATGGGCTTGGACCGATCACCATGAGGGACATGGCTAGATTTCCAGCTAACCTCATGGTTCCATCTACTGAAGGTTCGGCCCTGCTAAGGTTTAGGCGAACCTAATGGTTCGTTCCAACAAGGGTTCGGCTAGAGGGTTCGGTGGTCCTCCTATGGTTCGCCGGTGGTTAGGTTGGCAGCAGGTTCGCATAAAGAAGGTTCGCAGCTCGTGGGTTCGGCAACCATCAAGGTTCGGCTAGGGTTCATGCATGGAAGGTTCGTGGTTCCAAAGGCTCGGCTGGTGATGCAAGGTTCGGCCAGGTGAGTGGGTTCGGCTGATAGACAGCCTCGTGGCAACCAAGGTTCGCGGGGGTGTTCACAGGTTCGCTGCATCATGCGACACCCACGAACCCTGCACCTCAACCATGCTGCTTCATCAGCTTCGAACCCCAAGCTGTTCCAGATCGTTCCCCACGACCTTCTCCTACTCACCTGAGCTCATTTGAGAGTTTAGGCTTAGTGTGTTAAGGTCCTAGGCCGGTTGAGAGTGTTGGGTCGAACATGGGTATGAAAACCCTAATTTTCGTGGCATAAAAGCTTCCATACCTCGATTTTGGCTGGACAACACTTTAGATCGCTTGTACTTTCTTGTAGAGGAGATCAATACCTTCGTTTAGGCGCAAGAACCACCAAATTTCATCAAGAATTGAATGAGTTATGGAGTTTTGAAGGTTTGTTCTTCTAGAGAGGGAAGCAAACCGGGTTTGTGTGTTAGAGAGAGAGAGATGAGTGAAATGAGGATAAAAGGCCTCATTTAGGCTTTAAATACCTCGAGGGTATTCGGGTTCGTTTCGGTTGCTCGTTTTTCGTCTCCGTTGCGTTTCCGGCACGTTACGCGCGTGTTTTATAAATAGAATAAAAAGAATTTATTTTAGAATGTTTAGAAGGTGGTTATTCGTAGTAAATGTTTTAAATCAAAGTTTATTGAATTATTTTATCGAAATTAATCGTTTTAAGCGTCTCGTTAACTCACGTTACCACTTCGCGTATTTTATGGTTTTTTTTTAATTTAAAATGAATTTATTTTAAAGTATTTAAAAGATTGTGATTCCTAATAAACGTTTAATGTTACATTTTCTTAATTTATTTTCGTTCGTGTCGTATTTCGTTTTCGTTTCGTCAGATCGCGTCACCATCGCGCGTATTCACTCGAATCGTCACCCGAACGAACACGACTTTGGTTTAGCTTTCTGACTTTTGTTTTCTACTTTTCAGTCATCATTTCAGAACGTTAAACTTTCAGATTTATTCGTACTGATCATCACCTATACGAATAATTCGTCGATTTAGCATTCTGTAACGACCGCCGTTATGATTTTGTTTTGTTTAACCTCGCATACGTTTATACATTCTAGCATCAAATCAAGCATTTGTGTCTCAGTTCAGTACTGTCTGATGTGTTTCTGACTGTTAAACCATGAGGTTTAAATTAGATTTCAGAACAATAACGTAATAGTTTAGTGTCAAGCATCACAATGTTAATAGCATATAGGTGTTTCACGTAGTTTGTACCTAAATTACTGTGCAAGTTACTGTACCGATCACCGTTCCGGTAACGTTTCCGGCACTGATGTTACAGAGTCCTCGCTACTGCTTCGCGTACCGCCAAGCCCGTCGCCAAGGGACCTCCGCGTACCACGATGGGGCCATTTTCTTGTTTTTCGATTTCGATGATTCGATTTCGCTCGTACTCGATTCCTAACGTTTATCCTAAACATCTAATGCATGTTTAGCACATAATCATATAATAACACATAAGTTTGATCACCAACGTTCGTGAGACTCGTGTGTGTTTCGATAATTCCTCGAATTATCTTTGATAGTTGATGTTCGTGTTTTACGAAGTGTTTGCACGCTTGATTAATCCTAATCAACGTGTGATGCACAATTCAATAATTCCCCGAATTATTGTTTTTGCGTTAGTGTTTGACACCCTTGGTTTCCAAAACCAATGTGCAATGTACGATTCGATAGTTCCTTGAACTATCGTTTCGCAGTTGTGTGTGTTTGACTCATCTAATTAAACATAATTAAATGAAATGCAACAAGTATGAATGTGAAATACGTAGAGTGTAAGAGTTGCAATTTACCTGAAATTGCCGGGTGTCACATCATTCCCTTGTTGAAAGAAATTTCGTCTCGAAATTTGGTTGTTGTTGATGGTGTTTGAGAAATAAAAATTTTCTGGTTGCGACATCATCCCCTTGTTGAAAGGAATTTCGTCCTGAAAATTATTTGTTGTTGTCGGCGTTCGACGCTGTCTGTTTGAAAAGATGGGGATACTTGCGCATCATCTGATCTTCACGTTCCCACGTGAATTCAGGTCCGCGTTTCTAGTTCCATCGGACTCTAACGGTCGGAATCCGACTTTGCTTGAGTTGTTTGACCTCACGGTCCATGATCTCTACCGGTTCTTCCACGAACCTTAGTTGTTCATCCAACTGGATCTCATCCAGTGGAACTACAAGTGTCTCATCTGATAAACATTTCTTCAGGTTCGAGACATGAAATACGTTGTGAACTCCATCCACCGGACCAATCCTCTTCAGGATTTCGAATGACCCAATATACCGTGGGTTCAGTTTGCCTCGTTTGCCAAAACGAATGACGCCTTTCCATGGCGAAACTTTCAGAAGGACTTTATCTCCTATCTGAAATTCTAGAGGCTTTCGACGTTTGTCGGCATAGCTCTTTTGACGATCGCGAGCTGCTGCCATACGGTTTCTGATTTGTACAATTTTTTCTGTCGTTTCGTGTACAAGTTCCGGGCCAGTGAGCTGACTGTCGCCCATTTCCGCCCAACAGATGGGTGATCGGCATTTCCTGCCATAGAGTGCCTCATAAGGCGCTGCCTTGATGCTGGTGTGGTAGCTGTTGTTGTAGGAAAACTCCACCAATGGTAGGTGAGTTTCCCAGCTGTTACCGAAGTCTACTACGCAAGCTCGTAGCATGTCTTCGAGAGTTTGTATTGTACGTTCGCTCTGGCCATCAGTTTGTGGATGGTATGCTGTACTCATATCCAACCTCGTGCCAAGCGACTTTTGTAGTGATTTCCAGAAGTTTGAAGTGAATCGAGCGTCTCGATTCGATATGATGGAGATTGGCACTCCGTGTCGTGAGACTACTTCTTTGACATAGATTCTGGCTAGCTTTTCCATTTTGTCATTTTCCTTGATCGTAAGGAAATGTATTGACTTAGTCAGTCGGTCCACAATTACCCAGATAGTGTCACATCCACTAGGAGTACGGGGTAATTTGGTAATGAAATCCATGTATAATTGTTCCCACTTCCACATGGGGATTTCAGGTTGTGTGAGTAATCCAGATGGTTTCTGATACTCAACCTTGACTTTGGGACAAGTCAAGCATTTGCTCACGTATGTAGCGATGTCGGCTTTCATGTGTGGCCACCAGTAGAGTATCTTCAGATCTTGATACATCTTATCAGATCCAGGGTGAATGGAATACCGAGATTTGTGAGCTTCGTCCATTACAAGGTCTCGTAAGTTCCCGTGATGTGGAACCTAGACGCGTTCCATGAAATATTGTAAGCCATCGGCCTTTACCTTAAGTTGTTGCTCCATTCCCCTCAGTGATTCCGCCGCTAGGTTTTCTGTTTTAAGTGCCTCCACTTGGGCAATACGTATCTGCTCAGGGAGATTGGGATGGATGGTGAGTTGTAAAGCTCGTACCCTCTTGGGTTTCGAGGTATTCTTCCGACTTAGGGCATCGGCCACAACGTTGGCCTTCCCCGGGTGATACTTGATAGCACACTCGTAGTCGTTTAGGAGTTCGAGCCAGCGACGTTGTCGCATGTTCAGTTCCTTCTGCTCGAATATGTGTTGGAGACTCTTGTGATCAGTGTATATCGTACACTTTGTACCATACATGTAGTGTCTCCAGATCTTGAGTGCAAATATCACAGCTCCAAGTTCCAAGTCATGAGTGGTGTAGTTTTTCTCGTGAACTTTCAGTTGTCGGGAAGCATATGCGATCACCTTCTCTCGCTGCATCAGCACACAGCCGAGTCCCTGTATCGAGGCATCGCTGTATACTACGAAGTCATCCGTTCCGTTAGGAAGAGATAGGATAGGTGCACTACAGAGCTTCTGCTTGAGAAGCTGTAATGCAGTTTCTTGTTTGTCAGTCCAGAGATATTTCTTATCCTTATGGGTTAAAGCTGTGAGTGGTTGGGCTATCTTTGAAAATCCTCAATAAATCGTCGATAATAGCCTGCCAAGCCTAGGAATTGTCGCACCTCAGTTGGGGTCTTTGGTGCTTCCCAGTTCTTGATGGCCTCTATCTTGGATTTATCCACGTGTATTCCTTGTTCATTAACAACATGTCCCAAGAATTGGACTTCTCGAATCCAGAAGTCGCACTTTGAGAGTTTAGCGTATAGCTTCTCCTGCCGTAGCAGTTCAAGAGCCAATTGAAGGTGCTCCTTGTGTTCTTCCGGAGTCTTCGAGTAGATGAGAATATCATCTATGAACACAATGATGAACTTATCTAGATAAGGTTTACACACTCTATTCATGAGATCCATGAATACTGCGGGTGCATTTGTGAGACCAAACGGCATAACCAAAAACTCGTAATGGCCATACCGAGTGCGGAAAGCTGTCTTGGGGATATCTTCCTCTTGAATTCTCAGTTGATGGTACCCAGATCGCAGATCAATCTTAGAGTAGTAACTTGATCCTTGCAGTTGATCGAACAGATTGTCGATGCGAGGTAAGGGGTAACGGTTCTTGATTGTCACCTTGTTTAATTCTCGATAGTCGATGCACATACGGAACGTGCCATCCTTCTTCTTTACGAACAAGACCGGAGCTCCCCAAGGTGAGAAGCTTGGTCTAATGAAACCCTTGTCTAGCAACTCTTGCAGTTGATTGGACAGTTCCTGCATCTCCGAAGGTGCAAGTCGATATGGTGCTCGTGCAATAGGTGCTGCTCCCGGCACGAGGTCTATGTGGAACTCCACTTGTCGAGGTGGTGGAAGTCCCGGTAGATCCTCGGGAAGTACGTCAGGATAGTCGCATACGACTGGGATGTCTTCTATTTTCTTCTCCTCTTCGGTCTTGTTGGTGATAAGCGCCAGAATGGCTGTGTATCTCTTTTGTAAGCATTTGTGAGCTTTCATGCACGAGATGATGTTCAGAGGAGTGTCACTCCTTTCGCCATTGATGTCTAGGGTTTCTCCACTAAGGAGAGGTATGCGCACAACCTTGTCGTGGCAAATGATTTCAGCTTGGTTTTCCGACAACCAATCCATGCCCACTACGACATCAAAACTTCCTAGTGTAACTGGCATGAGGTCAATCTTAAACTTATGGCCTGCTAGCTCTAAAAAGCATTCTTTCAGAATGTGCTTAGTTACGATCAATTTACCATCAGTTAGCTCTACTGTATATTCAACCTCTAAGGGTGTTGGGGTTATGGCAAGTATCTCACTAAAGTCCTTAGATATAAAGCTTTTCTCAGCCCCAGTATCAAACAATACAGAAGCATAATTATCGTTCAAAAGATACGTACCAGTTGCAAGATTGGAATCAGAACCTCCGGTTATTGCGAATTAGGTTTGCATTTAGTGAACTTAGTCTATAACCATTAGTCTCCACACTACACAGAGTGCTTAGTATTGTGATATTAGCATACATGATTGTACACACACTTAGTATGCACACTTACTATATGACATCACCATCGACACCGCATGTAATTTCACATGACTGGGAGGAGCTGATAGCTCTACATGTTTTCTTTCAATACCTACCATACACACTGTATTAGTCATCAGACATACACTAACACTTATTCTCGCTATGAAGATCATGGCTGGAAGACGCGGAGGACGCAAGAATGCGGGTGGACGCGGAAACATCAACCTCACTCAAGCTGAATTGAACGCACTCATCAACGACCGAGTTGAAGAGGCGCTTGCTACACGGGAAGCTACCCGTAATCAAAACCCACTGAACCAAGGTGATGAATCTTATTTCATATTCACCTTGCACCACAATCACTCGTTTCCAATTTAACGCGTTTGCCCGATACTGAATCCAACTCTATTCTTTGCATATCTCAGGAGCAAACCCCAACCTTCCTCTCTGCACATTCAAAATGTTCCTGGATTGCAAACCCCACTCATTCAGCGGCATTGAGGGAGCCGTCGGGTTGTTACGCTGGAAGGAAAAGGCGGAGTCGGCCTTTGCCTTGAGCAACTGTAGAAACGAAGACAGGGTCAAGTTCGCTGTTGGAACTTTTGAGGGAGCTGCCCTCACATGGTGGAATGCAAATGTCCAAAACCTAGGGTTCGATGCAGCCAACGCCCTACCTTGGGATGATTTTAAGAGGATGTTGAACCGCGAATACTGTCCTCGCGGTGAAGTGCAGAAACTTGAGACAGAATTCTGGAACCACAAGATGATTGGTTTCGAGGTCGAGGCATACACCGCTCAATCATATGAGCTGGCACACCTGTGCCCGGAAATGGTAACCCCACCCTACAAGCACATTGAGAAAATCTGTCGCACCCCGGCCTTCCTAGCCTGAACGAAAGGGCGCGACTGGACTAATCTGTCAGGATCGCAGTCTCCGGTCACACAGTATAGCGAGACCTACATGTCTGGTTTCATACGTACATCCAAATACTTGGACCAAACAGTTTGGTAAAATCAGAGTTGCGGAAGTTTAATAAGATCAAACAGATTCGGTTCATAAACTGCGGAAACGTTAAGTAAAACAGTTTTTAAAATCAACATTAAGTAATAGTGCGGAAGCGATTTAAGTACTCATTATTACAAAACAAGTCAAATGTTTAAATGTTCTCAAAATATCCTAAGACACTAAAGCTGATTCATGGACTCCATCTTAGCATCCTATCCTTGAGTGCGTGCCTTAGCTACCTGAGAAAACATGCGAGAAAAAAGGGTCAACACAAAGGTTGGTGAGAGCACATGTTTTTCATAAGCAGTAAACATCCAATGTTTAAAGTAAGAGTTTGTGATTTACATATCATTACAATGCAGTATCGATTGATAGCTAGTCAATACAGTTAAATTATATGCGGGTTCGTACCGAAGCTGACAGTTGTGCCTCCCGCCATGTCCATCACAAGACAATGACAAAGTGTTGGTCAATATTGCACCCATTCCGACATCAAATCGGGTTGGCCTCCCAGTCGCGATGGGTGGGGCTTGTCAGGCCCAAATAGTACTATTCAAGATTACTACGCTAGGCGCGACGCGCTACTAACGGTCCGTGGAGTATCGCGAGGACTTTTAGTTGTGATGTGGTCCACACATATACATATAGTGATAAAGCATGTCCATATGCAAATAAAATGAGTTGTTCAAAAACAGTTGTAATGCAATGTTTTCTCCCCAAAGGTAGAAAAGTAAAAAGGGGCCATGAACTCACCTGTTAAAACAGTTTCAGTGTGTAAGTGTTCGCGTTTGCGAATGCTAGCAATCCTTCTAGTAGGCACATATAACCATATATGTGTGAGTATGTGTTTTGTGGTGCGTTGTATCCCATACAACTCTAAGTGTCGGTGTGCTCAACCGAGTGTGTGTGTGTTGACTAGGGAGACTCGACGAATCGTTGGTGACACGTTTGTTGTGTTTATGTGTCTTAATGCAAATAAGACACCAACACGCATTCCTATGACCAATCATGATGCTTTCACGAAAGCAAGTTTGAAAAATTGTAACGTTTCCGTTTCGGGGAAACTTTCTATATTTAGAAAGTTTCTATATTTAGAAAGTTTTTATTTTTGGAAAGTATAGTTATGAAATCACATTTCATAAAACAAATCATTCTAGTGTGTTTGTAAAAACACGTTTATACACTTAAAACACATCGTTCGCGCATAAATCGCCATTTATGCCATTTTGCCCAAATAAAGTTTTCTTTTATGACAAGTGTACCAAAATCATCATTGAATCAACAATAACTCAACCAAACTCAAATCCCATCAATCTTATACAAAAATCAGTAGATCTAAATCTAATAACACATCAAATCACCAACAAATTCGTGCTCAATAGCCACATGGAGTTGCATGTATTCAAACACACTTGCATGTGTGTTTTTACATCATGCATGTACGATCTAACGCTAGATAAACATTTAAAAGTACCTTAGAATGCAAAAACCAGTGAAAACAGTGGCTGATGATGAAGTTCTAGCGGTTGATGGTCGTTCTAAGTTCCTTAGCTGTTTCTCCAAGCTTCCAAGAACTCCAAATGGTTCACCAATGCAAGGAATAGCCCCAATAATGATTCCATCAGGTTTGAAGGCTTGGTTTCAGTGGTTTTTGGTCGGGATGTGGTGAAGAAACTCGAAGAAATGGAAAGGAAACCGAGTGAAAATAAATTGGGGTTGGTTTAATAAGAATTTTGATCTACATGGCCTTGTACGCGAAGGCCGATTACCGCGACGAAATTCGGGATCCAGAGTCCCCGCTACTGCTTCGCGTACCGCCAAGCCCGTCGCCAAGGGACCTCCGCGTACCGCGACGGGTCCATTTTCTTGTTTTTCGATTTCGATGATTCGATTTCGCTCGTACTCGATTCCTAACGTTTATCCTAAACATCTAATGCATGTTTAGCACATAATCATATAATAACACATAAGTTTGATCACCAACGTTCGTGAGACTCGTGTGTGTTTCGATAATTCCTCGAATTATCTTTGATAGTTGATGTTCGTGTTTTACGAAGTGTTTGCACGCTTGATTAATCCTAATCAACGTGTGATGCACAATTCAATAATTCCCCGAATTATTGTTTTTGCGTTAGTGTTTGCAACCCTTGGTTTCCAAAACCAATGTGCAATGTACGATTCGATAGTTCCTCAAACTATCGTTTCGCAGTTGTGTGTGTTTGACTCATCTAATTAAACATAATTAAATGAAATGCAACAAGTATGAATGTGAAATACGTAGAGTGTAAGAGTTGCAATTTACCTGAAATTGCCGGGTGTCACACATGGAACGACGAAGGTTGGTGAGGAAGAGTTTTTTGTTTGAATTGATGTCTGATAATTCGTTACGGAATTTGTGCGAGAAGATACAAGGATTCATCGATTCGCAAGGTAACAGCAATTCATCGGATTGTTTGTTTACGTAAATTGTTTTATCTCGATTGTTCGTTAAAATTATAATATGAACATGTGATTCAACAATGACATTTGAGCAAAATGACCAAATGATACAAGTATTGGCGGTGGTTGCTTCTGGTGAAATGTTCCAAGCTGGGGTGGAGTTGAATGGGGAAGATGCGCCGGTGGAAGGAGGTGGCTGGAGTGGCGGTCGAAAAGGTGGCTAGAAGCACCGGTGGAAGGCGGTGGCTGGAAGTGTTGAGGAAACTTGCGTTTTGTGGAGAAACGAGAACCACTCCAAAACCTAATTTCCAAGCTGGGAAAAAAACACTAGAAGAGGATAACAGAGGAAGAGGATAAAAGAGGGATGTTTAGATCTACATGAAAAAGAGGTTGGGAAGACATTTTTTAATGAAATGTCTTCTAAAAACAAACAAACAATCTGTACCCTCCTACATCTATCCGTTGTCTGCGTGGTGCAGACAAAAGAGACCAGGAAGATCTGTTTTGAAAAAACAAACAGCACCTCAGTTTCACCTGGTCCATTGTATGTTCAGATCTATGCACAAGTAAAGAGCTTATTCAGAACACTCAAAACAATGCAACATCCCCATATCTCTATGGCTAAATCATTTGCATAAGAAATTTAACCATAATTAACTACAAAATTTCAAGATCAAACTTGAGCATATTAATCATACCGAACTCAATTGCATATAACCTCATAAATCACTTATAGCATTACATACACTTGCTTATCTACACTAAATAACTACATAACATACATCAACAATAACAACATTAAGTTGATTGCTAAGTGCATGCATTATTTTACAGATCAAGAGCCATGAACCATCGAGCAACTCACTATATCTCTCCTAGGTGGAGATTTGCACCTACATAGCAGTGCAGCATATTACAAACACAAGTTATTAGATATACATGACCGGCAAGTCGGATCCAAGATCGAGATAACATCATCAACCCGACCCTTAAAACAAGCCAACATTGTATACAGGAAGACAGAACTCCAGTCTCTGGTTCCAAGATTCAATTTTTTACAATCATACATGGACTAAATAGCATAATTGAATCGAGCCCACCAAATGCGTTCATGAACAACAAGCAGGGCAACGAATCAAACCGTTTTCATTGCAGTACACACACCTAGTTAACTGAGATTCATCTTCTTCAAACACCTTCTTGCTCCCGTTACAATTCACACATGGTACGAATCTAACATCCCCACAAGAATCACACACCTGCCACGCACCAGTGGTTCGGACCGGAACCCCTTTCAGAAGCTTAGCCAGCTGACCAGTTTCATGAAGCTGCTTGATCACATCAACACCACCAACATACATCCCCTTGATGAAAACTTGAGGCAAAGTAACTTGTTTTTCACGTAATACACTCAACAGCTCCTTTCGATACGCAGAGTCCATAGATACATCTCGTTCGTCAATACAAACCCTAAAACATTTGAGAATCATCCGTACTGCATAACAATCTTCGTAAGTTCTTCGAATTCCTCGTAAGCTGGTGAAATAAACAACAATCCGATCTTCTGTTCCAGGTAATCGAATTGAGGACGATTCTTTGTCTACTGATAAAGAACACGAGTTTACGGATTTCAATTTTGATTGAAATTGGGAACCATCCGATGAGGGTTTCGATCCTCTTCGAGCTTCGAATATGTTGCAAAGACTCCTGACTTTGCCTTTGATTGAATCAGAGACTTTGACGGATTCAGAGCGGTGGATTGGAGCATAAAGATAGGGTTTTACAGAGGAATCGGTGGACGTAGAATTGATCGTGTAAGATCGAGTATAGATTGAAGATGAATTCTGGTCATCGGAACCGATCATCTTTAGGTTTTTACAGATGTCAATCGATAAGAAATTTAGGATTTCGTGTGTTAATGATTAGGGTTTTCGATTGAATCCAGTGAATGGGAGGTGGTTTTGGGGAAATTTTGCTTGGAATTTCTATTAGGATGGTTGAATTTGTGGCAGAGAGGAAAAAGGATTTGAAGTTGGCGTGTATACAAAGGAAATTCTGGAGAGAAAAATCACGCGTAGAAGTTTTTTATTTGGATTATTTTTCGCACATTTTGTTTTTATTTTTTAACTACTAAAGTACCCGTCACACAAGTTATGATTCTATCAAAACGTAACGTACTTGGAATGTATTTCATGAAATGAAAAACAATACATTTGACATATCCTATCTCTTAAAAGAATTTACGTTGAAACATACACTAACATACGTATATAAAATAAGTATGAAAAAGTGCTATATATGAACCTACTCAGTTTTCCGAAATCTTTTTTATATTGAAACGTGTATCAACAACGAATTTATATAGACTCTTATGTAAAGCTAAGAACCTAAGAAATTATTAATTTTAGCCAATGAACAAAAGGGGTAAATTATAACATTTAAAAACTTGAGAAAGTTAAAGCAATATTTTACAAAGTTTTTAGAAAATTGAGAGGGTGAAAGTATTAACCCGAAACCATAGGATGAATATTTAAAGTTTAGAGATCAGTTGCGAAGACAGCGACACGTTTGTGAGAAAGCGATTTGATAAATATGGTGTGTAAAAAAAGTGAAAAAAATAAAGACGATGAAGAAAAAGAAAAAAAAGGTTTGATAAAAAGAAAAATGGGAGAAAATGAAAAGAAAAAATAACGAAGGGTGGGGAGGGTGTTGGATCGAGTACTCTTGTTGAATATTCAATTGTTAGACTCTTTTGCTAAGAGCAAGCTAGAACTCACTCTCAAGTCAAGAATCCGGTGTCTAGCTTGTTTCCTAAGTTTTGTATACATAATGAAAACAGAAACAATAATACAAGTAATATTGGGAGAACAAATCCATATATTTCAGGGAATGTTATGATATAAATACCCAAACATTAATACGTAGTGGACAAGAAAGAATAAGACAAACAACTGTCAGTTACAGACTCTGATATCAGACAAAACCACATAACAACGGATCAAAGTCAACAATAATTGAAAGAGTAAAAACCTGTCACACCCCCAAATTCTCATGTGTGGATCAGTCCACATGGGTGTGACGTGGCCAGAATCACAGCTCATAGTCATATAGAACGACTCTATATGAGTTACACAAATACACAATTTTGAAAACCAAACCAAGTTTCATAGATTAAACAGCGGAAAACGTTTAAAAGTTAAGCAGCGGAAAATACAAGTGTTGCAGCGGGAAGTAAGTTGTAACATACAAAATATGTTTAAATTGTTAAAACCAACAAATGAAATAAAAGCCTAGGGTTAGAGTCTATATGCATGCAGACTCTCTTGTGCATCTCCTCGTGCATCCTAGCTTGTGTTGTTCAGTTACCTGAGAATACATGCTAAAATGTGTCAACATAAAGTTGGTGAGTTCACATGTTTAAGTAATTGAAAGCAGTAAAACAGATATGTACTGGGTATGTTAAAATGTTTTGTTGGATCTACGATCCGAGATGGGTCAGTTCATCTTTACCGAAATTCAACTGTTTCCTTTGCCTCCATGGGTGTAACACCCCGACCGGCGGCGGAATCGTCGGGATGCCACGAGGGATGTGTAGATTGTTCAAAAGCTCGTGGGCATCTAAATTCAATCATCATATATCAATCAATCAACCAAAATAATTACACAAAAATCATGTTCATCATGAATTAAGTACATCAATTACACAAAAGAATTAGTTAAACTAACTAAACTCTAATCGCCAGAAATTTAGTTAATTAACTAAGTCCAAGACCCTATATGATGATGTCCAAAATAGAAGAGATCCTCTCTTCATTCCTACTTGTCTCCATCACCTGAAACATGTAAGAAAACCAAGTGTCAACTACAAAAGTAGTTGGTGAGTAATCATAAGTTTTTATATTTAAAAAGGTTTTAGTAAAATGGGTTTGAAAGTTTATGCTTAAAAATGGTTTTATAAAATGCTTTGTTTGAAACGAGAATAAAACTTATGATCTTCTTGAGAAAATCCATATGAATACCTGTATGAGATAATCCAACACACATCCATCAATTCAACAATCAAACACATACACAATCACATAACCACATAACCAAATCAATCATAGTCAATCACAAATAATCATAATCAAATATAGATAATCAATCCACAAACTAATCAACCAATCTCATCAATCATATTCTCAAATAATGTTTGTGACTATACATGATCATTATGTAATTAACATAAGTTAAATACATGATTCATGGAGTGGTCGCTAACCATGTGACAATACATGAAGCCAAAGCAATTAACCGAAGTCAAAGGCAATGCTTCACAGATGTGGAAATCATCCACGTGACAATACACGATGTCAAAGCAATTAACCAAAGTTAAGAGCGATGATTCTCGGGGTTTGTGACAATACTTGTAAACTTTGTCATTGACCAAGGTCAATAACAATGTTTACATGGGTATAAGATAATAAGAGATAATCCAATAATAATGATAATTTCAATTGTGATTATCATATTGATAAACAGGTATTAACCTTGAGTTATCAAAATCATATTAAATGTGGTATACATGTTTCACCTCCGAGTTTTAAAGCAAAAACAGTTTAAAGAAAGGGAGGTTATGAGAACTCACCTGAAGTCCTTAGTATCAGTATTCTCGTTTTATGTGCGCTCGCGTATGTAACTTAAATCAACTCAAAGATCTGTAGTTCATAGGTGATTGTGTTTATAAGTGCAAACGTTTTATTAGTATTAGATACTCATTATGATTTACTTTAAGCCCATAGGTACCTTATTAACTTAGTTTTATTAGTTTCTAAGTTAAGTAATGACTTCTAGGGTTTATGAATATTTAACCTACAATTGTGCTTTAAACTTGTTAGCTTCAATTGCACAACATATGAGGGCCTTTAATTTACAATACAAAAGTCCACAACTCCTAAAAGTATCACCCTTATACTTTAAGTACACTTTTGTATACATGCATGCATGCTTAATTCCCTTAACCACCTATATCAAGTTATCACCGTCAACTTTATAGTTTAAAAGATTATAATTTGGTTATTTTCACAAACCTTCCCCTTATATAACATTACATAACTTGAGATTTATATTATTAAAGAAAGGTGGTAATTAAAGTCCTCATGCATGCACGGTTATACATATATGTATATATATACGTATACCTACTTAGTTATACCTCCCGTTAGCCCTTAATCCCGTTTGTTAAACAAAATTTGGCCTAGTTTACCCCTAAGGGCAGCGAACCTATGACCTAGCTGCCCTAGGTTCGGCCCACAAAATAGAACGGTTCGGCCAGGTATAGAGCTAGGGTTCGCCATTCTTGGGTTCGTCCCATCTCCGGTTCGCCTAGGTATTAGGGTTCGCTGCATTGTAAGGTTCGTGAAGCTTCCATGTCAGTTTGAGTACCACAGGTTCGGCCTCGAACTCACATGGTTCGGCATCATGGGCTGCTAGGGTTCGGCCAACATAGAAGAAGGGTTCGCCCGACCACAAAAAGATTCGGCTAAGACAGCCCTAGGTTCGTGGGTGGTAGCCGAAGGTTCGTGGCCAAGAAAAAGGGAGAAAGGTTCGTGGCCAGGGTTCGCCTATGTCAATAGGTTCGCCGCACGTAACCATGACCAGGGTTCGGCCAAGTTACCCCCTCACAGAAGGTTCGGCCACCCTAGTTGCAGGGTTCGGCCGTCTGTGATGTCGCGAACCCAACAGCCCCATCTTGCTCATCCTTCGATTCGGTGATTTAAGGTCATCTATGGCTTCATATGTTTCAATCATAGCCCGATTCCCACACTAAACAAGTCCTAATCTCGTTTAAAGCTACCAACCATTTACACATCTAGTTTTTAACAAAACCGAAAAGAATTACTTAGATTTACCTCGATTCGTTCAACAAACGTAGGCTTTCTTCGTATCCTCTTGTAGCTCTCGTTCACACGGTCGTTTTGAGCCAAAGATCACTTGGATCCGTCGGGTAACGAACGAGATCGGTTAGAGAGAAGGTAGAGAGAAGTATGTGTGTGTTTTTAGAGAGAGAGAGAATTTGAGAGAATGAAGAAGATGGTGGAGTTTTTTCACCATTTAAGTTCACCTCGTTCCCGCGTGTTCGGTCTCGTCTTTATCGCGACAATTAAATAAATGTCCGGTTTTACTCGTAAAATATATTTAATCATAAAACATTAAAATAATTAAATTTCATCCAAATTAAAATGATTTTATTTAAACATTGATGTTTCTTAAAACGGTTATCGTTTTATCATCGTTAAGACAATTATTTGATAAATTCATTTATTCAACAAAATTTAAGTTGTGATTCCTAATAAACATTTTAAGTTTTCATTTATTAATTTAATATCGTTTGATAATATTTAATTATCTCGTCGAAACGCGTTACTCGCGTACGTATTCGTAAAGATCGTCACCTTTGCGAATCCGATGCTCGTACCGTATTTCGATTTGATCTATGATTTATGGAATATTGTTTTAGAACATTATTCTTAATAATCGTATTCGTGTGAATCGTCACCCACGCGAATACATTATTAAGTTAATGTTTCTGAATCAATACTCGCGTTTAAATAATGATCGTAACCTCACATCGCGTATTTATTATTCTCATTATTTATTAACTTTAATATTATCATTTCCCAAACCAAAACCCACTAAACCCTAGTCACTGACACATCCATGAGAGACCGAAATATGCATATGTATAGGGCATATGCAGAGGTAGATCGCAACCTCCTCTACACCGTCCCACCGCTATTTCGATAAATCATGACCATGTGTCCTTGACTACGTTTAGTAACCAGACTCTAACAAACTCCCAGTTCCATCCCAAAACCATTTCTCAAACCAATAATCCATAATCATCAGTAATAACACTGCGATAAACTCTATGGGTCTGTTCAGTTAGATTTCAACTAAACTTCCCAAGGTTTACGCGTATAATATATTATAAAATCATGCATACCAGTAACAGTGACAATATCAGCAAAGTCAAACAATAATATCATAATCAATAATATTCATAAATCTCCGATCGTAACAGTACAATCGTACGGATGTACGGACAACCGAAAGTACAGTGATGCTACAGTCTCCCCTAGTTAAAGGAATTTCGTCCCGAAATTCAACTTGGAGTGACCGTAGTAAATAAATGTGGGTACTTAAGCTTCATCTGATCTTCCCGCTCCCATGTGAATTCTGGACCCCGCTTCGATTCCCAACGTACTTTGACAATTGGAATTCTACTGCGTTTGAGCTGTTTAACCTCACGATCCATTATCTCCACTGGTTTTTCAACAAAGTGCATGGTATCGTCGATGCGAATGTCATCGAGTGGTACCTGAAGATCCTGATCAGCTAAGCACTTTCTCAGATTGGACACGTGAAACGTCGGGTGCACATTACTAAGTTCAGGAGGAAGTTCTAATTTGTAAGCAACCTTCCCGATCTGTTCAAGGATCTTAAAAGGGCCAACATATCGTGGAGCAAGCTTCCCCTTCTTTCCGAATCGAACAACGCCCTTCCAAGGCGACACTTTAAGCAATACCATATCTCCCACTTCAAACTCTAGAGGTTTTCTTCGTTTATCCGCGTAACTCTTCTGTCTGCTGCGAGCAGCTAACAGATTGTCGCGGATCTGGCGGATCTTGTCAGTCGTTTCCTGAATAATCTCTGGACCAGTAATCTGCGAATCGCCGACTTCGGTCCAACAAATAGGTGACCGACATTTCCTGCCATAAAGAGCTTCAAACGGTGCCGTACCAATGCTCGCGTGATAACTGTTGTTATACGAGAACTCAACCAATGGTAGATGGCTATCCCAATTGCCACCGAAATCGATGACACAAGCCCTTAACATGTCTTCCAATGTCTGAATCGTTCGCTCCGTTTGACCATCCGTTTGAGGATGATAAGCAGTGCTAATATCCAGTCTTGTTCCAAAGGCTTCATGCAGTGATTCCCAAAATCGTGCCGTGAAGCGAGCATCACGATCCGATATTATGCTTAAGGGAATACCATGTCGGCTAATGATCTCATCAATGTAGATACGCGCTAACTTTCGCACAGGATATGTTTCGCGTATCGGTAGGAAATGAGCCGACTTAGTCAATCTATCAACAATAACCCAAATGCTATCTTTACCGTTTGCAGTTCGTGGGAGTTTAGTAATGAAATCCATGGAGATATTCTCCCACTTCCACATCGGTATCTCTGGTTGTAATAACAATCCTGAAGGTCGCTGATGTTCTGCCTTGACTTTAGCGCAGTTAAGGCACTTAGACACATATTCAGCAATATCCTTCTTCATTCCAGGCCACCAGTACAAGCCCCTAAGGTCTTGGTACATCTTGTCAGAACCTGGATGGATTGAATAACGAGACTTATGAGCTTCATCCATAATCATCATTCTAAGATCACCCCTGTTCGGTATCCACAACCGATTCAAATAATACATCAAACCGTCATCCTTAGTTTCCAATAAGATTTCAGCCCCGCAAGACATCTCATTCTTCAAATTATCTTGAGCTAATGAGTGTTGTTGGGCTGTGAGAACATCATCACGGAGATTATTGTGCACTCGGACACTATGGATCTGAACTTGACTCTTGCGACTAAGCGCATCTCCTACTACATTCGCTTTACCAGGATGGTAGCGAATTTCACAGTCATAATCATTCAACAGTTCAACCCATCTCCGTTGTCTCATATTGAGCTCTTTCTGATTGAGAATATGTTGCAAACTTTTATGATCAGTGAACACTACACACTTAGTGCCATAAAGATAATGTCTCCATATCTTCAAGGCAAACACTACTGCACCAAGTTCCAAGTCGTGTGTAGTGTAGTTCTTCTCGTGAATCTTCAGTTGTCTTGATGCATAAGCCACAACCTTTCCCCGTTGCATGAGAACACAACCGAGACCTAGGTTGGATGCATCACAATAAACCACAAAATCATCATTCCCGTCAGGCAATGTCAAGACAGGAGCATCACAAAGTTTCTGCTTCAAAGTCTGAAATGCCTCTTCTTGCTTTGGTCCCCACTCGTATGGCCTATTCTTCTGAGTCAAAGCAGTGAGAGGGACAGAAATCCTGGAGAAATTCGATATGAACCGCCGATAGTAATCGGCAAGTCCGAGAAACGATCGAATCTCCGTCGGTGTCTTCGGTGTACTCCAATTCTTCACAGCATCAATCTTTGCAGGATCTACGTGAACACCGTATTCGTTGACTATGTGCCCCAAGAATTGAACTTCCTTAAGCCAAAATTCACATTTAGAGAATTTGGCATACAGTCGCTCCTCTCTTAGGATCTCCAAAACCAACTTAAGGTGTTTCTCGTGTTCTTCCTTAGTCTTTGAGTAGATCAAAATATCATCAATAAATACAATCACGAATTTATCCAAGTATGGCCTGCAAACACGGTTCATGAGGTCCATGAAAACCGCAGGTGCATTGGTAAGGCCGAAGGGCATTACCAGAAATTCGTAGTGGCCATATCTTGTTCTGAAAGCTGTCTTGGGAATATCATCATCATGTACTCGAAGCTGATGATACCCAGACCTAAGATCGATCTTTGAAAACCATGCCGAGCCTTGAAGCTGATCGAAGAGATCATCGATGCGCGGCAGTGGGTATCGATTCTTGATAGTCAACTTGTTCAATTCGCGGTAGTCGATACACATCCGGAATGACCCGTCCTTTTTCTTGACAAACAGGACCGGTGCACCCCATGGCGAATGGCTCGGGCGAATAAATCCTTTATCGGTGAGTTCTTGCAGTTGACTCGCCAATTCTTGCAACTCCGATGGCGCAAGTCTGTAAGGAGCTTTGGCGACTGGGTTCGCACCAGGTACTAAGTCGATGCGGAACTCAACTTGACGTTCTGGTGGAAGACCCGGCAAATCGTCTGGAAAGACTTCTGGGAAATCTCTTATCACTGGAACATCTTCTATCTTCTTTCCTTTCTCTTTCTTCTCCACAATATGAGCTAAAAATGCTATACATTTCTTCCTAAGGTACTTGTGTGCTTTAGTGCAAGACATTAGCTTAAGACCTTTACTAGCAGTTTCTCCAAATATTCTCAAAGTTTCTCCCGAAGGTAAGGGAATACGAATATACTTTTCATGGCATACAATCTCCGCTTTGTGGGTGGCTAACCAGTCCATGCCTATGATAACATCAAAGCTACCAAGATGCATAGGTATGAGATCAATTGGGAAAACGTGATCATTTAAGTTCACCATACATCCAACGATAATAGTGTCAATATCAATAGTGTTTCCGTCAGCCACTTCCACGTTAAACGGTTTATCTAAATATGTACGTGTTCTACCAAGCAAGCATTCAAAATCATATGAAACAAAACTCCTATCGGCACCAGAATCAAATAAGACAGATGCATAAGAGTTGTTGATCAGAAATGTACCGTTGACCACATCCTGGTTGGCTTGAGCAGCTGGAGCATTCAGTTGAAAAGCCCGGCCTCTTGCCACCCTCTGATTGTTTCCAGTCAACTTTGGGCAGTGATTTCTGAAGTGACCCACTTCGCCACACTCATAACAGGCTCTCGCCTGTGCCTGAGGTACCTGGCGAACGGGTACAGCTGGAATAGGTTGTGCATGAGGAGCTGGCAGTGCAAGCGGTGCTTGTTGCATCCTTTGTGCTTGCGGTGCACTCCGACAGACATTAGCAAAATGACCAAACTTGCCGCAATTGTTGCAGACGCGACATGGCAAATTTGGTGCGTGGTGATATCGGCAGGTATTACACTGAGGAGTATTCCCAGTGTAATTTCTTGCAGTAGTGTTGTTGGATGACTGCTGCGCAGACTTAGCAGCAGGAGCAGTGACCATAAAGTTTCTGGTCTTTCTCTTCTTATTGCTGCCTTTGGATGAACTAGCAGCTTCAGACTTGACTTCAGTTTTGACCTCTTTTGTAGCGGTCTTGGTGTCAGTCTTCTTGTATCCCTTCCGGGTAAGAGTTCCATTCTTCACGTGATTATCAGTAAGAGTTGCAGATAATCGGATTGTAGCCTCAAGTGTTTTGGGATTGCTCCCGTAGACTGTATCCTGAATCTGTACCGGCAGTCCGCCGATATATTTCTCAATCGCCCTTTCCAAGGGTGTCACCATGTGAGGTACCAGTAAGCTATACTCATGAAACTGAGTATTATAGATGACGTTCTCGCCACTATCTTGTTTGAGTTCCCAGAACTCAGTCTCCAGTTTCCTCATCTCGCTTCGAGGGCAGAATTCAGTAGTCATCAAGTTCTTGACCTCTGTCCATGTCAAAGCTAAGGCAGCATCAACTCCCCTAGTTCGTTTTTCCCCATTCCACCATGTCAGTGCTCTCTTTTGGAAAACACTGGTGGCATAACGAACTTTCAGATTATCGGGGCAGTCACTGTTAATGAAAGTATTCTCCATGCTCTCAAACCACTGCAGTAGGCCAGTGGCAGTCTCAGATCCCGTAAACTTCAGTGGGTTACAGGAGTTGAAGTGTTTGAACGTGCAAGTTGGCGGGTTTGCACCACCTCTATTCTGAGTGAGAGACTGATTTGCTTGAGTCAACTGATTAACCAAGCCAGAAATGAGGTTGGCTAACTCCTGTATGCCCGAGTTGGCATTACTGTTGCTAGCATCCCCATTGTTCGTGTTTGTATCATCCTCGTTGTGACGGCGCGGCGGCATGTTTCTGAGGAAATTAGAAACATGTTACTACCGTTTACAACGTAAGTCATACAAACAATGGTCAAATGAGTTCATTTAAGCAGTTAGGATTTCATATAGGAACTATATTTATCTCCTATCTGTCATTAAACTCATAATGTCTATAAATTTTCTAATATTATTCTAAGTGTCCTAGTTGGTCATAACTAGTGTTAGATACCTATTCCTAGGTCCTATACATTCCTCACCCTATGCTAACACTGACAACTTCCCAATGCAATGCAACAAGCTTATATATAGGGCATATGCAGAGGTAGATCGCAATCTCCCCTACACCGTCCCACCACCGTTCCATTGCACCACGATTATGCCCTTGTTAACATTTAGGGTGTGTCATGTATCTTACCATAGTTTCACTTCACACACCTTATCCTAAGTAGGATAATTTTGAGTGAAGTGGTCTCTAGTTCCCTTAGGCAATTAGGTTCGCCTAATGTTTAAGTTCACCTGACATATAGGTTTACCTATTTCTAAGTTCACCTAATGTCTAAGTTCACCTGACATTAAAGTTCCCCTAATTGTCTAAGTTCACTAAAATCCATGTCAATCCCAATGTCAATAATCATCAATGAGGGTTCATATCATCACAAAGTGCTCTTATTGTCACTAAGTGTTCATATCTTCCCTATAGTTTATTCTCATCAAGTGTCCATACCATCACTAAGTGTTAGTATCATCACTCTGCGTTTATATTATCATCAAGTGTCTATATCATCACCCAAGTCCATATTCCATCACTAATCGCTCATATCGTTTGTTAATCCTATGCACCCTACGTGTCCAATCAGTGTGTTTCATAAGTGAATTTATAAGTATTTATCAAGTGTGATCATTCAAGAGTCAATCCCAGTCAATCCATCAGACATATCATCAACAGTCCACAATCATATCCTTTCAACCACTCCTAGTAAGGTCCTAATAATATCCTAAGTTCCTGACACTGACAGACCCCCGATATACTTCAAATGGTATATGTATAGGGCATATGCAAGAGTAGGTCGCAACCTCCCTTACACCGTCCCACCACCTTTGTAGTATACCACGAGTGTGTCCTTGTCTGGTGATCACAAGATCTAACAGATAATTCCTAAAGCAAATAAATTTCTAAGCAGTTAAGTTCCTAAACAGATAAGTGTCCCAAACTGGTAGTTCCCTTATTCCTTAATACTGACATCCACCCGATGTACTGTAAATGGTATATGTATAGGGCATATGATAAGGGTAGGTCGCAACCGCCCAAACCACCGTCCCACCACCTTTACAATACACCACGAGTATGTCCTTATCGAGTCATTAGGGCACACGTAAGCAAGAAATTAGTAGCAGCATATATATTCAAATGTTTAACAGGAGTTCAGTTAACATGTAATAAACACATAAGCATGAAATCCTGAATATACTAACTAGTGTATGAAATTAATTCATACTAGGGTATCCTATGGTTATAGACTAGGTCAACCATTTCTAGTAACCTAATTCCCTATAACCCAGGCTCTGATACCAATCTGTAACACCCCGACCGGCGGCGGAATCGTCGGGATGCCACGAGGGATGTGTAGATTGTTCAAAAGCTCGTGGGCATCTAAATTCAATCATCATATATCAATCAATCAACCAAAATAATTACACAAAAATCATGTTCATCATGAATTAAGTACATCAATTACACAAAAGAATTAGTTAAACTAACTAAACTCTAATCGCCAGAAATTTAGTTAATTAACTAAGTCCAAGACCCTATATGATGATGTCCAAAATAGAAGAGATCCTCTCTTCATTCCTACTTGTCTCCATCACCTGAAACATGTAAGAAAACCAAGTGTCAACTACAAAAGTAGTTGGTGAGTAATCATAAGTTTTTATATTTAAAAAGGTTTTAGTAAAATGGGTTTGAAAGTTTATGCTTAAAAATGGTTTTATAAAATGCTTTGTTTGAAACGAGAATAAAACTTATGATCTTCTTGAGAAAATCCATATGAATACCTGTATGAGATAATCCAACACACATCCATCAATTCAACAATCAAACACATACACAATCACATAACCACATAACCAAATCAATCATAGTCAATCACAAATAATCATAATCAAATATAGATAATCAATCCACAAACTAATCAACCAATCTCATCAATCATATTCTCAAATAATGTTTGTGACTATACATGATCATTATGTAATTAACATAAGTTAAATACATGATTCATGGAGTGGTCGCTAACCACGTGACAATACATGAAGCCAAAGCAATTAACCGAAGTCAAAGGCAATGCTTCACAGATGTGGAAATCATCCACGTGACAATACACGATGTCAAAGCAATTAACCAAAGTTAAGAGCGATGATTCTCGGGGTTTGTGACAATACTTGTAAACTTTGTCATTGACCAAGGTCAATAACAATGTTTACATGGGTATAAGATAATAAGAGATAATCCAATAATAATGATAATTTCAATTGTGATTATCATATTGATAAACAGGTATTAACCTTGAGTTATCAAAATCATATTAAATGTGGTATACATGTTTCACCTCCGAGTTTTAAAGCAAAAACAGTTTAAAGAAAGGGAGGTTATGAGAACTCACCTGAAGTCCTTAGTATCAGTATTCTCGTTTTATGTGCGCTCGCGTATGTAACTTAAATCAACTCAAAGATCTGTAGTTCATAGGTGATTGTGTTTATAAGTGCAAACGTTTTATTAGTATTAGATACTCATTATGATTTACTTTAAGCCCATAGGTACCTTATTAACTTAGTTTTATTAGTTTCTAAGTTAAGTAATGACTTCTAGGGTTTATGAATATTTAACCTACAATTGTGCTTTAAACTTGTTAGCTTCAATTGCACAACATATGAGGGCCTTTAATTTACAATACAAAAGTCCACAACTCCTAAAAGTATCACCCTTATACTTTAAGTACACTTTTGTATACATGCATGCATGCTTAATTCCCTTAACCACCTATATCAAGTTATCACCGTCAACTTTATAGTTTAAAAGATTATAATTTGGTTATTTTCACAAACCTTCCCCTTATATAACATTACATAACTTGAGATTTATATTATTAAAGAAAGGTGGTAATTAAAGTCCTCATGCATGCACGGTTATACATATATGTATATATATACGTATACCTACTTAGTTATACCTCCCGTTAGCCCTTAATCCCGTTTGTTAAACAAAATTTGGCCTAGTTTACCCCTAAGGGCAGCGAACCTATGACCTAGCTGCCCTAGGTTCGGCCCACAAAATAGAACGGTTCGGCCAGGTATAGAGCTAGGGTTCGCCATTCTTGGGTTCGTCCCATCTCCGGTTCGCCTAGGTATTAGGGTTCGCTGCATTGTAAGGTTCGTGAAGCTTCCATGTCAGTTTGAGTACCACAGGTTCGGCCTCGAACTCACATGGTTCGGCATCATGGGCTGCTAGGGTTCGGCCAACATAGAAGAAGGGTTCGCCCGACCACAAAAAGATTCGGCTAAGACAGCCCTAGGTTCGTGGGTGGTAGCCGAAGGTTCGTGGCCAAGAAAAAGGGAGAAAGGTTCGTGGCCAGGGTTCGCCTATGTCAATAGGTTCGCCGCACGTAACCATGACCAGGGTTCGGCCAAGTTACCCCCTCACAGAAGGTTCGGCCACCCTAGTTGCAGGGTTCGGCCGTCTGTGATGTCGTGAACCCAACAGCCCCATCTTGCTCATCCTTCGATTCGGTGATTTAAGGTCATCTATGGCTTCATATGTTTCAATCATAGCCCGATTCCCACACTAAACAAGTCCTAATCTCGTTTAAAGCTACCAACCATTTACACATCTAGTTTTTAACAAAACCGAAAAGAATTACTTAGATTTACCTCGATTCGTTCAACAAACGTAGGCTTTCTTCGTATCCTCTTGTAGCTCTCGTTCACACGGTCGTTTAGAGCCAAAGATCACTTGGATCCGTCGGGTAACGAACGAGATCGGTTAGAGAGAAGGTAGAGAGAAGTATGTGTGTGTTTTTAGAGAGAGAGAGAATTTGAGAGAATGAAGAAGATGGTGGAGTTTTTTCACCATTTAAGTTCACCTCGTTCCCGCGTGTTCGGTCTCGTCTTTATCGCGACAATTAAATAAATGTCCGGTTTTACTCGTAAAATATATTTAATCATAAAACATTAAAATAATTAAATTTCATCCAAATTAAAATGATTTTATTTAAACATTGATGTTTCTTAAAACGGTTATCGTTTTATCATCGTTAAGACAATTATTTGATAAATTCATTTATTCAACAAAATTTAAGTTGTGATTCCTAATAAACATTTTAAGTTTTCATTTATTAATTTAATATCGTTTGATAATATTTAATTATCTCGTCGAAACGCGTTACTCGCGTACGTATTCGTAAAGATCGTCACCTTTGCGAATCCGATGCTCGTACCGTATTTCGATTTGATCTATGATTTATGGAATATTGTTTTAGAACATTATTCTTAATAATCGTATTCGTGTGAATCGTCACCCACGCGAATACATTATTAAGTTAATGTTTCTGAATCAATACTCGCGTTTAAATAATGATCGTAACCTCACATCGCGTATTTATTATTCTCATTATTTATTAACTTTAATATTATCATTTCCCAAACCAAAACCCACTAAACCCTAGTCACTGACACATCCATGAGAGACCGAAATATGCATATGTATAGGGCATATGCAGAGGTAGATCGCAACCTCCTCTACACCGTCCCACCGCTATTTCGATAAATCATGACCATGTGTCCTTGACTACGTTTAGTAACCAGACTCTAACAAACTCCCAGTTCCATCCCAAAACCATTTCTCAAACCAATAATCCATAATCATCAGTAATAACACTGCGATAAACTCTATGGGTCTGTTCAGTTAGATTTCAACTAAACTTCCCAAGGTTTACGCGTATAATATATTATAAAATCATGCATACCAGTAACAGTGACAATATCAGCAAAGTCAAACAATAATATCATAATCAATAATATTCATAAATCTCCGATCGTAACAGTACAATCGTACGGATGTACGGATGTACGGACAACCGAAAGTACTGTGATGCTACAATGGGTCATCGCGGAACCCAAATCAACATCGATATTACACTTGTTATGACCTCCAGTCAACATTGGTGCCGAGTGGGGCTAGTCTGACCCAGTAGTACTACGTAATAACGACTCGTTTGTTACACAACTAACGGTAAGATTAATGAGGACTTGTGGCGTTAATAGTTGCACACGAAAAGTTGTTTTACAGCATACCAGTCATATATCTAAAACAGTTGCATTGTATTCTCACCCTGAAGTTTAGTAAAAACAGTTAAAGAGTAAAAGTGGGGCCGTAAACTCACCTGAGTTTAGCGGAGTGCGTTCTTACAAGAACAGTGTAGCTCATCGGCTAGCAGTTACCTATATCACATAGGTGTTATAAGTTTGTGTTCACATACATGTGGGTCTCACATGACCGTGTTCGTGTTTAACAACTCCAAGTTGTTATGTGGGTCAAGTTGACCGTGTTGACCGTGTTTGACCTAACGACCCGTTGGTGACAGTTTTAGTTCAAGTGATCGTGTAACATGCAGTTTAGTATCGTGTGATGTGTGCGGATACCAAAGTCACATCCGTGAGGCAACTTACTATCTATAGTAAGTTCCTATTTTAGGAAAGTTCCCAAATTAAGCGAGTCATGCAAAACATCACTTTCTGATTATTCTAATATGCATATTTAACCTAAGTGAGCATGTTATCACATAGCACATAGTTACAATTAGACGATTAAGCACGTTTCGCCTTCAAAAGTTTCTAAATATAGAAAGTTCACATAGCACATTATCTTAGGTGCTGTTTGTTTTTTAAGAGGTAAAACGTCTGCAGTCTGCGGACCACATCTGCAGCAGAAGATGTGGACTAAAGGTCTGCAGTCTGCAGCAAGAAGACTGTTTGTTTTTTAATATCTGCAAACTGTTAAATTAACCTGAAATTTAAATATGCTGATTTTTTATAAACTAAAATAGGTTTTCAAGAACTGTATGTATATATAAATCTATGAACAATGGTTACATCAAGAACTGTTAAAACAAAAAAAAAAAAATCAAACTTGTTCAACACAACAATAATATCAAGAATTAAACTTTTTTTTTTATTTCAACACAACAATACCAAAACACTGATTTTGATTTCCAAAAAAAAAACAGTTTGAAGAAGCAATCTAGCTCTTAATAGATCAAACTTGTTCAAAAACAGAAGAAGAACAATACCGTGGTGCGCAGGTGGTTGCCGGTGGTGCGCCGGTGGTGCGCAGGTGGGGCGCAGGTGGGCCGCAGGTGGTGCACAGGTGGGCCGCAGGTGGTGTGCAGGTGGGGCGCCGGTGGGGTGGCGGTGGTGGCTTGATTTTTGGAAGAAGAAGGCAGATTAATTTTGGAAGAAGATGGGGGCGACGGGAAGAAAGAAAAGGGGATTGATTTTAACCTAGAAGAGCTTTGAAGATGTTAGAAGTGGGTGTTCCATGTCTTCAAGAAAAAGAGGTTTCGCAGACATTTTTTAATGAAATGTCTGCGAAAAAACAAACACCCTTCATCTGCCCGTGGTCTGCAGAGTGCAGACAAAAAAGGTTTAGAAGCTCTTTAATTGAAAAACAAACAGCACCTTAGTCATTAATAATTCGTTCTAACATGATCCTAGGACTCGTGACATTATCATGGCAACTCAACTTAACCAAAACGGAATATTATGAACAAGTCATGTGAACAAAGTTTCCATTTATGGAAACTTGTACCCAATACACATATTATCGTTATTCTAATGACTCAAAACAGCTAACATCATCATGTTAATGCTAAATGACCAGGTTATGCATACTATAACATCAAATTCATCATTCTATAGCAAACTTATAACGAAAAGTTACTATTTTTAGAAATAGTGTGCAAATCGCATCTTTGAACGTTTCTAGCAATTTTAACCAATCAAATGCATCAAGAGTTCATCTTAATAGATTCTAATCATCATTTTAAACATAAATCTTAGATTCAAACACATGCATGCTACCATTTCATCATCTAGTCATATTTTGCAATAATAAAGTTACTACAAATGGAAATATTAGTAAATAATCATCTTTTGACTAAATCTACTACCCTTGATCATATGAATCATCACCAATATCATTCATAATCATGTGTTTGTAAGCAAAATCATCTAAATCACATTAGATCGTACATGCATGTAGGTTTTTCACCTATTCATAACCAAATCATACATTATGCATATACACATCATCATAGATCATCATAAAACATCACTATATCATCATGGATCATCAAAAATCATAAAAACATCATCAAACCCAGCTTCAAACTCAAAAGAATTCGTGCATGTTTGAATCTAGTGCGTGCATGTGGCCTTAGAGGCTTGCATGTGTGTGTTTAGGTGGTTTTAGGCTACATGGGTCATGGATATACCTTCAAATGCCTTGTGGAAGCCGAGATTCAACTGGGTCAGCACCTTAGCAGCTTCAAGATCTCCTGGGAATGGCTCCTTGATGCTTGTAAATGTGGAAGAGATGTTGACAAGCTCAAACCTTCTTCCTCAAGCTATTATGGACCTTCAAGCTCTCAAGAATGCTCAACAATGGCTTCCAGATGTGTTTTGTGAAGTGAAATGATGATAATAGCCGAGCTTAAGGTTCTGGAACTCGTGAAATGGGTAATAGGGTGGTTAGGAAATGATTAGTCTTGGTTTAATAAAGATTTTTGCGTGTTGGACTCATCACGGACCGCGATGGGGATCTCCGTAGGGTTCGGCGTACCGCGATGAAATTCGGGGTTCAAACTGCCCGCCCATCCATCACGTACCGCTAAGCTCCTCCCAGGAGGCCTTAGCGTACTGCGATGGGTCCATGAGGAGTCCAATAGGCCCAATTTTGTTGTTTCGAACCGATTTTCGCGTATTTCTCGATTACGATCATCGTTTCTCGACATATGAGCATTATTCTAACTAATTTAGGTTCCCCAGAACCTAAGTGCAGTGAAAGTGTATTGTGGTTTCACTAACGTTCGTTATTCAATACACGTGCGAGCGTCTTGCGATAATTTCTCGAATTATCGGTGCGTTTAGACTGTTGTGCCACGTGTGACACTAAATATTCATAATTCTAGTGCCACGTAAGTAATAATAATACACACTATTATTTAAAATAAAGTAACGCTGACCTGGAAAATGTGAGGTGTCACAAAACCTAAGACTAAAGCCTTCCATGCTTCTTCAGTCTTTAGTTTTCAGTGGTTGTCATCCGTGGCTTGCTTCAGAGTCCTTTCCATGTTTGCTTCTCCGCGGTTATTCTTCGGCTGATCAGTTGTTGTCTTCCAGTGTTTTATTCATTCAACGCTTGTGGTCCGTGGTTGCGCTCCGTGGCTTGTAGTTGTCTTTTCAATGGTTGTCTTTAGTGGTTAGACCAATCAGTGGTTAACCATAATAGCTGAAAATGTGGTTTAGGATTCATCAGTCCTTATTTTCCAATAATCTCTCTCTAGACTGATGAAGCGAAAACCATTTATTTCTTTTTCTTTGGATATTTCAAGTGTAACTGACCTTTCAGGTCAAGCAGGAATTCCTACACTTTGAAATTTCTGAAATCATTTTCAAGGTTGAGCTGCACCACCCTCCTAAGATCAGCCTTAAAAAAGTCTAAGATGGAATACCAATCTGTGAAGGAGTTCTGGAATGATTAAACCTCTCTATCACAATAGCATTGGTATTTTCATCAAAGAACCATCTTTTGACACCTGGATGATCTAGGGATACATGCTTGAATTTTTAGGAGAGGGACTTAGCTTTTTCTTGGGGTTGGACCTTTTGGGAGAGGGTTGAGTATGGGGAACCTCTGGTTGGGACAAATGCACAATTTTCTTTCTTTTGCCTTGAGATCTTGTGTTTATTCTGGTTCTGGCCACATCATATTGTGTAACACCCCAAAACTTCAATACAAGTCATTTTACTCAAGAGTGGGTAACTAATTTAAATAACTAGAAGGATAGTGAACGAGGAAGGAAGGGAACACGAGTGTTTCACAAGTATGTGATAAACATTATTATGTTATTTTTGATAACAAAGCTTGTTACATATTGAAGCCTGTAGTAGAGGTGGGCAAAAAAATCGAATCCAGAATCGAAAACCCGAATCGGAACCGGACCCGGTCATACCCGAACTGATGGGTACAAACAGGTCCGGTTTTTTAGACAATTAAAACCGAAACCGGAACCGGGAAAACTGGAACTGGTTCCACCTGTACCCGGCCAAAATCCGAACCGGAACCGGTCAAAAACTGTAACATCAGTGCCGGAAACGTCACCGAAACGTGATGTACATAGTAACATGAACAATAATTCAGGTACAAGCTATACATATTTCAGTTGTTATTCATACATCATTATCATTTTATGTTTATCATAGAACTATTTCACAATCATTACAGAAACGTAACTCAGAACCATGGTTCAACAATCAGATATTAACTGACAACACAGAACCATCATTGTATTTGTTAGTTAGGATCCTATTAGGTATAAACGTATGTGAGGATTTATAGAACAAAACAACAACGGATGTCGTTACGCGAATGCTAAATCGACGGATTATTCGTATAGGTGACGATCTGTACGAATATATCTGAAAGTTTAACGTTCTGAATGATGTCCAATAATTAGAAAACCATATCGAAGAGTGTAGTTATCGTCGTATTCGTACGGGTGACGACTCGAATGAATACGCGCGACAATTGTACGATTCGATTTAAACAATAAATTAATATTTTTAGAAAATTAAAATAAACGGAAGATATCTAGTTAATTTACTAGGAATTACCACCTAAATTAAATTTATAAACTTTACTTTTAAAACCGTGATGTTTCGTACGAAAACGAAAGAAAACCGACGTTCCTACGCGAGACGGAGCGAAACCGAACGAGACCGAACATACCCGGGTATTTTAAAGCCGTTAATATGGCATTTATTTGCCATAACCACCACCACCTACCAGCTCCAAACCCCCAATCTCGTCATTCTCTCTCTACTTTCTCTCTCTACAACCCCAAGCTTCAACTTTTTCATTTCTCAACGAAATCAAGCCTTCTTGGTGTCAAAACGACCACTATAACTAGTAGATCACGAAAGTACAACCGATCTGTGCTTGGAATCACTCAATTTGAGGTAAAAACGAGTTAGATCTCACGAATTTAGGGTTTCTAAAACCCTCTTGTTCGACCCCTTTTCTAGCCGGCTAAAACCCTCAAAAATTTAGGGAAACCACACCAACCCAAAGTAGGATGAGTTAGAACCATGTTACACAGCAGGGGCTAGTTGTTTAGATCGAAAATGGAGATCTACCCCTTGCTTTCTTCGACACAGCCGAAAGAGAAGCATCAGGCCGGTCGAATGGCCCGGCCGACTGAGTCGCAGCCGAACCAGCCCCGACCGAACAACCTCATTCGCTCGGCAATCTAATTCGGTCTAATCTTCCATTCGGTTCAAGCTCCCTTCGCATGAGCATGGTTCTTTCGGATGCAACCAATACATTCGGCCGAACCACCTCATTAGTATGATCTCTAGTCGGTCAAGTCTCATGCGGCCCAAGCCTTATCATTCGGACCGTGCATTATTCAGCCACCTCATTTCGGCCAAGACCTTATTCGGAGGGCTAACCCACTCGGCCGAAGGCTCATTAGCACCAAACTTCCATTCGGCCTAACCCTCATACGCCTGCACTCATATACGGCCAAGCTTCATACCTTAGCATGTATAGCTACAATATCATTCTTATGGTTGGATCTATTTGGCTAGTTCATATAATGGAGTACATGAGCTTGTGTAGGGTTGGACTATATGATTGCATGCATGGGTCTTGTACCTGGTGTGCATGGCATGCATGGTTTAGGTTACGTGGATACATGCATGAGAAGGGAAACCTACTAGGGTTATATACTAAAGTCTTCTAAATGACAATAAGGTTTAAATCATGGGTTATTGAATGTAAGTTTGGTCTAAGGTGCATGAAATCATTTAAAGAAATGAACAATGGTTTTTCTTAAATCATGGTTGACATCCAACATAAATAGTGGATATCATAGTCTAAGGTTATGGTGTTGATTTCACTATTAACATCTAACACTTGGAAATTTTATACGAAATATAACTACATTAGAGAGTTCAATTGGACTATCTAGGATGGGTTATAAGCATGAAAGATCAAAGAACCATGAGAAAACGAAAACATATCATCAAGGACTTGGAGTTAATCGAATGAGATTAACCCAAGTCTAATCATGTCGAGTTATCTCTTCTTGTAATAATTTATATTTTTAGTAAAAGAAATTGATTTATAAACTTTTTAAATTAAAATTTAATGGTTTCTAACTTAATGATTTAACTTAAAATGAATTATTTAAAATGTTAATTAAAAGACTTTGAATGTAATAGACACGAACCTTACATAGCTAAGGTTTAATAGTCATTACCTGCGGGATAAAGGTTTACAAACGGGTAATATACTTAGGTTAGTTAGAGAAAGTCATAGCAACACATTAGTAACATAGGACACTTAGTTCCACACCGAGACCAAAACCCTAAAGTACGTCTATTATAAATACTCATAGTATTCGAATATTCTTAAAACAACTCAGGTACCGAAGAAACATAATCTACAAGTAACGAGCGTGCATTTTGTTGTGGTTCAATTCTTAGCAACACATGTGAGTTCATTGCCCCTTTTCTAAACATTTTCGTTTTCAAACGTGGGGCTGAGAAACATGCGTAAACCTTTTTATTTAAATATGTTTTTACGTAAATGCTTTTACTTATTGTATGTTTTATATACATGTTTGTATTCCTAGACTCCTGTCTAGGTAAATTAAATGCAGGTTTAACTAATGAATTAATTAATTACTCTTATGAGTAAGACAATAATTCTAAATCAAACAATAAATCTAACAAAGTTCTAATTCAAAGAATCCAAATTTAGTGTGGAATCAAGAGAACTAAAACTAAAGATCAAATCCAAGGAAATCTAATTCAGTGTGTGTTCAATAAAACTAAGGATCAAATTCAAGAATCTAAAATCAGTGTTGTAGTCATGGAATTCTAAGGATCAGAATCAAGGGAATCATATCCGTGTGTGAATAAAAGAACTAATGAAATCATTAACTAATGAAATCATTAATGATCAAGTTAAGGTGCATGTTAGTTGTATGCAGATCGAGACCACGTGTTAACACACGGAAAGTCCCGTCATAAATAGTAGACTTTTATAGTCAAGCTATATGGGCATAAATCAAACGATCAAACGAATTCTAAAGAACAAAGGCGATCAAAATCAAAGGATATCCTAAAGTCCCGACATGTACAGTAGGCCTGAGGGTCAAGCTGATATGGGCACATCATGAAAGTCCTGACACATACAGGTAGACTCATTTGGGTCATGCCTGATATGGGCCACGTGTGAGACGGTACAACTTGGACACCACCAACAACTAAGTCTAATTGATTGTGTCAAAGAACACCCAATCATCATGTCTTAGTTGTATTTAAATGATTAATTATTCATTTAATTAAGCATTTAATATTATGTTTCTACAAGTGCTATGGTTGATCATGAATACGTGATGAACTCAAGAAATCGGTAGTATTTCAATTTGTGGAAATCAAAATCTAATATGATGATGGATGGAATGAAACGCTTAATTATCATTAACAACAATATGTTAAGTAGTCCGGTATGTGGTGGGACGGTGGCTGGGCGAGAGGTAAGTTGACCCTACATATGCCCTATATATAACCATAGTTGATTGGATAACATAGGTGGTTGTTGATGAGGTTAAGGTTGTCATTTCGGGGGATCAAGGTAAACAGATTTCAGGGTAATCAAACGTTGTGAATCAAAGGTGTGGAATGAAATGCTTAATTATCATCAGGAACAATATATCATGTGGTTCGGTACGTGGTGGGACGGTGGCTGGGCTGGCGGTAAGCTTGACCCTACATATGCCCTATATATAAGTATGATGAGCTGGATGGTATAGGTGGTTAATGGTGAGGTTAAGGTTGTCATTCGAACGGGTATTCAAACTCATTTTTAAATAAAACTATATGAACTCACCAACCATGTGTTGACTTGATCTTTTTGCATGACTTCTCAGGTGACGAACAGGTCTAAGTAAGAAGTCATTGCTTTTGGAACTAGGATGCCAGATAGAGGACCTAGTATTTTGGACCTGCATATTTTTGAACATCATTTTACAGATTATTTTGTATATCTTGTGCAGATAGAAGATAGAAGAATTATAATGTTGATAGTAGATTTACATTGTTAAATTATGAACAAAACTGATGTAATTTAACTTTGTAATTCTATTTTCATTTAGCAGTTTCTCATTATATATCATGTGCAATGTAAACAATCTGATCATCACGATTATCATTCCCGATATCGCGCCCCGGGGCCTTTCCGCTCGACGGGACACACAATCCGGCCCGCCGGCTCGGGGTGTGACAAAAACCGGTCGGAACTGATCGAAACCCGGAACTGGAACCGGAACCAGGTATTGACTTTGTTTACTGGAACTGAAACCAATTGGAACAGGAACCGGTTCCAAAAAAACCCGATTTGTGCACCTCTAGCCTGGAGTGATGATACCTGATGATTGGATTGTAGTAACTGCTCCTGGACACAATAATACATATCAGCTGGATATGTCTTCTGCCACTTCTTCTTCTTCCCAACTTACATGTTTCTTTCTAAGGCTATTGAAAAAGAGTCAATATCATGGCACAGACGAATAAGACATGTTCATTTACGCAAAATGAATTTTCTGATTAAAAATGGATTGGTTGAAGGTGTCCCATCTTAGGGGCCGTTTGGTTGGGTCTGAACGATTAAGTGCTGAATGGTTAAGATGTCTGAATGGTTAAGAGGGTCTAAACCATTAAGTGATGAACCGATTATGATTGTTTGGTTGTATATGTCTGAATGAAAATAAAAAAATATTTTTTTTTGTCAAAACCCTAGAAACCTGACACCCATAGCCCCCACCTGTATTTTCTTGCTGTTCAAACCTCAAATCGTCGATGCCACCATTGAAGCCGCCGATGCCACCGTTGAAGCCACCGCGCCACACCATCAAGCAACCCCGTCGATGCCACCATTGAAGCCACCGATTGCCGTCCAATGTCGCATGGATCGAGCAATCGCGAAGCCGTCGATCGCGTCCCCTTTGATTGTCGTCCACTGTTGCAGGGAGGAGCGGCGGAGGGAGCTGCGGACGGGAGCGGCAGAGGGAGCCACGGACGGGCGGCGGTCGGTAGCGCCGGACGAGCGGTGGCGGCTCGGTCGGGAGCGACGGTGCAGGTGACATTCTGCGTTTGAATCTGGAGATCGGGACCTTCAAAGGGTCATTCAGACCTCTTCCCTTCTCTTCTTTCTCATTCAGACTTGTCCTCAAGTCTGAATCATTCAGACTCTCGTTTAGACATTTTACCCATTCAGATGTGCTTTTTTTCACCAAACAAACGGTCTGAATCTGAACCATTCAGATTCAGACCCATTCAGATGCTACCAAACAACCCCTTAGTCTTTTGTGATGATTAATCACTGTATTTCCTGTCAAAAGGGAAAACAACGCAGACAGTCACATAAGCCTAAAGTTGATAATTCCATCAATACTCTTCTAACTATGTTACATATGGATCTTTTTGGTCTGTTTCAGTTAAGAGTGTTGGTGGAAGATGTTTTTCATTTGTGGTTACTGATTATTTTTCCAGATTTTCTTGGGTTTCCATTTTAGATGCTAAATCGGAAACTTCGAAGATTTTGAAGAATCTGATTGTCAAGATTGAGAATGAATTTCCTACACATGTGAAGTTCCTAAGGAGGGAAAATGGTACTGAATTCAAAAATCATAATTTGGAGTTGTTCTACATTCAGAAGGGTATTTCTCATAAGTTTAGTGCTCCTTACACCCGTCAACAAAATGGTGTTGCTGAACGGAAGAATCGTACTTTGATAGAAACTGCAAGAACTATGCTTGCTGATTCTTATCTTCCAATCACATTTTGGGATGAAGCGGTTAACAAGGCTTGTTATACATTAAACCGTGTTCTTACTGTCAAGAAGCATGGAAAAACATCCTATCAATTGCTTAAAGGTAGAAAGCCCAATCTTGCTCATTTGGAAACTTTTGGAGCCACATGTACTTATTTGAAGTTGACTTCTCCAAAATTTGAGCCTAAGGCTGTGGAAGGATTATTTTTGGGGTATTCAATTAATTCTTTGAACATAAGAGTTCTTAATTTGGCTACAAGGGTGATTGAAGAAGCGTACGAAGTCATTGTATGCCGATTCACTGATACATTACCTGGAAAAGGTCCAGAGTGGCTGTTTGATTTTGAATCAGTCTTTGACTGTTTTCATAACTTGTTTCCTTCATCTTCAAATGATCTTGCTGAATCTTTAAATGATACTATTAATATCCATGGTTCCCTATTTCCAAGATTTATTCTTCAATCTTCTGAAGGGGGTTCTTCTGTTTTTCTTGATAATTCTTCGTTTTTATTTGTTTCTGAACAACATGAAAGTTATGAAGATTTGCATTCTAAAGATGAATTTCATGATTCAATTAATGATCCATCTGTTATTGTTGAATCTGAAATTTAAGGGGAGATTTTACCAGAAGAAGATACACATATTACAAATCTTGAAGAAGAAATAGCTGTGGAGAATATTGAGACTTATAGAGTTAATATAAATCATCCAATTGAAAACATCATTGGTGATTTAAATTCTGGAGTCAAAACAAGGAGTCAGCATGCTCAAGATGAAGGAGATGAAGTTTTATCATCAAGTATTCAGGAAACAATGAATGCTTATACTCATGTTTTATAAGTCAGAGAGAGCCAAAGAATGTTAAAGAATCATTGAAGGAGTCTTCTTGGATAACAACTATGGAAGAAGAATTGAGTCAATTTGAGAAGCTTGGTGTTTGGAGGTTAGTAGATTGTCCTGAAGATATTATTCGCATTGGTACCAGATGGGTGTATAAATGTAAAAAAGATGATAAGGGCATCATTGTGAGGAACAAAGCCAGATTGGTGGTCCAAGGTTTTAATCAACATGAGGGCATTGATTATGAAGAAGTATATTCTCCTGTTGCAAGAATTGAAGCTATTCGATTGTTTCTTGTATATGCTAGCTTCAAAAAGTTGAAAGTTTACCAATTGCATGTCAAGAGTGCCTTCTTATATGGCAAAGTGAAAGAAGAAGTCTATGTTGCTCAACCACCTGGCTTTGAAGATCTAAATAATTCTACTAAGTGTTATCATCTGGATAAGGCTTTGTATGGATTATATCAAGCACCTAGGGCGTGGTATGAGACATTGTCAACACATCTATTGGACAATGATTTTTCAAGGGGAAGATTGATAGTACACTTTTTATCTTGAAGAAGGATGATGACATTTTGATTGTTCAGATATATGTGGATGATATTATATTTGGAGCTACAAATGAACAATTATGCAAGGATTTTGAAGCAGTTATGAAGTAGAGTTTGAAATGAGTGCAATGGGAGAATTAACTTTCTTTCTGGGAATTCAAGTAGATCAGAAGAAGGATGGTTTATTCCTACATCAGAGTAAATATGTACATGACTTCCTGAACAAGTTCAAGATGAATGATTGTACATCAATTTCTACTCCTATTTGTACTCATCATAATTTAGGGAATGATGAGAATGGTATAGATGCTGATCAACATCTATATCGTTCAATGATTGGTTCTCTAATGTACTTAACTGCATCTCGACCTGACATCATGTTTGCAGTTTGTTTGTGTTCTAGATTTCAAGCAAAACCTAAAAATTCGCATATTAAGGCTGTGAAACAAATTTTTCGCTATTTGAAGGGAAAACCAAGTATTGGACTATGGTACCCTTATGATGATAGCATGGATTTTATTGCTTTTTCAGATTCTGATTATGGTGGCTATAATCTTGATAGAAAGTCAACAACAGGGGGTTGTCAATTTTTTTGGTAATAAACTAGTAACCTGGCAATGTAAGAAGCAACTTACTGTAGCCATCTCCACATGTGAAGCTGAGTGTGTTGCTGCTTCAAGTTGTTGTTCACAAGTTTTGTGGATTCAACAAAAAATGCGAGATTACGGTTTAAAATATACAACGACTCCTTGTGGGGCCCCAAAACCGGGCACCCTGCAGAGGTTGGTTTTCATCATAACACATAGCTCTTAAACTAAAAACTTTCACAATCATGTAGCGGAAATGTAAACATAGTTTGATAAACAGAATTTAATAAAGTGTCTGTATCAAAATCATATCGAATTGCCAAAACCAACGGATCGTCTGGATTGATGCCCGAGCTCCATGCCTTCTCTGATCATAGCTCTAACCTGACATACATGCTAAATCAAGTCAGCTTACGCTGGTGAGTTCTAGTTTTCGTAAAACAACATTAAACATACATATCATAGACATCATTTCATACACATAGTCCATAACCTGAGCACATATCATTATTTCCATCATCGTCATACGTTCCACTGTCGCCATACGAACAGTGGGCTTATGCCGGCACAAGGCTCCATGTTTATAGTCCGATCGACTCTTACCATGTTTATAGTCCGATCGACTCTTACCATGTTTATAGCCCGATCGGCTCCGTGTTTATAGCCCGGTCGGCTCCATGTTTATAGTCCGGTCGACTCTCTTGTTTATAGTCCGATCGACTCTCATGTTTATAGTCCGGTCGACTCTCATGTTTATAGCCCGGTCGGCTCCATGTTTATAGTCCGGTCGATTGTTCATATCCTGATACAATCAGGTCATCATTCATATTCACCCAGTACAAGTACCGGAGCATCATCATTCGCACATATCCTATAGCACGTATAGGGACATCATTCGTTCATCATACATGATACACTAGCATCATACCGTCATTCATTACAATCCTCGTGCATTTCATGCTAGTATTATAACATCATTCATCGGGTTAATCATAGCATCTGAGGCATGTCATACTGGCCTCATTTCATCATACCATCATAACATACTAGCATCATTTCATATCATAACATCATGGCATCATGTATACATATCATACTTTCATCCTAGCAACCTAGGACCTTGTCATACTCCTATAACTATTCTCATAGTTATCAACATGAAGCATGTTATCATAAAATCATTATTTTATCATATGCTAGCATCATTATCATGTCATGTTATTCATCATCATAACTCATTTATCATGCATTCGTCATTCTTAACATACTTTCATGCATAAATCATGCTATCACATAAACATGCATACATAGTCAGAGCATATCATCATTCATTCATCATCATAATAACATAACATCATAAACATAACAATAAGCATGTATGCCAGCCCAAAACATTAAGCATAAAATAGGGCGTCTAGAACTCACCTGATAGTAGACTCCTGTTTTTCCTTAGCCGAACTCCTTAGCTAGGACTCAAAGAACCTACATCATTACATCGTCTCATCACATACCATTCTTAGACTTAGAATATTTCCTAAGTCTTTATAGCCTACTAGTCCCCCTTACTGAATCCAAGTTCCCGAAACTTAGCTAAGTATTCGAAACCCTTGAATTCCATTAGGTTCCCCTGTACACGAAATTCCATAGTTCACGACATAGCTAGTACTCGAAATATTCCATGTACTCGAAATACCCCTTTGTATTCGAAATAGTGTACACGAAACCTATGTATTCGAAATAACCCAAGTATGATTTCGAGTACCCTTTGTGCATGATTTCGTGTACTCATCACTTTCGTCTTTAAACATCTCAGAAATTCATCTAAGGTTCTTGGGGAGCTAGTTCTAGGTTCCTTAGGTTGTTACCAACATATTGAAACCTCAAAGTTACGAACTTTATGCTTAAAGGTGTGAGCTTTATGCATAAGTTCCCTTTTTGTATGACCATTCCAACTTTTGTATAAAAATCCAGCTTTCTATACATGAATCACTTACTTGAAGGTAGCTGATTTTTCCTGGTAGAATCCCGTGCGTTTCCTCCTTTGTTTGGTCGCTCAAAGCTCGATTCTTGCTGTTCTTGAACTCCTACTTCGAGTACTCGAGAGCAGATAAGCTTCCAGCCAAAGGTTGTCACATTTCCCAAGGCACTCCTATTTATAGGCAAGGCTGGTACTCGAAATCCTGAGTACACGAAATCCAGCGTACTCGAAACTGGTGTGCTCGCAACTGGAGTACTCGAAATTTTACTAGTTCGAGTACACGATCTGTAATCCTCGCCTTGGTTATTTTTCGTCTCTTTTCCTACAAGTTAATTGTTCGTTACGCATTCGTAAGTTCAAGTAACCTGTATTTAGAAAATTTGGGATGTTACACTCCTATTTTTGTTGATAATAAAGCTGCAATAGCCATTACTGAAAATCCTGTTTCACATAAAAGAACAAAACACATTGATATTCGTCATCATTTTATTCGAGATTGTGCATAGAAAAAGTTAATCCAACTTTTGAAAATTAATATTGTTGACAACATTTCAGATGTTTTCACAAAAGCTTTTGATTCAACTCGATTATCTTCTCTTGTAGAATGACTTGGGATGATCAATTTTGAATGAAACATTTTGAAAAATAACACTTGAAAGTTTGTTTTTATTTTTAGTTTAATTTTTGTTTTTGAAAACTTTCACATTTTGTTATTTGTTAAACATTTTAAATCTTTGAAAATTGTTCCAAGTTTTATGAAAAATGATAGAATTTTTGACTTATTTGAGTTAATATTTCTAAATGATTAAAATTTTATTTTGTTAACTTTCATACATATAAATTTGATAATATGTAATTGATGTATTAAAAATCTATAAGTAATATTTGATTAGATTGAATAATTGAATTTGATATTAAGGAAGTTAAATACTTTACTTTGAATGATACCAAGTAACATATTTCAAAATTTTATGAATTAATTGAATTTGATAGAATTTTTGACTTATTTGAGTTAATATTTCTAAATGATTAAAATTTTAATTTGTTAACTTTCATACATATAAATTTGATAATATGTAATTGATGTATTAAAAATATATAAGTAATATTTGATTTGATTGAATAATTGAATTTGATATTAAGAAAAACTTAAATACTTTACTTTGAATGATACTAAGTAACAAAGTTCAAAATTTTATGAATTAATGAGTACTCTATCTTAAAATTGATTTGTACTAACTGAGTTCCAACAAAAATGGATTGAGAGTTGAATTAAATATATACATTTAATGCCATCAATGATATTTTAATACATATACTTAATTTCCTCTGTTATATGTCAATATAAATCTGAAAATTCATAGCATTCATTTATTAATATGCATAGTGATTCTTTGTTATGTGTTTCACACAGACCTGTTCTCACTAGCGTGTCACACCCCCAAATTCCCACGTGCAGTGTCAGACCGCGCGGGTGTGACGTGGCCTGAATCATATCTCTCAGTCATATAGAACGAGTCTATATGAGTTACACAAATATACAGTTTCGTAAACCAATCAGGTTTTCATAAATAAGCAGCGGAAAGTAAATGTTTTAAGCAGCGGAATAAATGTAAATTGTTTTGCAGCAGAAATGAAAAGTATATCAAATACTACATGGTTAATATTGTTTTAAATGACATGAACCAAAACATAAGCCTAGGACGGGAGTCTAAATGCATGAGACTCTCTTGGGTGTCCTTCAGCGCATCCTAGCTTGCGATCCATCAGTTACCTGAGAATACATGCGAAAACGTGTCAACTATAAAGTTGGTGAGTTCATAGGTTTAGACAGTAATAAACAGTAAGACAGATATATACAGGGTATGCTAAGTTATTTGTTGGATCTACGATCCGTGAGTGTGTCGGTTCATCTTACCGAAACTCGACTGTTTCCCTTGCCTCCCCGGGTCATCGCTGAACCCGGCAATAAGCATCGATATTACGCTCGTTATGACCTCCAGTCAAAGTTGTTGCCGAGCGGGGCTAGTCAAACCCAGTAGTACTACGTAATAACGACTCGTTTGTTACACAACTAACAATAAGGATATGTGAGGACTTGTTGCGATAATAGTTACACTCAAAATAGTTTCTACATACTAGTCATATATCTAAAACAATTGCATTGTATTCTCACCCAAGTGTTAAACAAACAGTTAAAGAGTAAAGTGGGGCTATAAACTCACTTGAGTTTAGGTAGAGTGCTTTCGTCAAATGAACGGAGTAGTGCGTCTGTTAGCGGTTACCTATATCACATAGGTGTCATGAGTTTGTGTTCACATTCGTGTTGGTCTCTCAAGACCGTGTTCATGTCCAAACAAATCCAAGTTGTTATGTGGGTCGTGTTGACCGTTTTGACCTAACGACCCGTTGGTGACGTGTTTTTAGTTCAAGTGATCGTGTAACGTGCGATTTGTGTCGTGTGATGTGTGTGAGTACCAAAAGTCGCATCCGTGGGATAACTTACTATTAATAGTAAGTTTCCATTTTAGGAAAGTTTCTAATTTAAGAAAGTCGTGCAAAAAATCACTTTTCGTTTATTCTAATATGCATATTTAACCTAGATGAGCATGTTATCACATAGCACATAGTCACACTTAGACGATTAAACATGTTTTGCGTTTAAAAGTTACTATTTTAAGTAAGTTGCAAAAATAAGCATTTTTCACCAAATCTATCAATCAAACTCATCACAATATCAATATCCTAGTCCCAAATAACCATTTGATCATACTTGTTACAACCAACACATTGCCATTTACCGATTTCGTAAAATAAAGTTACTATTTATAGGAACTTCTGTCAAATTTACTATTTCAATGGTTCTAATGCATCCATACTCACTATTATTATCATATTAATCCAGGTAATTCATGTTAAGCATATCGATAATAACAAGTTCATCATCTTTTAACATTTGTAACCTAAAAGTTACTATTTATAGAAAAAATGGTGTAAATCTTCATTTTTATCATTTCTAACTAGTCAAAATCCCAAAACTCATCATCTAAATCATATACCATGATTTTAACACAAGTACAGGACCATTTCGTCATCTATCCATACTTTTGTAATAACAAAGTTTCTAAAATTAGAAATATATGCAAATAACCATTTCTTGACATAATCAACTACCCTAAATCATGTAAAACATCTCAATACCATTTATAATAACATTCCACCATCAAAAATCAGGTAAATATACTTAGATCATACATGCATGTGGTTCAAGGGTCTCATTTCATAGCAACATCATCAAATGGACATTATATTCATTCAAAATTATCATGGATCATTCTCATCTCATCAAATCAACAATATACACAAGAAATCATGGATCAAAGTGAGTGAAATCTCATGCATGTGAGGTGTGTATGGTTGCATGTGAGCTAATGAGCTTGCATGTGTGTGTGGAGGTGATTTTAAGCTATATGGAGCATAGGTACTACCTCACAAGGCTCCAAATCAATGAGATAAAGCATGTAGGGGTCTTGATTCCTTCCAGAGATCGTTGAGGAGGCTCTAGCAGCAGATGAAGTGAAGGAGTTGGGGTGGATGAGCTCCTCAAATGCTTCAAGCCTTCAGTCTCTTCAAGATCAAGCTTCCAAAGGTGCAAAAATGGCTTCCAGGGGTTCAAATGATGATTTGCAGGTGGAAATGTCGAGCAAGGAGGTATGGGGCTCGAGAAGAGAGTTATAGGTCTGTTAGAAATGATTACATCTTGGTTTTGTAAAGATTTTGCATCTGACAGTCTTCGCGTACCGCCATGGGGATCTCCGGAAAGTTCGGCGTACCATAATGAAATCTGGGATTTGAATTCCCCCGCACATCCTTTGCGTACTGCTAAGCTCCATTTAGGAGGCCTTAGCGTACCGCGATGGGTCCCTGAGGAGCCCAATAGGCCCAATTTTGTTGTTTCGAACCGTTTTTCGTGTATTTCTCGATTACGATCATCGTTTCACGACGTATTAACATTGTTCCACCTATTTTAGGTTCCCTAGAACATAAGTGTTGTGAAATTTGACTGTGGTTTGTTTAATTCACCAACGTTCGTTATTCAAGACACGTGCGAGCGTTTTACGATAATTCCTCGAATCATCTGTGTTTGGACTGTTGTGCCACATGTCACACTAAATATTAATAATTCTAGTGCCACATATGTAATAATAATACACGTTATTATTAATATAAAGTAAATGCTGACCTGGAATTTACGAGGTGTCACATAGCGTATACCATTAATTTATTGATTTATAAAGTTTTGATCAAAATAAGAAATTTCATTGTCATTAATTTATTATATATGCGAAAAAATCAACGGCAGTATATATTTTATACTCAATAAATTCTGAGGTTGAATAGGTTAATATCTAATTAAGAGTGAGAGTCATTTAAATTCGTTACTTAAATATGTCTAATAATAATACTTGGTATCAAATCTAAGTTATAGTATTTTGAGTTTTATTTAAATAATCAAATTTTAATTGTTCCTAATTTGGTTATATTACTTATATGTTTAGATACATAGATTGATATGATTTTATTTATATGTATTTTATGTTAATAAATTTAAATTTGAAAATTTAGTGATTTTAATGATAATAAGTTGAATATGATTTCATTTGGATCTTTTCAAAGATTTTATAAAAAGTCCAAAAAGATTTTCTTTTTATAGATTTTATAAATTCAAAATTTCAAAAATATTTTACATTTCACCTTTCAAGTGTGTTTTTCTTAATTTTTCACAAAAGGTGTTTTTGATATTTGATTTGAAATTTTTCCAAGAAAACTCAAAGTTAAGTTATTTTTTGAAATTTTCTTATTATCGATATTGCTAGTATCGATATATATATATATATATATAGTATTGATATTAATATCGATATTATTAGTATTGATCAAGTATCTTTTCGTCGATACTAATAATATTGATACTAGGTTTATACTATATATAGTATCGATACTTTCATCTTTGACATTACTGTGTGAGAATAAAGAGCATTCATCCATCGATCCTATTCTTTGTGATTCATCCATCGATCCTATTCTTTGTGCAAAACTTTGACTTTGTTTGATTCATCTGAGTTTCTTCATTACTTTGTGATCATAATGGATGGTAATAAATCGATTTTTAACCATGAAATCATTAAGATCTGATTGTTCGAACTTTTGAATTTTTGATTAGTTAAAATTGAACTAATTCATGGTTAAATCAAAGGGCTTTTAGGTTATAATGCTTAGTCAGTGTTGTTTGATGTTGATTTACATGTTTTGCAATTTGACAATCAAAATTCTGAAATTTTTTCAAAATTTGAACAAGTGTTCTTACATCGATACTATTAGTTATGAACACTGTAGCATCTATACTAATAGTATCGATGGAAATATTCAAAATTTTTCTAAGTATCAAATTATTACACTGAACACTGATATGACTTCGTCGATATTATAAATATCTATACTATTATCGATGTTATTAATATCAATGCAATGGTTTATATTTTTTCTAAGTGTTGTTATATTATCAGTGTATCGATACTATTATCGATACTGATAATATCGACGATTTTGATACTTAGAAACTTTTTGAAATTTTTACAAGTTTTTCTAAATTTTATTTTGATTCTAATTTCTAATTTTTTTTGTTGATACAGGACGATTGTATAACGACTAGCATAATGTGATTGCTCTGGTGGATGAAGAGTTAAAGGAAGCATCCTTATTTTGTGATGTTATTCTCTTTCTGAAACGTTCCAGAATTTCTCATGCTATATCATCCAATCCAGTAATCATAATGCATCATATTACTTCGTTCTTGGATAATGCAGACTTTGATTGTGCTGCTGAGCCACCCATCCTCAAATCTAAGATTGGTGATCTACCAGTTCAGTTTTCAGTAGAAGATCTTCGAGTTGCACTTCGTTTTCAGGATTTAAAGGATGATCCCTTATCTATTTCGAATGATCTGATTTGTGGAGTGTTTAATTGAATGGGCTATAATGGGGATGTTACTGCTTCTCAGTTGATTAAAAAACATCTGTATGGACAATGGAGATTTTTATTTCACGTGGTGATCATATGTTTGTCCAACAGGAAGTCTGGGATTGATACACTTTCAAGACCTTTTCAATGTCTTATTGCTACACTGGTCTTGAATAAACCGTTCAATATCAGTCATTTAATATTTGATTGTATGGTTAAGCAAATTACTGCTTCTGAAAAGGAAAGCTTTCTTTCGTACCCATATTTTCTTACAATGATCTTTAATCATTTGTATCCATAGTTGACCAAGTATGGTCCAATAATCAAAATTACTGTGATGGACAAGTGAATTTTTGATGATTGCAGGCCAAAACGGGGAGCTAATGTTGTTTATACTCCATTGTTTGGTCATATTATTGATGCATAGTTTCAAGAACCAGGTGATAATGCTTGGTTTCATGTTGATTCACCTGTTGCTGATCAACAAGCCCAATGAGATGAACAAGTTCAAGCAGATGAACCAGTTCCTCATGTTGCTACTGAAGTTCAATCTATTGTATCACAGTTCTGGGATGTGGCTGTTCCTACTTCACAACAAACTGAACAAGTTCAAAAAGCAACTCAAATTTCTGTTACTCCCGTGACTGCTGAAGGAGATGTTGCTAATACCTCTAGCTCATATTTTGATTCGAATGATGATAGTGATGAAGCTCATGATGCTAGTGGTAATGTTATTATTCGTGGAAGTTTCAACAAAAGACCTTATTCAGAGATTATTAGTGAAGCTAATTAATAGGAGGTTACTGCATAGAAGAAGAAGAGATCAAATGATAGTGATTCTGACTATATAGGTTCCTTTTGATAGGGATTTTCATTTTGATTCTCCTTTCATACTTCACCTTCATCTTCATCTGCACACATGTCTACTCCACCAGTTATTTTTACACAGTCATCTACTCCCCCGATTACTCCACCGGCTATGTCTGCTGCATCAGTGTTTGATTCACCCAATATCAATGCTCTCTAAACTGATAGTTTTGCTACCCAATCTTCTCAGATCTTGGCATTGCAAGCTTAAGTGCAGGAGTTGAAATCTGAAAATATTCTGTTAAAAACTAGGGTTAACACATTGGAGGTGACTGTTGTTGATCTATCAAAGAAAGCTGCATTGATTATTCCATTACAAGATAGATTGGATGCTTTACAAGTTGAAGTGGCAGCTAATAAAGATTATCAGCATGGAGTCAACAAGATGGATTTAGCTTCATTTGCCACTATGATTGATCCATAATATGAAAAACATGATCAAATCCTCGCATAATAATGCTTTTCAAGTTTTTAAGGATCATTATACTCAGATTCAAGGACTTAAAGTTCAAATGATGAATCTTTCAGCTCTAGGGGAGACTTCTTGTAGAGCTGAAGTGATTACACCATTTGTTGGTCCTAGAGATGATGATGATGATGAACATGGAAATGATCAAAGTGGTCCTTCTGTAAAATCTGTGCATTTAGTCATGGTAGTCATAAACAGTGATAGAACAATGTGTACTTATAGTCAATCAGCCAATGTGATTCAAGTGTTCATGATTGTGTTTGTGTGTGATAGAATCCTATCTAATTAGGAACAAGTATGTATTATTTATTTACAGTCGATTTCGCTAGACAAGAACAGTATCGTGTTATATCGAAACAGTGGTGGGCTGGCGTAGATAAGGCAGTTAGCTGGACTCTGGGTATGCCCTATATATACTGCGTTCGGTATAATGGGATAGTGTTATTGTGTAGTGTTGTGACGAATAGTATGACAAACGAATTATTTAAACAAAATCGTAATATGTAAGCGAGACTGAGTGTGGTTATGGGTGACGATCCATAAAGATACGAATGTTGAACTTATAATTACGAGTAAACGGCAATAAATAAATAATACGACTGAAAAACGTACGCAATTGCGGGTATACACGTAATTGTAGTCGTTTAACGGTCGGATTTCGAACGAACAATTAAAAATAAGTAAAATATTTTATTTTACATTTTACAATTTTGAAACTCATCAAAATAATGAAAATATCAACTCTTTTATTTAAAACACGTAACGAAACGAAAACGCGAACCGAGCAACCGAAACGAACCCGAATATCAAAAGCCTTAAAGAAGGCTTTTCTATCATTTATGTTCAGCCCTTTCTCTCTCTAAACCCATATTCCCGCACCCTCTCTCTAGAAGTTTCAAGCTTCAAACGCGCGTATCTTGTTCGATTCTTGGCCAAATCGTGCATTCTTGGTGTCCACGCGTAGCCCTCAACGAAAGGAAGCTTGCAGTACCAAGAATCGGAGCTACATCGAGCTATTTGTAACACATGCTATTTATTTTTATAAAATATATTGTTTAATATTATAATTTTAATTATCTAGTTATTATATACACATATGTGACACTTACATACTAGTAAGTAACGAGTAAAATGATTATTAAAAATTTTTGACACACTTATTGGTCAGTTAATATTATAGGAGACCACTCAAAATTAAGAAAATATATTATAATTAAACTTTCTCCATTTTTAACGAAACTTTGGTCGAAATGTAGATAAAAATGAGCAGGTCCCAGCAGTATTTTTAGAATTTTATAAAACGTTATATGTTAAAAGTTATACGAGAAAAACAAAATTTAAGCTAAATTAATTAATAATAATAAAATAATATATAAGTTATGTACAATTAAAATCAATCTAAAGTTGACGTGGAAGATTTATGCACAATTAGAAGTATTACAAGGATTCCATATGATCGATTATAAAACACGTATCAAACAAACAATTATGAAACTCTTGGACAACAAGTTTTGAAAGCCTATAAATAATCGTACAATTTACTTTCTGTGAAATCAAAAACCATACATAATCCATACACACACATTTGAGAAGGATAGAGAAGATCTGGATGCTAGGAGGTGCTGATCAATATACAAAGTCAAGATTAAGGAGTTGATCCGTTTAGGTATATTATCTAATTTCTTAGTTAAATTTATAAATTTAAGATTTTAATATAAAATTAACTTATAGGGTTAGGGTTAAGATCCGACCCTATGTATATATATTAAAAATTTTAGTTTACTTAAATAACAATAATAATATTGATTATCATCGTAGTAAAAAAAATAAAAATAAAATAATAATAATAATAAAAATCATAATAATAATAATAATAATAACAACAATAATAATAATAATAATAATAATAATAATAATAATAAATAAATCAGTAAATGTTCTTTGCAGAACAGTTATAAGCATATATTAAGCAGAAACGCTGCCCAATTTACAATAACAAGTTTAAAGTTGTCACCCTGCCAACCCAAAATTCAGGTGAATACATTTAACTTCTTTTTAAATATAAATGCATTTTTTTAGCATTGTATGTTTAAACTTTGACGCATAAAGGGATACTACGTGACCAGCATTTAGGCTATTAGTATACGTATGATTTGCAAATCGTATCCGCATATGGGTGAAATTCCCATACGTGGCTGGTACAGGTGGGCTGGAAGGTTAAACGTAAGACGTACTCCGCAGGCAACCTAACCAGTGACCAGCTGTGGGCTGGAGGGAACAAAACGTAAGACACGCTGTGCTGTAGTTCCTAACCAGTGACAGTTATAAACCAGTGTATGCAGTAGTTGTATCGATCAGTGAAATAACCTGCTAAATGTGTAGTATTGCCACTATTAATTATGGTTAAAGTACCGAATATGCTATGCTTACATATCGAGTCTGTTATTTGTATTCACCAACATTATGTTGACGTTTTATTTTCAAAAACTTTTCAGGTAATAATGAATGATCAATCAGAAGCAAGATTAGAGATTTAGGGTTTATGATACCTTAAATAAATATCTTGTGGCGGAACCGAGGAGCGATTGGAGTTATACCTCCAAGTCCCATGTAAACTAATATATGTAAATATATGTTTGTAAAACTCGGTTTAAAATGAAATAAAATGTTATGTTCATATCTATGCATATGAAATTTTATAAAACCCTGCAAAGTTATTTACAGGCGATGAAAATGTGTTTTTTTTATACCTATGCGTATGAATTATTTGTAAATTATGAAAAAGGAATTCACATCCATGCATGTGAATTAATTATAAAATTATGAATTTATGAAACAATGCTTCCGTTGAAACATACTAAAATGAATAATAAACTCTGACCGAGACTGTATTATCCATGAAACCAATTCGGGTCGCAGCGCCCGGGCCGCCGAGAGCCCGGGGTGTGACACTATTCAAGCCGGATTCTTAGAGAGAAGTTTCGGAATCAAGGGTATTCTACTACTCATCATCTTCTTTCTTTTAAGACCGGGTTTTAACACACCATTTTAATTCTTACATGTTCTAAATGAGTTTTCGCATGATCACCCACTGAAAATAACTATCTATTGTGGATAAATCGAGATTTCGTCATGAACCATAGCTGAATTGCGATCAGGCGAACCTATAGAGGCGAACCTGTAGGGGCGAACCTATAGAGGCGAACCTGTAGGGGCGAACCTATAGAGGCGAACCTGTAGGGGCGAACCTATAGAGGCGAACCTGTAGGGGCGAATCTATAGAGGCGAGCCTGTAGGGGCGAACCCATAGAGACGAACCTGCAGGGGCGACGAACCTTCACTTAGACGAAATTGCAGGGTAACGAACCTCTGGTTCTGGCGAACCTGAGAAACGAACCTTTCAGACGAACCTGCAGGGTAACGAACCTCTGGTTCTGGCGAACCTGAGGAACGAACCTTCACTTAGACGAACCTGCAGGGCTACGAACCTAGGGCTGCCGAACCTCAGGTCTGCGAACCTTGGGAGGCTATTGCCGAACCTAGTGTAGGCGAACCATAAGTTTCGCTGGTCCTAGGGATAACGATTCTAAAAGTTGAACTAAGTATTCGATCAGGATCTGTGCAACACTTTTAAACATAAAAATAAGTTATTCAATGGTTAATCTGGATCAAAATAACCCAAGTCAATCAATCAATCAGAGAGTACAATATCACAAAGCTTATAATCTATGTATGATTACAATGATATAGGAACCAGTTAGAAGTCTTGTTTGCTACTTGTTATGGTTCAGAGTCTACTGCTGTCAGGTGAGAACATTATTCCCTCTTTTACTGTTTTTCAACTGTTTTGGGGTGGAACACGTGATCAAACACTCTTTATGCAAATCATATTTTATATACAGGATTTATGTGACAATCCGACTTTTCGGATTAACCTTGTTAACTGAAAGTGGTTAGATCACAGGCCCAACAAGACATGCAAGGCCCAGTAAGGCCAAAGAAGGCCCAGTAAGGTCAAAGAAGGCCCAGTAAGGCCAAGGTAGGCCCAATGAGCCCAAAGTAGGCCCAATGGTATTTAGGAGGTCCAATTGGGTTAATCAAGCCCAATAATATTCCAATGGGCCGATTAGTGACAATTCGGTATTCCGGATTAATTCCGTTAACTTTAGAATTAACCGAAATGTTATGTAATCGAACAAATATGAATTTCAAGAGTTATAATGGTGCAAAACAAGTTTAAAACATTACAATTACAATGATTTAGTTGTAATTATGTTGAAATGCAAAGATTTTGACTTTAAAAAGTCAAAATTTGGCCAAAACACCAAATTGAATTCGATTTTTATATCAATAGGCAATTAAACCCGAATTAAACTTGTTTAATGATCACAATAATGATTAGTAATCACAACAAACGGTTATGGAAACCATTAGTCATCAAATTTAACTCAATTTAATGTTAAAACCATGAAACCGTCACTTGTATTATCATTATTCGCATAGTTCATCAAAACAATCACAATTGCACCTCCAGAAACCTCAATCGGCACCTTTAGGGTGTGTGGCATCCAACAATTCAAAGCAAGAAGTCGGGGATAGACGAGTTCGATCGTGTGGTGGCCGAACATCAAACCGTTGATTGAACTTCATCGATTAGACATTGAATCAAGTAAGTAATCACTCCTACAACGTCTAAAAGGGTTGATTAAGTGAACCCCTAACTCAATTTCGTCAAACAATATCGAATTGCATGAGTTTGAATGCTAGGGTTCTTGAGCAAATTCGTTTTGGGGGTTTCTGTTTAATCGGGGATTATAATCAAATCAAACCTTACTAAAAGCTTCATAATAGGCCGATTAACATAATCCCTATGTTAATTGTCATACACAACAACGAATTGAAGGAGAACGAATTCTAGGGTTTGTGGGAAAAATGGTTTTGGGGGTTTCGGCCCAAATGAAATCGATTTTCAATATTTTCAGCACAGAAAGTCTCGAAATTTACCACTTAGTGAAAACCACATGTTAATTTTGTAAAACAAACATGAATTTTACAATTTCAAATTTTAGGGCTAGTGTGTGTAAACGAATTGGGGATTTTTGATTAATAGAGCTCGATATTAAAATTAAACCGTACTGATAGCTTCGAAATTTATTATTAGATGAAAACCCTATGGATCGAGAACCTATTGATCATCAATTCGATTGATTTGATGCGGGATTTAGTGAACTCGAGTTTGAATATGTTTAAACCGAATTGGGCTGGAATTTTTATGCAATACATCAAATTAAACACATTGATGAACTCATTTGTACCCATAGAAACAAAGCCCTATAGTTTTAATCTTAGTGGAGTTCGAATTAGGCCTCAATTTGAGTCTTTTGTTTCGGTTATGTGTAACAATGGGATTAGTGGGCTTAAGACAATTTAAAACCAAGACTTATTAAGAAAATCTGATTAGAGGAGATGGTAGAGTGTGTGTATGTTGGGTTGGAGGTCAAGGGTTCGAAACCGAGCTCCAACAGTTTTTGGTATTTAAATAATTTTTAGTATTTTAATCATAACTCCTTCATTATAACTTCGTTTTGACTGGTTCAAGTTGCGTTGGAACCGTAGCGAAATCCCGAACATAATAAAATAACAAAAATTCATATTTTAATCTGAAAACGAAATCGCGTGTAATTACGTTTGTTTAAATAAAATCATAAGCGATAATATGATTTTATTAAACGATTTCAAAGTCACACGTATTTACGTATGCACGTTTCTAACACTTTAACATACGTGTGTTGACACGTATGTGATTCCAAGCACAAAACGACATCTCGAATAACACAACATTATTGTTTAAAACACAGATCCTTCGTAGAGGATTTTCTACGCGAGTTCACAAGTGTTTGATCATTCTGCAAATAATCAAAGGTGCGTACACGGCCCCTTTCTTATTTTAACTGTTTTGGGGGAGAAAACATGTGCAACAAACATTTTAGATACATATCACTTGCATGAGTTAGCTGTTTACATTAAGTGCAAACATAGCATTACAAAGCCTTACATTTCGAACCGTTTAGTTTGCCGTAGTGCAAAGCGTGGTAGTTGAAGATAGATCTATTGGGTTTGACAAACCTCACCTGGTAGATGGGATCTACGCAGGTGTTTGACTGACCAAACATACATTTCTATTGTTTGTGCTAGACAATTGTGTTAAGGCAAAAACATGCTATAGCATGGCAATCGTCAGCTTCGGTGTCGACCACTTATGTAAATAGTACAAATGACTAGCTATCATGACTATGCATGTGTGATTATATTATCTGTAAACTTTATATTCAAACTGTGGTTTCAACATTTGTGAATGCTTAAACCTGTGTATGCACCAACCTTTGTGTTGACTTGATTTACATGTTTTCTCAGGACACTAAGACACAAGCAAGGACAAGCAGGGACTAGGATGTTGAGTCTCATGCATACATTTCAGTTCAAGTGTTTTAGCCTTGATCAATTAAGACATTGAATGTTATTGGATTTGTATTTTACAATTTTCAAATCATTACGTTTTGTTATTAGTTTTTAAAACGCTTCCACAAACATTGAAAATTTGATATTACAGTTTTAGACCAAAGTATGTTTGAATATCATATAGAGGTCTTCGTTATGTCTAATGATCTGAGATCCTGGTTTGTCACGTCTCAAACGGTATGATTCCGTTAGTTGAAAATTGGGGGTGTGACAGATTGGTATCAGAGCCATTGGTTATAGCGAACTAGGTTTGCATTTTGTAGACTTAGACTATAACTGTTAGACATTAGACACTTGCTTACACGATAGTTTGTATGCACTTACATATGGCATTATGTAACAGATATGGCATCATCGCCTAAGCGTATTCTTGATGAGGAGTCACATGTGGAAATTGAAGTAGCTAAGAAGAGGAAACTGGAGCCAGTGGATAATACTATTCACTATGGCGAGGATATTCACATTAGACCCACAGGGAGCAGCCATTATTGGCAATGGTTCCCTGATCTCATCCGTAGCTGGGTACGCGAGGAGAGAGTGCCTCCTCCATCCGCTACTTCATCTACTACTGGCATATGGACATTACCGGCTCTAGGGTATCCGCTAGAGCAAGCATTTGCTGCATTCGTAGCACGTATGGATCGAGAGATCCGTAATATGCGCGAGGCGGCAGGGGCAATCACAGGATTGTTGGAAAGCAACAACTGGATTATGGATAAATGGAGGAGTCTTAAGGAGGAACTGATTCGTACAGATGAATTACATGAGAATCTGGTGGAGGATGTGGAAATGATGCGAAATGCTATCGTTGAACTCACCGACCGACTTCAAGATGCTGAATTTGTGCAACTATGGCCGAGGCACGACAACAAGAGACAGAACTACGTGCGGCTATGGCCGAGGCAAGGGCGAAGAGGCCATTGCACTATCTAATGCGGCTATAGATGGAACTAACATAGTCGGGGATTTGGCCGAGCAAGCATTGATACTTGTCACCGAACATATACAGTACGATCATGGTGCAGAGGGTGGTCCACCAGAACAGGTTGATTCATCTCCTAGTGTTGCACCCCCAAATGAGGGAGTTTAGCTACTTTATGTTATTTATATTTTAGTAACAAACTTATATGAGTGGGTTGTACTCATAAAAGTAGATTTCGTGTTTAGTTGTTTTGCATCTCTTTGACAAACAATTGTAAGCACTAGTTTATCATAAATGATGAAGAATTGATACCTTAATGGCTATGGTAGTGTGTTACATTTACTTTGTGCATGAGTGATGATTATGCGATGGGTGTAGTCTCATTATGTATATTTGTAAATAGGAAGATCATGGTTGGAGGAAACATTAACATGACCGCAACGGAAGTTGAGGCACTTATTAACACTCGAATTACCGAAGCAATCGCAAACTATACGCAAACATACCAAACAGGATCACACAATCCAACGGGGGGACTAGTAAACCCACAAATGTGCACGTTCAAGACATTCTTGAACTGTAAACCATGTAAGTTCAAAGGATCGGAAGGAGCCATTGGACTTCTTCGATGGATTGAACAGTCAGAATCGGTATTTGAGACGTGCAATTGTCCGGAAGAAAACAAGGTCAGATACGCTATTGGTACTTTGGAGGGTTCAGCCTTGACATGGTGGAACTCTATCGTACAGACACTCGGTTTGAATACAGCCAATGCACTTACTTGGAACGGATTCAAAATCCTGTTGCAGGAGGAGTATTGTTCCTGTAATGAAATGCAAAAACTTGAGGATGAGTACAGGCAACTCAATATGAAAGGTTCTAATATTGAGGAATACACTACTCAATTCCAGCAATTAGCAAGACTCTTACCGCACAGGGCAACCCCGTCTAGCAAGGGGATCAAGAAATACATTGGAGGGCTGGTATCTCAGGTCCGAAAATTGATCATATCTGCAAATCCTACTACCATACAGCAAGCTATTCGACTGGCACACCAATTGACTGATCAAGCGATGCAACGGGGAACATTACCCAAACGGACAGTAGCAGCTAAAGTGGGAGACCACAAAAGAAAATGGAATAGCATTGATTCCAAGAATTTCATTCAGCAGTCATTTCAACAGAACCGCAAACTGGAATCAAACAAAACCCATCACAATCCAAACAATAACCAATAGTCATCGGGAGGGTATAATGGTAAATACCCAAAGTGCAACAAATGTGGATTCCATCACTTTAGGAATCAATGTGACAAATACCGATGTCAGCGATGCAGAAAGATGGGTCACGTAGCAAAAGACTGTCGAGGGGACTGCAGGCAAGTCCACTCGACCGTAGAAACACACAGAAAGGATGTTTTGAGTGTGGCATACCTGGACATTTCAAGAAGAAGTGCCCACAACTCAAGAAGAGAAGGGCTAATGACATAACTACAAAAGGAAACAGCAACAACAACACAAATGTTGCTAGAACAGAGCTTTTGTGATTGGAGGACGTCAGGCACGGGAAGATCCCAACGTCGTTACGGGTACGTTTCTCTTGAATTATCACTCTGCGTCTATGCTATTTGACACCGGTGCAGATCGGGGTTTTGTAACTAGCAAATCTTGTGAATTGTAAAGTATGAGTCCTACTGCTTTAGAAAATCTATACACTATAGAACTAGCTAATGATAAGTTAGTTGTTGTAAACCATATTCCTAAAGGATGTGTTCTTGACTTGGTGTGTCAAATACATGACATTGACTTTATGCTTACCGCTTTAGGCAGTTTTGATGTAGTCGTTGGCATGGACTGGTTGTTCAAACACCAGGCTGAAATAGTATGGCATCACACAAATGTCTGCGTAAAGGTCATACAGCAGTTATAGCACTTATAACTGAAAAGCCGGTAGCTGAGAAGAAGATTGAAGATATACCAGTAGTTTGTGAATTTCCGGAGGTATTTCCAGAAGACTTGCCGGGATTACCGCCTATCAGACAGGTGGAATTCCGAATCGACCTTACACCAGACGCAGCACCGATAGCTAGGGCGCCTTATCGACTTGCACCGTCAGAGATGCAATAGTTATCTACACAATTGCAAGAGTTGTTGAATAAGGGTTTCATACGACCTAGTTTTTCACCGTGGGGAGCTCCAGTCTTATTTGTCAAGAAAAAGGACGGGACTTTCCGTATGTGTATCGATTACCGGGAGTTGAACAAGGTCACTATCAAGAACCGGTATCCGTTACCCAGAATTGGTGATCTGTTCGATCAGTTGCAAGGTTCGAGCTACTACTCGAAGATTGATCTCAGGTCTAGTTATCATCAACTAAGAGTCCAGGAGGAGGATATTCCAAAGACAGTATACAGGACACGCTATAGCCATTATGAGTTCTTGGTCATGCCACTTGGGTTGACGAACGCTCCAGCCGTATTCATGGATCTCATGAATCGCGTTTGTAAACCTTATTTTGATACGTTTGTCATTATTTTCATTGATGACATTCTCATCTATTCTCAAACTAAGGAGGAACACTCTGAACATCTTTGATTGAGGTTGGAATTACTGAAACAAGAACAACGGTACGCTAAGTTCCCGAAATATGATTTCTGGATGTGAGAAGTACAATTCCGGGGTCGTATAGTCAATGAAAAGGGCATACATGTTGATCCAGCAAAGATCGAAACGATTAAGAATTGGGAAGCGCCAAAGACCCCTACCGAGGTACGACAATTCCTTGGTTTGGCGGGTTATTACCGACGATTCATTGAGGGATTCTCAAAGATCGCTCAACTGCTTAAAGCTCTTACGCACGAAGGAACGAAGTATAACTGGACGGATAAACAGGAAGCTGCATTCCAGTTATTGAAACAGAAACTCTGCAGTGCACCGATTCTGTCCTTACCAGAAGGGACGGAAGACTGTGTGGTGTATTGTGATGTATCTGCCCAGGGTTTGGGATCTGTGTTGATGCAACGTGATAAAGTGATTGTTTACGATTCACGAAAACTACGATCACACGAAAAGAATTACACTACTCATGACTTGGAGTTAGGAGCAGTGGTATTTGCTTTGAAAATTTGGAGGCATTATCTGTATGGAACTAGGTGTACCATTTACACTGATCATAAGAGTTGCAACATATCTTTGATCAGAAGGAGCTTAATATGAGACAGCGATGATGGGTTGAGTTGTTGAATGACTACGAATGCGAGATTAAGTATCACCCGGGAAAAGCTAATGTAGTAGCTGATGCTTTAAGCAGAAAAGACACATCAACAAGACGGGTTCGCGCACTTATGATGACGGTACGTACTGACTTACCTGAAAAGGTACGCAGTGCCCAGCTTGAAACTTTAGAAGAGGATAACTTGGAACAGGAATCCTTACGAGGAATGGAGGAACAATTGGATGATTAAGCTTGATGGAACTCGTAGTTCATTAATCGACTTTGGATACCTTTGTATGGAGGTTTAAGGAAACTCGTGATGGATGAAGCACACAAGTCCAGATATTCAGTCCATCCGGGATCAGACAAGAGGTATCATGATTTGAAGGCACTGTACTGGTGACCTCACATGAAAGCTAACATTGCTAAGTACGTTAGCAAATGTTTGACTTGTTCGAAAGTCAAAGTTGAATACCAGAAGCCATCTGGTTTACTGCAACAACCAGAAATACCAAAGTGGAAATGGGAACAGATTTCGATGGACTTCATTACTAAGTTACCCCGTACACCGAGTGGTTGTGATATGATATGAGTAATTGTCAATCGATTAACGAAATCTGCACATTTCTTAGTAATCAAGGAAATCTGCACATTTTTTTTTAGTAATCAAGGAAACTGACAAGATGGAGAAACTGACTCGTGTTTACATCAAGGAAGTGGTAGCACGGCATGGCGTGCCAATCTTTATCAGATCGGGATGCCCGATTTATTTCCAACTTTTGGAAATCACTTCATAAGTCATTGGGGACTCGCTTGGATATGAGTACCGCCTATCATCCACAGATCGACGGTCAAAGTGAACGTACGATTCAAACGCTCGAGGATATGTTACAAGCTTGTGTAATTGACTTTGGTGCTAATTGGGGAAACCATTTACCGTTGGTGGAATTCTCTTACAGATCTGAAACCGTATGGCAGAGGCTCGGGATCGACAAAAGAGTTACGCTGACAAACGCCACAAATCGTTGGAATTTCAAGTAGGAGATATGATTCTTCTAAAAGTGTCATCTTGGAGATGACACAATACATAGGACCTTTTGAGATCCTAAAAAGGATTGGTCCGGTTGCGTATCAACTCAATTACCGAATAAACTCAACGGAGTTCATGATGTATTTCATGTTTCGAACTTGAAGAAATGTCTTTCTGATGAGACATTGGTAGTACCACTTGAAGAAATGCAAGTGGACGAACAGTTACGATTCGTTGAGGAACCAGTTGAAATCATGGACCGAGAGGTCAAACAACTCAAACAAAGCAAGATTTCGATGGTCAAAGTTCGGTGGAATTCAAGACGTGGTCCTGAATTCACATGAGAAAGGGAAGACCAAATGATGAAAGAGTGTCCCCACTTATTCAAAACAACAACAAACATTGAGAATGCACGTTAAATTTCGGGACGAAATTTCCTTCAACAAGGGGATGATGTGATATTTCACACTCTAACATTTTCAGAACTGTAAACACAAACACATTATACTATTGAAGTTAGTAGGAACAATTGTGCTGAACACAAGCGAAGCCTTGCAGAAGGCAAACACAAACATTTCATAGTAGTACATACATGATTGATTTCAAACAATGTACTACATTTCAAACATTACATTTGATATCGGTTAAACAATGGTGGAGTTACATATAGAAGGAACCAGAATAATTGTGTAAGGTAAATTGACGAATACAGGGGCCCATGTACTCGTGAATTTACAGGTACACATGAATTTTGGAAGTTTCTATTTTGTCGACTACATTCAAACATTTGCTATGTGTGAGATTACATAGTAAAGTATACAAACACTTTATTCAATTGGTTTTGTTACAAACATTGGTGCTACATTACATTTTATACATTTTATGTGCTACATTTCATATGTTACATGTTATGGTAGTACATGCATGATTAGTTACATACATTTTGCTATGTGCGGGGTTGCATAGTACAAACAGTTACAGACACTCACTATGTGTGAGGTTACACAACACTGTATGATCAAACACAAACAGTCACAGTTAGGTGAAGTAACTAGTGCACACGTAAACAGTCACATTGAACGATCACATTTAGTTGTGATGTTGCAAACATTAGATTTTGTGTGTGAATACACACAAGCACACGGAATGATCAAATCACACTATCACGTACGATTTAAACTCGTAAGTAGTTTCCTAACTACTCCTAACATTTACTAATTTTCGGGACGAAAATTCCTTCAACAAGGGGATGATGTGACAATCTGACTTTTCGGATTAACCTTGTTAACTGAAAGTGGTTAGATCACAGGCCCAACAAGACATGTAAGGCCCAGTAAGGCCAAAGAAGGCCCAGTAAGGTCAAAGAAGGCCCAGTAAGGCCAAGGTAGGCCCAATGAGCCCAAAGTAGGCCCAATGGTATTTAGGAGGTCCAATTGGGTTAATCAAGCCCAATAATATTCCAATGGGCCGATTAGTGACAATTCGGTATTCCGGATTAATTCCGTTAACTTTAGAATTAACCGAAATGTTATGTAATCGAACAAATATGAATTTCAAGAGTTATAATGGTGCAAAACAAGTTTTAAACATTACAATTACAATGATTTAGTTGTAATTATGTTGAAATGCAAAGATTTTGACTTTAAAAAGTCAAAATTTGGCCAAAACACCAAATTGAATTCGATTTTTATATCAATAGGCAATTAAACCCGAATTAAACTTGTTTAATGATCACAATAATGATTAGTAATCACAACAAACGGTTATGGAAACCATTAGTCATCAAATTTAACTCAATTTAATGTTAAAACCATGAAACCGTCACTTGTATTATCATTATTCGCATAGTTCATCAAAACAATCACAATTGCACCTCCAGAAACCTCAATCGGCACCTTTAGGGTGTGTGGCATCCAACAATTCAAAGCAAGAAGTCGGGGATAGACGAGTTCGATCGTGTGGTGGCCGAACATCAAACCGTTGATTGAACTTCATCGATTAGACATTGAATCAAGTAAGTAATCACTCCTACAACGTCTAAAAGGGTTGATTAAGTGAACCCCTAACTCAATTTCGTCAAACAATATCGAATTGCATGAGTTTGAATGCTAGGGTTCTTGAGCAAATTCGTTTTGGGGGTTTCTGTTTAATCGGGGATTATAATCAAATCAAACCTTACTAAAAGCTTCATAATAGGCCGATTAACATAATCCCTATGTTAATTGTCATACACAACAACGAATTGAAGGAGAACGAATTCTAGGGTTTGTGGGAAAAATGGTTTTGGGGGTTTCGGCCCAAATGAAATCGATTTTCAATATTTTCAGCACAGAAAGTCTCGAAATTTACCACTTAGTGAAAACCACATGTTAATTTTGTAAAACAAACATGAATTTTACAATTTCAAATTTTAGGGCTAGTGTGTGTAAACGAATTGGGGATTTTTGATTAATAGAGCTCGATATTAAAATTAAACCGTACTGATAGCTTCGAAATTTATTATTAGATGAAAACCCTATGGATCGAGAACCTATTGATCATCAATTCGATTGATTTGATGCGGGATTTAGTGAACTCGAGTTTGAATATGTTTAAACCGAATTGGGCTGGAATTTTTATGCAATACATCAAATTAAACACATTGATGAACTCATTTGTACCCATAGAAACAAAGCCCTATAGTTTTAATCTTAGTGGAGTTCGAATTAGGCCTCAATTTGAGTCTTTTGTTTCGGTTATGTGTAACAATGGGATTAGTGGGCTTAAGACAATTTAAAACCAAGACTTATTAAGAAAATCTGATTAGAGGAGATGGTAGAGTGTGTGTATGTTGGGTTGGAGGTCAAGGGTTCGAAACCGAGCTCCAACAGTTTTTGGTATTTAAATAATTTTTAGTATTTTAATCATAACTCCTTCATTATAACTTCGTTTTGACTGGTTCAAGTTGCGTTGGAACCGTAGCGAAATCCCGAACATAATAAAATAACAAAAATTCATATTTTAATCTGAAAACGAAATCGCGTGTAATTACGTTTGTTTAAATAAAATCATAAGCGATAATATGATTTTATTAAACGATTTCAAAGTCACACGTATTTACGTATGCACGTTTCTAACACTTTAACATACGTGTGTTGACACGTATGTGATTCCAAGCACAAAACGACATCTCGAATAACACAACATTATTGTTTAAAACACAGATCCTTCGTAGAGGATTTTCTACGCGAGTTCACAAGTGTTTGATCATTCTGCAAATAATCAAAGGTGCGTACACGGCCCCTTTCTTATTTTAACTGTTTTGGGGGAGAAAACATGTGCAACAAACATTTTAGATACATATCACTTGCATGAGTTAGCTGTTTACATTAAGTGCAAACATAGCATTACAAAGCCTTACATTTCGAACCGTTTAGTTTGCCGTAGTGCAAAGCGTGGTAGTTGAAGATAGATCTATTGGGTTTGACAAACCTCACCTGGTAGATGGGATCTACGCAGGTGTTTGACTGACCAAACATACATTTCTATTGTTTGTGCTAGACAATTGTGTTAAGGCAAAAACATGCTATAGCATGGCAATCGTCAGCTTCGGTGTCGACCACTTATGTAAATAGTACAAATGACTAGCTATCATGACTATGCATGTGTGATTATATTATCTGTAAACTTTATATTCAAACTGTGGTTTCAACATTTGTGAATGCTTAAACCTGTGTATGCACCAACCTTTGTGTTGACTTGATTTACATGTTTTCTCAGGACACTAAGACACAAGCAAGGACAAGCAGGGACTAGGATGTTGAGTCTCATGCATACATTTCAGTTCAAGTGTTTTAGCTTTGATCAATTAAGACATTGAATGTTATTGGATTTGTATTTTACAATTTTCAAATCATTACGTTTTGTTATTAGTTTTTAAAACGCTTCCGCAAACATTGAAACTTTGATATTACAGTTTTAGACCAAAGTATGTTTGAATATCATATAGAGGTCTTCGTTATGTCTAATGATCTGAGATCCTGGTTTGTCACGTCCCAAACGGTATGATTCCGTTAGTTGAAAATTGGGGGTGTGACAATTTATGCTACTGTTCAACTATTACAGGTTCACTTTATAAATCCAAGGGATTTCTCAACTATTTTCAAAGGATTGATCAACTGTTTTAATGGTGTTATCAACTGTTAAACAATTTCTATTAAAAGGTTTTATAAAAGGTTCACTAAACTGTTTTATATCTGTTTTACATAAATGGTTTTATACATGTTAAATACTTTTAAAGAATAAGTTTATAAACTCTTTTACTATAAAATGTGCTTTTGACAAAATAATATTTATTAAACCTTGTTATTATACAAGGACACTATTCTCAGTATTAAATCAAGGGCTTCAATACAAGGTTTTCAATCAATATTTTTCATGTTGGTATTCAACCAAATGATTTCCATTCATGGTATTCAAGCAAGGTTTTCAATCCATGGTAATCGAATAAGGCATTTAACCAAAGGTTTCAAATCAAAGTATTCAAAAGCATGGTGTTCATCGTTGTGAACAAACTTATACACACATCAAGACACGTATTCTTATTCTTTTAGCGTTAGTACTGGGTGATCACAACAAGGGAAAGCAGATACATTTGGACATACCAAAGCTGGAGTTAGCTTTTAAATTTGTTTTAAAAGCTAACTGCAGAATTGGTTACATTACGGTAATATGAAATTGCTGCTAATTTAGTTTACCAGCATACATCATATTGACTGGGTTACGTCAACACGGAGTTGTCTTCTGAGTAAACTCGTTAGTACAGCTCGTGTTGAATGCATCTGCTGACAAATTTTCTGACTCCAAACGTAGTTTGGGACTTGATTATATGTTGGTTTTTCTAGTAAACAGTCTTTTGACTGTTTGAACACGTTATTCTTACTTGATGTTAGTTTGGGTTGCAACCATCCATGTATTTTTCATTCACTGCTTTATACATATGCTTACAATGCAGATTCATATTTACAAATGTTAAACCTATTGTTCTCACCAACTACTTTTGTAGTTGACGGTTACTTTTCACGTGTTTCAGGTAATTAGGTTTAAGACATTCTAAAGGACAACTAAGGAGTCCGTTTTAGGATAGAACAAGATGAAGAAACAAGCTAGGATGGGTTTAGAAACACACTTAATCCTGATTGTTTAATTGTCTTGTTTGAGTCTTATTTTGTAAAAAATATTTTTGGGTCTGTAGTTGTCATTCTTTTGGAAAGATAGATAGATTTTCTGTAAGTAAACAATGGTCTAATCTCTAAGAAATTAGTAATTCATTGTGGTTGTTCGTATTTAATACTTGTGCATGATTCAACCATCGATCGTCACCGCGCCGTGGATTCCGCACGCGGCGCAGGGGGTGTGACAGGTTGGTATCAGAGCCAAGGTTGTAGAGAACTTGGAAAAACCCAATAATTAATGACCTAGACTATAACCTAAGCTACCCCATAGGACTAAGTGCTATAGGCTTAAGGATACTTAGGATCTAAGTAGCTTAAGTTAAGCATTAAGTCTACAATAAGCTTGAATGATCTTAGGGACTATATTTTTCAGAGTTAGTTAAAGGTCAAGGGATTAAATTTGGAATTCTATAACTTTAGAAACCAAATTAAATTCCTCAATGAATATTCATTAAAGGATTTCAGAGGCAAGGATCTGTATTCTTAGTATCCTTGATCTGGAATTCTCAATCAGAATTCATCAAGGGTTTCAGAGGCAAAGATCTGTATTCTTAGTATCTTTGATCTGAAATTCTCATCATGTTATCATTATCATGTATTCATCATCATTAGGACTTCATAACTTAGAAGCTGTGTAACAGCATTCTTTAGTTGAAGTTCACACAAGGAGATCATTATGCTCAATACTGTAAGTATTGAAAACCTTGGTTAATTAACCTAGGACACATATACTAAAACCTAAGGTCCCAATTTCAAGTGAATCAAGAACCACGGTTTAGACAATCATAATTATATTCATAGTTCAAAAGACAATCATGAATCAATCATAATCAATCAAGAGTTGGGATCCTAGCTTCAAATACAAATGGCGGCCAAGCTCTGGCATACTGAAGTGGTGGTGGGATGTCGGCTGGGCAGGCAGTTTGCTTGACCCTACGCAAGCCCTATATATAAGCTATCTTCTGTATGACAGAAGAAATTCGGAATTCGTATTTGAAGTAAAGATCCGGGAGCAACTGGAATAATTGAACATTAGTCAAACAAATGAGATACAACCATTATGTTAATCGATCATAGATGAGTCAATCATTGTGTGTGAATCAATCAGGTGAACAATCATATTATGTAGTCTTAAGTGATTACATGCTTAGTACTTACTAACATAGGTTAATGGGACAAATGTAGAGCACACGTATGATTTAGTTCTACATGTTAACAATTTTTAGTAAGTGCACACATAATTCAACCATAATTCAATCATAGTTCATTGATCAAAGATCATGGAACTCTTAATCAATGGAACATACTTGGAAATCAGTACAACCGTATTACCAAATGCTAGCAAGGGCATGATCGTAGTATATCGAAGCGGTGGTGGGCTGGCGACTGGGCTGGCAGGTTGTTTGACCCTTTCGTATGCCCTATATATAAGCTATCTTCGATATACTGGGAAAGTGTCAGTGTGTAGGTTTGGGGGAGTGAAATCATGAGACATCATACACAATCACATGAGAAGCATGCTAAAAGGTTAACTAATTTTATGTTAACCGACTTTGTATGCTTGTACATATTACAATTGAATGATAATATTAGTAGTATGAACGTATTACTAACTTTATCATGTAAATTCAATTGTATCCTTTCTCATTACTGACCCACTTGTGGCTTCTATTCGTAGAATGCCTCCTCGACGTGACCCCAACGGAGGGGGTTCAACAAGTGGCAATGATGATGAGATCAACAAAATTGCCCGGGCTATCTCATTACATATGAGGGATGTCATTCCGGGTATGGTCACTGATATCACCCAGAACCTTCGGGGAAGTACTAGTGATTCAGCACACAACTCAAATGCCAACAACGCCGGAACTGCTACCTTCACCTATAAGCAGTTCAATGATGCTAAGCCTCCTAAGTACGCTAGTACTGAGGGAGCTACCAGTCTACTGCAATGGCTGGAAAGCATTGAGGACATCCTAGACTTCACCGGATGTCCAGAAAACCTAAAGGTCAAGATGGCTTCAAGCGCTTTTCACAAGAGTGCACTCACCTGGTGGAATTCGGAGAAGAACACCAGAGGACGGGAAGTTGCTTTGGCCTTACCGTGGGAAGATTTCAAGAAGGTACTTGTGGAACAGTTTTGTCCACGCCATGAACTGAAGAAACTCGAGGTTGAAATGTGAAATTTGGTCCAAGACAGTGGCAAAAGCGCCAAATATACAACTCGTTTCCATGAGTTGTGTATTTTGGTGCCACATCTGGTACTCCTCTATCCCGCAGGATAGAGAAGTACATTGAAGGTTTACCCCTAGTTATCAGGGGAACTGTTATGGGGAGTAACCCCACTACCCTGGAGGCGGCAATTCATCTTGGCGCCACTCTTACTGAAGAATATGTCAAGGCTGGTGTGCTCACTCAAAAAGGGTACAAGAGAGCACAAACGGATGAAAGCAGGAAGCCTGAACAGAATCAACCCAAAAGAAGAAGCAGAAACAGAGGATGATCAAGAACTATGCAGCTTTGACTGCAGCTACACCTGTGCAAGCCACTCCCGTTACTGCTATGCCACAACCTGCTACGGCCAGAAAGCCTTATACTGGTCTGTACCCACTTTGCACCCAATGCCAATACCATCACCTACCCACTATTCCATGCAGAAAATGTCTCAAGTGTGGGCGGTTCGGACACTTGGCAGCTACGTGCCGAACTACTCATCTTACTGCTGCTGCAAATGCTACCACCGTTCCTACTAATACAGGTGTAAAAGCTTGTTATAACTGTGGAGCAGAGGGACACTTCAGGAACCAATGTCCCCGTCTCAACAACACAACTGCTACTGCTCGTGCCTTTGTTACCGGAGCTACCGAAGCATGCGAGGAGCCGGCAGTCGTCACGGGTACATTTCTCATTAATGGTCATTACGTTTCTATCATATTTGACACTGGTGCTGATAAGAGTTTTGTCTCTACTAATACTGCTTCCCTGTTTAATATACAACCATCTATACTTACTGATCCTTACACCGTAGAAGTAGCGGATGGTAAGACCATATTAGTGAATTCAATAATTCGTGATTGCGAATTAAGATTGAACGATCATCTTTTCCTCATCGATCTCATTCCTATGACACTCGGAAGCTTCGAAGTCATAGTAGGAATGGATTGGCTATCCAAAAACCACGCCGAAATTGTATGCTTGGAGAAACTTATTCGAATTCCCCTACCGTCTGGCGAAATGATGCAAGTTTACGGCGAGAAACCCTGCCGCGGATTGTAGATTGTGTCGTGCATCAAGGCTAGGAAGTACCTGAAGAAGAAATACTGTGCATTCCTGGCTCACGTGGTAGAGAAGGAACCTGAAAAGAAAACATTTGAAGACGTTCCGGTCATCAGAGATTATCCGGACGTATTCCCAGAAGACTTGCCTGGACTACCACCGATCAGACAAGTGGAGTTTAGAATCGATCTCGTCCCTGGAGCAAACCCAGTGGCGAAGTCACCATATCGATTAGCTCCGTCTGAGATGCAAGAACTGTCTAGTCAACTTCAAGTGCTTCTAGACAAAGGTTTCATTAGACCGAGTTTCTCTCCCTGGGGAGCTCCGGTTCTCTTTGTCAAGAAGAAAGATGGTACATTTCGTATGTGCATCGATTATTGTGAGTTAAATAAGTTGACTGTCAAGAATAGATATCCTTTACCTAGGATCGATGATCTTTTTGATCAATTACAGGGAGCGACTTGCTTTTCTAAAATTGATCTACGATTCGGGTATCACCAGCTCAGGGTAAATGATGAGGATATACCAAAGACTGCTTTTAGGACTCGTTATGGACACTACGAGTTCGTGGTTATGCCATTTGGACTGACCAATGCACCGGCAGTGTTCATGGACTTAATGAATCGAGTCTGTAGGCCGTACTTAGATCAGTTTGTTATCGTTTTCATTGATGATATACTGATTTATTCCAAGACTGAGCCAGAACATGAGGATCATTTGAGGAAAGTCTTGGAGTTACTGAGAGCTGAACAGCTTTATTCTAAATTCTTAAAATGTGAATTTTGGCTAAAAGAAGTTCACTTCTTAGGGCATGTCATTAACAGGGATGGGATACACGTAGATCCAGCGAAGATTGAGGCAATTAAGAACTGGACTACCCCATCTACTCCAACAGAGATTCGTTCATTTCTGGGTCTGGCAGGTTACTGCAGAAGGTTCATCGCGAACTTTTCAAAGATCGCCTTGCCGCTTACCACTCTGACTCAGAAAAGTCAAGCTTATGGGGGCAGAAACAAGAAGATGCATTCCAACTTCTTAAACAGAAGTTATGCAACTCCCATATCCTTAGTCTTCCAGAGGGCAGTGATGATTTCATTGTCTACTGCGATGCTTCAAATCTTGGCCTCGGTTGTTTACTTATGCAATGAGACAAGGTAATTGCATATGCTTCAAGACAACTTAAGGTTCACGAGAAGAATTATACTACTCATGACCTTGAGTTAGGGGCTGTGGTCTTTGCATTGAAGATTTGGAGGCACTACCTTTATGGTACTAAATGTGTCATCTATACGGACCACAAGAGCCTGAAACACATTTTCAATCAGAAAGAACTCAACATGAGACAACGGCGTTGGGTTGAGCTTCTAACTGATTATGACTGTGAGATTCGTTACCACCCGGGTAAAGCCAATGTGGTGGCGGATGCTCTTAGTCGTAAGGAACCAGTCAAGCCAATTCGTGTAAGAGCCATGGAGATCAACACACAACCAAACTTGAAAGATCTGATTCGTATTGCACAACAACAAGTGGTGATCGACAACCAACTGAAGGCAGACTTAGACTGCGGAGTTGAGGGTAAACTAGAACCTCGAGCTGATGGGGTTTTATACTTCAACGGTCGCATGTGGATTCCAAAGTCAGAAGAATTGCGCACACTCATCTGTGATGAGGCTCATAAGTCGCGATACTCAGTTCATCCCGGGGCCGATAAAATGTACCAAGATTTGAGGATATTTTTTTTGGTGGCCCGAAATGAAGAAAGACATAGCACTGTACGTGGGGAAATGTCTAACATGTTCCAAAGTCAAGGCTGAACATCAAAAGCCTTCGGGACTTCTGCAGCAAACTGAAATTCCTCAATGGAAATTGGAGCAAATTTCCATGGATTTCATAACTAAGTTGCCGAGAACTCCGCGAGGTTACGATTCGATTTGGGTGATCGTCGACCGACTCACCAAATCTGCTCATTTTCTCCCAATCCGAGAGGATTACAAAATGGAGAAGTTAGCTACATTGTACATCAACGAAATCATTGCTCGTCATGGTACTCCAACATCAATCATTTCTGATCGTGATAGTCGTTTCACTTCTCGCTTTTGGCAAACATTGCAAAAGGCTTTGGGAACCCGTGTTAATCTTAGCACGGCATATCATCCCCAAACCGATGGTCAAAGCGAAATGACTATTCAAACACTCGAGGACATGCTTCGTTCTTGTGTGATTGACTTCGGTGGGAGTTGGGATACTCATCTTCCACTCATCGAGTTTTCGTACAACAACAGCTACCATACAAGCATTCAATGTGCACCATTCGAAGCTTTATATGGTAGGAAGTGCCGATCACCGGTCTATTGGACCGAGGTTGGTGACTCGCAGGTCGTAGGACCTGAACTCATTCAAGAAACAACAGACAAGATCAAAATCATTCAATCAAGGCTTAAGGCCGCAAGGGATCGACAAAAGAGTTATGCCGATCGACGTCGGAAACCGCTTGAGTTTCAAGTTGGTGACCGAGTCTTACTCAAGGTTTCTCCCTGGAAAGGCGTTGTCCGATTTGGGAAGAAAGGGACACTTGCACCAAGGTACGTTGGACCTTTTGAGATCCTGGAAAGGATTGGTCCCGTAGCCTACAAACTCAAACTTCCAGTGGAGCTAAGCAATGTTCATGATACGTTTCATGTATCAAATCTTAAGAAATGCTTGGCGGATTATGATGCTCAGATTCCACTTGAAGACATTTAGATTCAAAATAACATGCAATTCCTAGAACGTCCGGTTGAAATCATGGATCATGGAGTCAAGAAACTCAAACGTAGCCGTATCCCGATCGTAAAGGTACGATGGGAGGGCAAACGTGGTGCTGAGTTCACCTGGGAACGTGAAGACCAGATGAAGCTTAAGTACCCTCACCTTTTTACAGTACCTTCGGCTAGTTAATTTCGGGACGAAATTCCCTTAACTTGGGGAGACTGTAACATCTGTGCATTTAGTCATGGTAGTCATAAACAGTGATAGAACAATGTGTATTTATAGTCAATCAGCCAATGTGATTCAAGTGTTCATGATTGTGTTTGTGTGTGATAGAATCCTATCTAATTAAGAACAAGTATGTATTATTTATTTACAGTCGATTTCGCTAGACAAGAACAGTATCGTGTTATATCGAAACAGTGGTGGGCTGGCATAGATAAGGCAGTTAGCTGGACTCTGGGTATGCCCTATATATATACTGCGTTCGGTATAATGGGATAGTGTTAGTGTGTAGTGTTGTGACGAATAGTATGACAAACGAATTACTTAAACAAAATCGTAATATATGTAAGCGAGACTGAGTGTGGTTATGGGTGATGATCCATAAAGATACGAATGTTGAACTTATAATTACGAGTAAACGGCAATAAATAAATAATACGACTGAAAAACGTACGCAATTGCGGGTATACACGTAATTGTAGTCGTTTAACGGTCGGATTTCGAACGAACAAATAAAAATAAGTAAAATATTTTATTTTACATTTTACAATTTTGAAACTCATCAAAATAATGAAAATATCAACTCTTTTATTTAAAACGCGTAAAATTTCCGGAAACGCGACGAAAACGAGAACCGAGCAACCTAAACGAACCCGAATATCACCCGTAGTATAAAATCCTTAAAGAAGGCTTTTCTATCATTTATGTTCAGCCCTTTCTCTCTCTAAACCCATATTCCCGCACCCTCTCTCTAGATGTTTCAAGCTTCAAACGCGCGTATCTTGTTCGGTTCTTGGCCAAATCGTGCATTCTTGGTGTCCACGCGTAGCCCTCAACGAAAGGAAGCTTGCAGTACCAAGGATCGGACTACATCGAGCTATTCAAGCCGGATTCTTAGAGAGAAGTTTCGGATTCAAGGGTATTCTACTATTCATCATCTTCTTTCTTTTAAGACCGGGTTTTAACACACCATTTTAATTCTTACATGTTCTAAATGAGTTTTCGCATGATCACCCACTGAAAATCACTATCTATTGTGGATAAATCAAGATTTCGTCATGAACCATAGCTGAATCGCTATCAGGCGAACCTATAGAGGCGAACCTGTAGGGGCGAACCTATAGAGGCGAACCTGTAGGGGCGAACCTATAGAGGCGAACTTGTAGGGGCGAATCTATAGAGGCGAGCCTGTTGGGGCGAACCCATAGAGACGAAGCTGCAGGGGCGACGAACCTTCACTTAGACGAACCTGCAGGGTAACGAACCTCTGGTTCTGGCGAACCTGAGAAACGAACCTTCACTTAGACGAACCTGTAGGGCAACGAACCTAAAGGTTCTGGCGAACCTGAGAGGTGAACGAAACTCTAGGTTCGGGCGAACCTGCAGAGCTGAACAAACCTAGGGCTGCCGAACCTTAGGTCTGCGAACCTTGGGAGGCTATTGCCGAACCTAGTGTAGGCGAACCATAAGGTTCGCTGGTCCTAGGGATAACGATTCTAAAAGTTGAACTAAGTATTCGATCAGGATCTGTGCAACACTTTTAAACATAAAAACAAGTTTTTATTCATTGGTTAATCCGGATCAAAATAACCCAAGTCAATCAATCAATCAAAGAGTAGAATATCACAAAGCTTATAATCTATGTATGATTACAATGATATAGGAACCAGTTAGATGTCTTGTTTGCTACTTGTTCTGGTTCAGAGTCTACTGCTGTCAGGTGAGAACATTAGCCCCTCTTTTACTGTTTTTCAACTGTTTTGGGGTGGAACACGTGATCAAACACTCTTTATGCAAATCATATTTTATATACAGGATTTATGCTACTGTTCAACTGTTACAGGTTCACTTTATAAATCCAATGGATTTCTCAACTATTTTCAAAGGATTGATCAACTGTTTTAATGGTGTTATCAACTGTTAAACAATTTCTATTAAAAGGTTTTATAAAAGGTTCACTAAACTGTTTTATATCTGTTTTACATAAATGGTTTTATACATGTTAAATACTTTTAAAGAATAAGTTTATAAACTCTTTTACTATAAAATGTGCTTTTGACAAAATAATATTTATTAAACCTTGTTATTATACAAGGACACTATTCTCAGTATTAAATCAAGGGCTTCAATACAAGGTTTTCAATCAATATTTTTCATGTTGGTATTCAACCAAATGATTTCCATTCATGGTATTCAAGCAAGGTTTTCAATCCATGGTAATCTAATAAGGCATTTAACCAAAGGTTTCAAATCAAAGTATTCAAAAGCATGGTGTTCATCGTTGTGAACAAACTTATACACACATGAAGACAAATATTCTTATTTTTTTAGCGTTAGTACTGGGTGATCACAACAAGGGAAAGCGGATACATTTGGACATACCAAAGCTGGAGTTAGCTTTTAAATTTGTTTTAAAAGCTAACTGCAGAATTGGTTACATTACGGTAATATGAAATTGCTGCTAATTTAGTTTGCCAGCATACGTCATATTGACCGGGTTACGTCAACACGGAGTTGTCTTCTGTGTAAACTCGTTAGTACAGCTCGTGTTGAATGCATCTGCTGACAAATTTTCTGACTCCAAACGTAGTTTGGGACTTGATTATATGTTGGTTTTTCTAGTAAACAGTCTTTTGACTGTTTGCACACGTTATTCTTACTTGATTTTAGTTTGGGTTGCAACCATCCATGTATTTTTCATTCACTGCTTTATACATATGCCTTACAATGCAGATTCATATTTACAAATGTTAAACCTATTGTTCTCACCAACTACTTTTGTAGTTGATAGTTACTTTTCACGTGTTTCAGGTAATCAGGTTTAAGACATTCTAAAGGACAACTAAGGAGACCGTTTTAAGATAGAACAAGATGAAGAAACAAGCTAGGATGGGTTCCTGATTGTTTAATTGTCTTGTTTGTGTCTTATTTTGTAAACAATATTTTTGGGTCTGTAGTTGTCATAACAATGGTCTAATCCTTATGAAATTAGTAATGCATTGTGGTTGTTCTTATTCAATACTTGTGCATGATTCAACCATCGATCGTCACTGCGCCGTGGATTCCGCACGCGGCGCAGGGGGTGTGACACCTTCCACTAGAAATGATCCTCTTATTGGAAACAAGGACGGAACAATATCTCAGGGGGAGCCAGCTGGAACATCTTCTACACCTGGACTTGATGATAAAGGAAAGGGAAAGGTTCAAGAAGATGACTTTGTAAATAGTTCGTTTGCTGATCAAGCTGATGATGATGATATGATTGATTCTCTTATGGATATAGATGATGATGACCTTGGATATGATGATCAAGCTGAGGGTCATTATGTTCTTGATGTTGATCCTCGGTTAAATGAAAAAGTATCATTTTGATCCTTGTTTTTATAATATTGATAACAGTGCTGATCAGGAACCGGAGGAGGGTGAATGGTTTCCTATTAAAGAGGTTAGATATCTCTTTATGGACTTGTATTGTGAGGCCCCGATCCCGGGTGTCACATCCCGAGCCGGCGGGATAGGATCGGTTGTCCCGACGGGCGGAAGGTTCCCGGGGCGCGATATCGTGAGTCATAATCGTGATGATCAGATTGTTTTCATTGCACATGATATAAATGAGAAATGCTAAACATAATAGAATTACAAAGTTAAATTACATCAGTATTGTTTATAATTTAACAATGTAAATCTATCATCAACATCATAAATTTCTATCTTGTATTTACACAAGATATACAAAATACTTTGTATAATGATGTCTTCAAAAGTATGCAGGTCCAAAATGCTAAGTCTTCTATCTGAAGTCCTAGTCCAAAAGGAATAACTCCTTAGTTGACCTGTTCGTCACCTGAGAAGTCATGCAAAAGATCAAGTCAACACATGGTTGGTGAGTTCATATAGATTAATGATTTGAAAAGGATTTGAAAACCTCCTTTGGTAAAGACCCTAACCTCATTAACTCCACATGTAATATCCACATCGGTATGCTTATATATAGGGCATATGTAAGGGACAAGCCCTAGCCAACATCCCACCACATACTAATATGCATATGACACTGTTGTTAATGATAGTTAAGCATTTTTACCCATTACACTTCTGATTTAGATTATGATCTCCAAAACTTGATTTGACTTTGATTCTTCTGAGTTCGTCATAGATACATGATTTTCCCCAAAAAGTCAATGCTTGTAATAAAATGTTAAATATTTTATTAAATAATTAAATAAAACATTTAAATACAACTAAGACATGATGATTGGGCATTATTTAACTCAATCAATTAGACTTAGTTGGTTGTGGTTGTCCAAGTTGTAACCTCTCACACGTGACCCATGCCAGGCATAACTCACAAGGAGTATATCTGGGCGTGACGGGATTTTAATGATGCCCGTACAGCCTGACCCAATGGCCTTCTGTACTTGAAGGGACTTTATGGATATCCTTTGATTCTTGATCTCTTTGATTCTCTAGATTTTGACTTTGATATTGATTTCATTTGATAGTTCACGTTATTGCCCATATAGCCTGACTACAAGAGTCTTCTATACCTGAAGGGACTTTATGTGTGTTACACGTGATCTTGATTCCATATACAACTGACATCCACCTTAACTCAAATATTAATGATTTCATTAGATTGTAATGATTTCATTATCACAATGATTCACACACACTTATGATTTCCTTGGAATATGATCTATTGATTTTGTTCATTTGATTTCACTTTGAATTTAGATTCTTGAATTTGAACTTGATGGACTAAGGGTTTGATTTGAGTTTAGAATTAAAGTATTACTCATAAGAGTAATTTAATTAACTTGATAATTTGATCTGTTTACTAATTTCCTAGACAGGAGTCTAGAAGTATCAACAAACATATATATATGTATGACATATAATAAATAAAAGCATTTAAATAAACAGTTTAAATAAAACAGTTTACGCATGCTTCTCAGCCCCGCGTTTAAAAACAAAAATGTTTAGAAAAGGGGCAATGAACTCACCTGTGTTGCTCTGCGAATGATTCACAAAAGATAATGCGCGCTCTTTGCTTGTTGCTTATGTATCTTTAGCACCTGAGTTGTTTTAAGAAATTCGAATACTATAAGTACATACGATAGTTGTCGTATTTAGGGTTTGGTCTCGTTGGTGCAACTAAGTGTCCTAGATTACTAATGCGTATCTATGACCCTTCTAACTTAGCCTAATTTATTACCCAGCAGTAACCTTAATCCCACATAAATAAATTAGAAACTTTAAATAAGAACATTTTCAAACTTGATCATTTCAAGTTAAACATTTATTTATAAAAATCATTTATTTAATTTAATAGGATTTTATAAGTCATTTATCTTTATTAAAACATAATTTATTTAAATGAAAAGCATGATTAATATGATGGGCTTAGAGGAAACCCATTGGGCCCACCTCGGCCCATTACTTGACCTTGATCTTTGAACGGTTTCATGATATTTCTAGTGAATCACTTAGGTTAGTTTCATGTCCTTAATAGATTTCCTAAGGTGTAGGTGTTAATGGTCACATCAACACTTCACAACCTTAACTTATTGTTTTCGGATTCACATGATTACTTAAAAGAACTTTAGTTTAACTCCCATTGTCACTATGATCCTTACTTGGTTTAATGTCTTATGGTGAAACTATATCCACTCAACTCATATTGCATGGAAATAGAAACCCTAATCTCATCCCATGCACACACACATGATACTCATTCGACCCATACATAATAGTTTACGTGGCCTACCCATGCATTCATTCTTTAATTAACTTGTGATTTATGGTCTAAATCCCCAACCCTTAGCCAAAAGCCATACTTGAAACACTTGACCGGATAAGGCTTCACCAACTCGAATGACTTGAGCCGACTGGGTGGTGGCCGAATGAAGGCACTCGGTCGAATGAGGCCTATCCGAAAGAAAATTGGTGGGCCGGCTACTGAGTAGGCCGAATGACTTAATGGGCCGACAGAATGGGAGTTGGGCCAACAGGCTTGGGCCGAAGGAGTAAATCTGCAATTGGGTTAAGGCAAATAGAGGTAGGCCGAATAGGATGTAGGCTAGTATAGTTGGGCCGGATCATTCAACTGGGCCTACAGTGGGCTGCCCGAATGAAACCTTGTTAGCCGAATGTGGGTGCTATTTCGGTGGGCCTCATTCGGCGAATGGATAAAGAAATGTTGAACGAATGGGTGTCATTCGTGGGGTCATTCGATGGCCTGTTAGTGGGCCATTCGGCCAATCAACGCCCAACCTCCATCCTTCCATAATTTCGATTCTGAGGCTGTTCTAGGGATGCCATGTATTCTCAACTCTTTATAAGTGTATGTGATAGTGATTCCCTAAGGTTTTGAAGTGATTTGGTCGGGTTTTAGAGGGGACTCGATCTAGGGTTTTCAAAACCCCAAAACCGAACCAAGAACAAGATTTTACCCCGATTTTAGACGGATTCAAGCCCGATCTGTTGTACTCCCGTGATCTACAAGTGATGGTGGTGATTTTGACACCAGGAACTCAAAATTTCATAGAGAAATGGATGAGAAATCATAGAGAGAAGGTGGGATTTCTAGTGAGAGAAAGTGACAAATTTTTGGAGAAGAAAAGTGGAGAAGTGGCTGGTTGGTGGTGGTTGTTGTGGCTTTAATTGCCACATTAAATGTGGGGAAAATACCCGGGTTCGTTCGGGTTCGTTCGGTTTTGCGTGGTTTCGCGTATAAATGTCGGTTTCGCGTCGTTTTCGTAACGAAACGACTCGGTTTTAAAATAGGATTATAAAATTTATTTTAGATTGTGATTCCTAATAAATTAACTAAATATCTTTTAATTATTTAATTTACAAAATATTTATTTAACGTTTAAATCGAATGGCGCGGTCATCGCGCGTATTTGTTCAAATCGTCACCCGATCAAACACGACGATAACTACACTTTTCAATATTGTTTTCTAATTATTGAATATCATTCAGAACGTTAAAATTTCAGATTTATTCGTACAGATCGTCACCTATACGAATAATCTGTCGGTTTAGCATTCACGTAACGACATTCGTGCTGTTTTGTTCTGTAGAGCCTCACATACGTTTATACATAATAAAATCCTAACAAATAAATCACATGATGGTTCTATGTTGCCAGATAATTATCTGACTCAAGAACCATTGTTCTGAACTCGTTTCTCTGAAATGATTCTGATTTCACTGTTTTGATAACATGAAATGATACTGAAACTCAATATGAATATGAAATACACTAAATTACATAAGATTTGTACCTGATTGCTGTTCACGTACTGTTCACGATCACTGTTCCGGTGACGGTTCCGTCACTGATGTTACACCGGGTACCTCACAGAGGTTGGTTTTCATCATAACACATAGCTCTTAAACCAAAAACTTTCATAAATATGTAGCGGAATTTAAAACATTGTCAACTACAAAATATACTGAAATAGACTGTATCAAAACATTTATGATTGCCAATACCATCGGATTCTCTATCTTGATGCCCGAGCTTCATGCTTCCTCTTACTTTAGCTTTAACCTGACATACATGCTAAAATGTCAGCTTACGCTGGTGAGTTCTAGTTTTCATAATCATCGTAAACGTTTTGGCAAGTTAAAACATACTTAACATAAAACATCATTACGTTCACATAAATTATAACGCGTAAACATCGTAATCATCATCATCCAACCACTTTTACTAAGCGTAACAGTGGGCTTATGTCGGCACAAGGCTCCATAACCTTTGATCTGGCTCGCTGAAGTGTTCATACTTACCCAGTAACAAGTACTGGAGCAACCTCATACTTACCCCATAACGAGTATGGGAGCAACATCATACTTACTCCATAGAGAGTATGGAAGCAACATCATACTTACCCCATAGCGAGTATGGGAGAAACATCATACTTACCCCACGGAGTGTGGGAGCAACATTCATTCATCATAATGTACTTACTCCATAATGATATGGGAGCAACATTCATCTATTCATCATAATATGATATACTAGCATCACACTATCATTCATCATACATACTTACCCCACACAAGTGGGAGCAACACTCATACATCATAACGTCATATCCTTATCCTAGTAACATAGGATTTCTCATAACACGTTATGCTAGTATCATTTTATCACGTCATCGTAACATCCTAGCATCATATACATTTAATGTAGGCATCATATCATCGTGTCATAACATCATGGCATCACACACAAGTCATGCTAGTATCTATTCATGGTATCATACATCATAGACTTATACATGGGTCATACTAGCATTCATTATTTCATGCATTATGGCCTCATAAACATGTCATGTTAGCATTCATCATATCATACCTCATACTTCCATCCCAGCAGCCTAGGATATCATCATAGCATGACATTTTAGCACTATCATCATAGCATGTTATCATATAGTTCATAATCGTAACTCCATATCATGCATTCATCATACTTAGCATACCTTCATGCATAAAAAAAATCATAACTCATTAACATGCATAGATCATCATGGCACAGTCACATAGTCATCATAAACATATTAACAGCATGTATGTCAGCCCAAAACATAATTACACGTATAGTGTTGAAAATAGGGCATCTAGAACTCACCTGACAGTAGCTCCTTGTATTCTTGACCGAACTCCTTAGCTAAGACTTAAGAACCTACATCATTACATCGCCTTATTACATTCCATTCTTATATTTAGGATTTATTCTAAGTCCCCATAGCTACTAGTCCACCCCTTATGAGTCCAAGTTCTCGAAATATGGTTAGTATTCGAAACACTTGTAGTTCATGAAGTACTCATGTACACGAAATCCCAGAGTTCACGAATTACTTGAGTACTCAAAATCGTGGACTACACGAACTTCTGGGTACACGAAATCTATGTTCTCGAAATAACATACTCGAAATCACATACTTGAAATTACATACTCGAAGTAACATACTCGAAGGAAATTCGGGTACTCATCTCGTGTACATATTCGGGTACTCATGTGATCATCATAAAGCATCTCAAAAATCTATCTAAGGCTTTGGGGAGCTAGTTATAGGTTCCTTATGCAATTACCAACACACTGGAACCGCAAAGTCTCTAACTTTATGCATAAAGGCACGAGCCTTATGCATGAGTTCACTTTTGTATAAAAATCCTAACTTTTACGCATAAATCACTTACTTGTCGTTAGATGATCCCACTGGCAGCTTCTCGTGTGTTCCTTCTTCTCCTTGAGCGATTTACAGCCGATTCTTGAGGTTCTCGAACTCATATTCGAGTACTTGAGACAAACTGTGTTTCCAGCCAAAGATGTGCATGCTTCCCAAGGCACTCATATATATAGGCAAGGTTCCCGAACTGGGTACTCGAAATCCATTTCGAGTACACCAATTTCGTGAACTTTACTTAGTTTATTTTTCGACAAGTTAATTATCCGTTACCCATTCGTAAGTTCAAACAACTTGTATTAGAAAATTTGGGATGTTACATGTATTGGGAAGAGCAAATTTCTTAAGGAAATTGTTGAGAAGATCATTATGTAATGTGTTATTAAATTTACTAAAGAAGAAATTAGACTGAAGCAAGTTACACAACATAGAGTAAATGAAGATTCTGTTAAATTTTTGACTACTGCAGAGGTGATACAACTAGCTAAAGATGATTTAGCTAATACTTCACAAAGTCCAATTCAGAAAAGGAAATACATGAACAAGAAGGAGTGTGTTGGAAAGATTTTGGCTTGAAAGTTTGATGCTCAAAGCAAGTTGTTAATAATTAAGAGAATTGATGGAGTTCAATATTTGAAGAAAACAATTAAAAGCTTTCATCAATTCCCATTATCTGAATTAAGAGTGCTGGCAAAAATAAGATTTATTTATTATGCTGATGATTACATGGCTCATTTGATTGAACAAACAATAAGGAAAGAGGTTAGACAAAGCACTGTATGGTCTACATCAGGCTCCACGTGCCTTGTATGAGACATTATCGACTCACCTTATTGAACACGGGTTTAATAGGGGTCAGATTGACAAAACATTGTTTTATCGGGAAAAGGGCAAGGATATTATTCTTGTTCAGATCTATGTAGATGATATTATCTTTGGATCTACCGATGAACAACTGTGTTTGGAGTTTAAAGAGGTGATGATTGAGAAAGTTGAAATGAGTGCCATGTCAGACATCAAGTTTTTCCCGGGTTTACAAATTGATCAAACTGATGATGGAATCTTCATTCATCAGATGAAATATATTCATGATATGCTAAAACGGTTTAGCATGCTTGATTCAAAACCGATTTCCACGCCCATTCAGCCAAATCACGGGATTGAGCCTGATATTAAGGGGGAGATAATTGATGCTACTTTGTATCGTGGAATGATTGGAAGTTTGATGTATCTGACTGCCTCAAGACCAGATATTGTATTTGCTACAAGTATCTGTGCTCGATATCAATCAAAACCAAAAGTGTCACATCTGAATGCATTCAAAAGAATTCTTCGTTATCTGAAGGGTACACCAGACACCGGTCTGTGGTATCCTAAAGATGATAACTTCTCCTTCAATGCCTACAGTGATTCTGACTATGGAGGATGTAAGACAGATGCGAAATCCACAACTGGAGGTGCACAATTTTTGGGGGAGCGTTTAGTTTCTTGGCAGTGCAAAAAACAAACATCTGTTGCTACTTCGACTTGTGAGGCTGAGTATGTAGCGGCTGCCAGTTGCTGTTCACAAGTTTTGTGGATACAACAACAGATGAGAGACTATGGTTTGAATTTTCTGACAACCCCAATTCATGTTGATAACGAGGCTGCTATTGCTATCACAAAGAATCTTGTGTATCATTCACGATCTAAACACATTGATATTAGGTTTCATTTCATACGTGATTGCTATGAAAAGAAACTTATTGATGTGGTGAAGATACATACCAATGAGCAACGAGCTGACCTTCTCACCAAGGCTTTTGATAAAAACCGTTTTGAGTATTTGCTCAAATTAAATGGCATTCGGGTCATGGGTGAGGTAATTTTGAATCAACTTCCTTCATAATCAATTTTTATTGAATTAACATCAGATATTTTAATTTTTGTTATTTTGTGTTTTTGTTTTTAGTGGGAGAAAATTTTGAAAAATACAAAAACATTTGAAAAATCAAAAACACAAAAACATTAAAAATTTTGAGAAATTGATTCGACCAAGTGAGAAATGACAGGACATTGTTTGCAATTGGAAGCACATCCGTATCGTACAAGAACTTAAACATAAAGAGCAGTTAGAATTACTTAGTATGATATGTTGGTAGGTTTATAAATTAATTAAGATATCATTTGACAAAATTTTGATTATGTTTTATGAAAAACAGATGCTTAGAACACAATACTTAGTTTTGTCCTGGATAAGTGGTGACTAATTTTACAAAATCTTTTTTGAACAAAAGTCAAGTTACTAGTTTTGATCATGTGTTTATTTTTTTTAAAAGAAATTCTGAATTTGTTTTTCTTTTATTTTAGTTTAAAGCTGAAACATTCTCTACGTATACTTACGTATCGACCTGATTGTTATAGCTTTAAACAATTCAAATTTGTTTTCTTGGTTCTGATTAAGATTTGGACAATCTCTGCGTATATGAAAATATCGATCTGATTGTTAAAAGCTTAATCTTAAATTATTGTTTAGTTCATTTTCTGGATCATCTGAGTATACGAAAATATCAACCTTGATTCCAAGATCTTGATAAAATTCAAATTGTTTTACATTTTGTTGTTTTAAAGGAAATTCTATTTTGTTTTTACATGATCAAGCTAGTTAAAATTGAAGTAATTAATTTCAAGAACATTTGTGTTTAATTAGTTATTCACAAAACGGGGATGTGTTCAAGTAAATAGATATTATAAGGTATTTGATGATTTTGTTTTAATTGATATCTTAACTAAGTAATTAAACTTAAAGAGGTTTTATACTGACAATCATCTTTGAATTGTAATTTGCTGATAAATGTATTCATTAATTCAATCAGGTGTGTTGAAAATTGTAATACAATATGATCTCATGTCTGGATTTTTCTCAAACAAAAATATGTGTTTGTTTTGATAGTTTATAGTTCATAGTTAGAGTTCTTAAAATTGTAGTTTGTTTGTTTTAAAAAAATTTAAAAAATACAAAAAGATTTTTGTTTTATCTGATGTTAAATCAATAATTTTTGATTATTTGTTTTGACTTTGAAACATTAAAACATTGATTTGTTTGAAATTTTTAAATAAATTTGAATTTCAAAAGGTTTGCTTGGAGTTTCGCCTGAAAGGTTTGTGAAGAGGTTCGTTGAATAGGTTCGTCCAATAGGTTCGTTCAATAGGTTTTAGACAGGTTCGTTCAATAGGTTTGTTGAACAGGTTCGTTAAATAGGTTTTGAACAGTTTCGCCTGAGAGGTTCGTTGACAGGTTTGGTCAACATATTGGTCAAAGGTTCGTGAAAAAGGTTTGTCAACAGGTTCGCATATAAAACCAGGTTCGTGTGATACGTTCGTCACTTTCATCAGAAGCCATCACTGAACCTGCAAGTCTGGATTTTAGATTTTTCGATTAAGGATCTCAGAAACATTTTTCCTGATTTCATTTGATTCGAAATTACATTGTGATCATTTCTAGGTAAAAATCTTGAAGATTGACCGGCTAACTTCGAAGATATGTTTGGATTTAGGATATTTTAGTCGAACCTTGTTTGTTGAGTTAAAACCTGTTAAAATTTAATTTTTGGACAAACTGTTGTCATTAATGTTGTTCATCGGTGTTTGACGAACCTTGTGATATAAATTTTGTGATCTAATTCATAGATTTGAAATTATGATTTTGAAATGGATCAGGCTTGCTGATCGGAAGAAGGTTCGCTGGAGTTTTAAGGTTTGCTGAATCTAATAGGTTCGCCGAACCTGTTAAGTTTAGTTTGAATTTTAAAGGTTCGGGACGAACCTCTTTGTTTTAACCGAACCTTCTTTGGTCAATGGTTCGTTTGACCATTAGGTTCGTTATAAGACAAGGTTCGTTCATCAAAGGTTCGTTAAGTTTAATAGGTTTGTCTTGACAACTGGTTGGTCTAGACTTAGGTTCGGCTCAGGAGCTTCGCTGGTTTCAACACTTAAAATTTTTTTTGATTTTTTAATTTTTTTTTAAATTTTGTTTTAATTTTGTTTTATTTCTGATTGTAGAAATGGCAAATCTTACATTTGGGGAAAAGCATACTCTTTGTGCGTATCTGGATCCTACTACCAAGAACGGCAACGATTTCCGGCCAATGATAGAGTTTCTGAGGCGTTCGAGGATTTATCATGCTATTTCCAACTCGTGTCAGATTTATAGATCTCGTGTACAAAGCTTCTGGGAATCAGCAAGGTTGATCACTGTAGATGAAGATTATGTGATTGAAGTGAATGTGCTTGGTCAAGCAATTCGGATTACTGAAGCAGACATTAGGAGAGTATTACAGTTCGGTGGAGAACCTGCTATGATGACACTTATTCCAGAAAAAATGTATCAAGGGCTGCTTCATGAGGATTCATTACTTTGGAGTGTACAGTGTGACTTCTATCAAGAAAGGAAAATTTCCTCTACAATACAAGCTTCTGGCTCATGTTTTATTACACTGCTTGAGTATGGGGAAAGGAACGTTTGATGAATTCAGAGACCTGATGAGGTCAGCGATGGTGGCTTTGATCTTGAACAAACCATTCAATTTCTCAGTAATGATTTTCATATACATGTCTGACAATATCACCAAAGCAAAGGATAGATTCTACATGTATCCCAGATTCATCCAGATGCTTATTGATGAGAGGTTTCCTGAGCAGATGTTACCCAGAGATGCTTCTGATTTGCTTAAGCTTAAGCATATGACGGATTGAAGTCTTGGTCAGGTCAAGGTGTATCAGAAGAGCGGTGATGAGATTTTGAATAAAGATTTAGTATGTCACTGTGCTAGGGCCAACTATGTAGCTCCTGAAAATCATGCCTGGAGGCATGAAGAGTCAAGTTCTGAGAGTGAATTGATCAGTGACAATGATGATGACCAACAACAACCACCACCTCCTCCTCCTAGACAACAAACAAGGAAGTCACCAGCAAAGTCTCCTCAATCACAGACATAAAGTCAAGGTCAAACTCAAGGGCCGAGTGTAACTCCTTCTACATTGGTTCCTCTTCAGGTTATATTTCCAGATCAACAAGGAGAACAAAGGCAACAAGAAGATACTTTTTCTGTTCCAGTTGATGCTAAGAATGTTGAAGTTGAAGATGACAGGGAAGAGTCTACAGAGACTGAGTCTGAATTAGAGACTATTGTAAGAGGGAGTACTGTGATTAAAAGATTGAAGAAAAGATCAGTTCAACATCAAAGTCAAGAAGATAGAGAAGAAGCTGATCCTAGTTTTACAGTGGAAGAGCCTGAAACTTCAAGGCCAAAGAAAAAGAAAAGAACGGCAAATATGCCTAAGAAGAAAAAGTCTAGGACTTCTAGGATCATTGTATCCTCACCAGTGATTACTTCTGCAGTTTCTACTTCATCTGATTCTATTGCTGTTTCTACACCAGTTACTATTGTTTTTACAGTTCAAGGAGGATTTGGGCAAACTCCTGAGTTTGTGAATGTTGCTACTTTCAATCCTTCTTTCTTGGATGCTACAACAGGCACTACATCATTTCAAGAAACAACAACTTTTCAAGATGCTTCTACTTCCAGAGGAGAGTCGTTATTTGAAGGTTTAGATGATTTGGACCTAAACGTCTCTATTGGTTATGATGACTCTGAGATCAGGAGAAGGATTTCTATTTTGTCAAAGGAGTTTGATCAGTATAAGAGTGAAAAGGAGAAAGTAGTAGCTGATCAACCTTCTTCATCAAGCTCAAGTGACATAGATATTTTGAAAAGCCAAATTGCTCAACTGATGAAGTGGAGAGAAGAAGATATAGTTGAGAAGAAGTTGTTGAGGGACAGGATTTTTTCTTTAGAGACTATGACTGCAAAACAAGATGTTGAGATTGCTGAGTTGAAAAAGGAAAATCAAGATTTGAAGAAAAAGATTGATGACATTAAAGTTAAGGATGATCAAGCTGAGACTGCTGGTACTACTTTTGATACTGTATTTGTGAACATTGATGATAAAGAAGAAGAGGAGAAGATTGACTATGAGGATTCTGATGTTGATGAACATCCAAGCTTGAATGCTTATGGTGATGACGAAGATGATGATGGTGATGTGACAGGAACAGGTGGATCAAGCGGTTTGAATTCAACAACAGGTGCTATTGTGGTTTACCATCCTTCCAAGATTGCTTTTGATGCTACTCCAGTTTCAGTTGTTTCTTCTGATAAGGCTAGAGATTGTAAAGATGTTGAAATTGAAGATTTAACTGAAATGGAATATCCTAAGAAGATTGTTGATTATTCTTTGCCTACACTTCTTGATTTGTTTAAACAACTTTCTGATATTCATTTGCAGAGAATGTTTGTTGATATTTATGAAGAAAAAGACTTGGAGGAAGGAGAAATTGCTGGTGGTTATTCAGTAAATGAATTCTATGATATGTTTGAAGTGGATTCAGATCAAGTCTTTGATTTTGAACAAGATGATCAGCTAGAGATATTTGATTTTGAGCAAGATGATCCAATCGATGAAAATTTGTACAATCTGCAAACTTTAAGGAAGATTTTTGATCTTGGAGGTGTATCAAGAACATCAATGGCTCAGATAAAAGAAAAGACTTATATGGAGTTATGGAAAGAGAATCAAGATGAAAGCAAGTACATAGTTGATCACTTGTACATTTTTAAGCAAATGATTGAAGTCATAGAAGATAAAGTTCAAGAAGACCAAGCTAAACAATTTACAAGATTCAAGATTGGATCTAAGTCAAAGATGCAAGGAAGAATTGTTAGCTATGGTTACTTTCACAACATTTCAGGTAGCATAAATGATAAAGGATGTTATGTAGTAAAAAGAATTGATGGATGCCAATATTTTGGAAAAGCATTAGATCTGATGTCTTTACCATCATTTGAGTGTATGCAGTTATCCCGGTTAAAGATGATAAAGCCCATTCAGACTAAACATAATGATACATTTGAGAAGCTATTGAAGAAAGAGGCTAAATATGGATGGAGTTTGTTAAGTCCACAAGTAAAAGACAAGTTGCATGGATATTCAAAGCCTAAAGTTTTTAAAAGACCAAGATTGAGGAGGATAGAACAGAATTGGAATTCTTATTTCAAGTTCTGGTTCTATGATGAAAATACATCTGAAGCTGTGATTCTATTGAAACAAGAAGAACAATGGAGGGTGATTAGGATGTTGGATCCTGTTTGGATAGTCAACTGTTCAAAAGATGATATTGATTTGTTGAATGTGGCTGAGATTTTTGCTGATGAAGGATATCTTGAGGTTGGAATCAGTTATAAAGACAAGGCAGTTCAGTTTCAAACAATTGCTTGGATGTGTTATAATCTGGGTATACATTCTGGATGCAACTGGGAAGATGTTGATTACTTATATGTTGAACTGATGAAAGTTCAAAAGGAGATAGATGATAGAGATGCCAAGCTGGAAGCTGAAAGATTATCGAAGATTCCAAGATCTGTGATTATTCGTGCTGTTGATAATGTTTGTGGAGAAACAAGTGGAGTTCAAAGTGAAGAATAAAGACGAATATTGGAGATTTTGATAGCAACTATTAAGGGGGAGTTTGTTAGTACATATTTGTAATAGGTTGCTTATCAAACATGTAAATTATAGAAGTTTTGTAAAGGTTTGGCTTAGGTTCGTCTGGCCCACGAACCTTAGCAGGTTCGGCGAACCTATCTTCATTGATAGGTTTGGCGAATCTATAACCTTGGAAGGTTCGGCGAACCTATTAGGTTTGGCTGGCTAGGTTCGTCCAGCGAACCTCAAGGTTCGGCTGGCGAACCTAAGGGTTCGGCTATAATAGGTTCGGCTGGCAGTCTGTATATATAGTAGGTTTGTCTGATTTTGTCATAACTTCAGATAACCTCTGGAAATTCTGTGTGTATTCTCTGTGTGAGATTTCTCTGTGTGAGAGTTGTAATCAGTTCATATTGATTAATGAATTGAAGATGATTATTGGAATGCTTGTTCTTCTTTGATTCTTATAGATCAAATATAGATTCCACATATATTTGATTGTTCATAGGATTCCGTTATACGATCAAGATCATATTCAACAGATCTACAGTGGTATCAGAGCGGTGATTAATTTTACAAAATGTTTCTTGAACAAAAGTCAAGTTAGTAGTTTTGATCATGTGTTTATTTTTTTTAAAAGAAATTCTGAATTTGTTTTTCTTTTATTTTAGTTTAAAGCTGAAACATTCTCTATGTATACTTACGTATCGACCTGATTGTTATAGCTTTAAACAATTCAAATTTGTTTTCTTGGTTCTGATTAAGATTTGGACAATCTCTGCGTATATGAAAATATCAATCTGATTGTTAAAAGCTTAATCTTAAATTATTGTTTAGTTCATTTTCTGGATCACCTGAGTATACGAAAGTATCAACCTTGATTCCAAGATCTTTAACAAATTCAAATTGTTTTACATTTTGTTGTTTTAAAGGAAATTCTATTTTGTTTTTACATGATCAAGCTAGTTAAAATTGAAGTAATTAATTTCAAGAACATTTGTGTTTAATTAGTTATTCACAAAACGAGGATGTGTTCAAGTAAATGGATATTATAAGGTATTTGATGATTTTGTTTTAATTGATATCTTAACTAAGTAATTAAACTTAAAGAGGTTTTATACTGACAATCATCTTTGAATTGTAATTTGTTGATAAATATATTCATTAATTCAATCAGGTGTGTTGAAAATTGTAATAGAATATGATCTCATGTCTGGACCTTTCTCAAACAAAAATATGTGTTTGTTTTGATAGTTTATAGTTCATAGTTAGAGTTCTTAAAATTGTAGTTTGTTTGTTTGTTTTTAAAAAAAATTTAAAAAATACAAAAAGATTTTTGTTTTATCTGATGTTAAATCAATAATTTTTGATTATTTGTTTTGACTTTGAAACATTAAAACATTGATTTGTTTGAAATTTTTAAATAAATTTGAATTTCAAAAGTTTTGCTTGGAGTTTTGCCTGAAAGGTTTGTGAAGAGGTTCGTTGAATAGGTTCGTCCAATATGTTCGTTCAATAGGTTTTAGACAAGTTTGTTCAATAGGTTTGTTGAACAGGTTCGTTCAATAGGTTTGTTGAACAGGTTCGCCTGAGAGGTTTGTTGACAGGTTCGGTCAACATATTGGTCAAAGGTTCGTGAAAAAGGTTTGTCAACAGGTTCGCATATAAAACCAGGTTCATGTGATACGTTCGTCACTTTCATCAGAAGCCATCACCGATCCTGCAAGTCTGGATTTTCGATTTTTCCATTAAGGATCTCAGAAACATTTTTCCTGATTTCATTTGATTCGAAATTACATTGTGATCATTTGTAGGTAAAAATCTTGAAGATTGACCGGCTAAGTTCGAAGATATGATTGGTTTTAGGATATTTTAGTCGAACCTTGTTTGTTGAGTTAAAACCTGTTAAAATTTAATTTTTGGACAAACTGTTTTCATTAATGTTGTTCATCGGTGTTTGACGAACCTTGTGATATAAATTTTGTGATCTAATTCATAGATTTGAAATTATGATTTTGAAATGGATCAGGTTCACAGATCGAAAGAAGGTTCACTGGATTTTTAAGGTTCGCTGAATCTAATAGGTTCGCCGAACCTGTTAAGTTTAGTTTGAATTTTAAAGGTTCGGGACGAACCTCTTTGTTTTAACCGAACCTTCTTTGGTCAATGGTTCGTTTGACCATTAGGTTCGTTATAAGACAAGGTTCGTTCATCAAAGGTTCGTTAAGTTTAATAGGTTTGTCTTTACAACAGGTTCGTCTAGACTTAGGTTCGCTCAGGGGTTCGCTGGTTTCAACACTTAGAAATTTTTTTGATTTTTTAATTTTTTTTTTAAATTTTGTTTTAATTTTGTTTTATTTCTGATTGTAGAAATGGCGAATCTTACATTTGGGGAAAAGCATACTCTTTGTGCGTATCTGGATCCTACTACCAAGAGCGGCAACGATTTCCGGCCAATGATAGAGTTTCTGAGGCGTTCGAGGATTTATCATGCTATTTCCAACTCGTGTCAGATTTATAGATCTCGTGTACAAAGCTTCTGGGAATCAGCAAGGTTGATCACTGTAGATGAAGATTATGTGATTGAAGTGAATGTGCTTGGTCAAGCAATTCAGATTACTGAAGCAGACATTAGGAGAGTATTACAGTTCGGTGGATAACCTGCTATGATGACACTTATTCCAGAAAAAATGTATCAAGGGCTGCTTCATGAGGATTCATTACTTTGGAGTGTACAGTGTGACTTCTATCAAGAAAGGAAAACTTCCTCTACAATACAAGCTTCTGGCTCATGTTTTATTGCACTGCTTGAGTATGGGGAAAGGAACGTTTGATGAATTCAGAGACCTGATGAGGTCAGCGATGGTGGCTTTGATCTTGAACAAACTGTTCAATTTCTCAGCAATGATTTTCAGATACATGTCTGACAATATCACCAAAGCAAAGGATAGATTCTACATGTATCCCAGATTCATCCAGATGCTTATTGATGAGAGGTTTCCTGAGCAGATGTTACCCAGAGATGCTTCTGATTTGCTTAAGCTTAAGCATATGACGGATTGAAGTCTTGGTCAGGTCAAGGTGTATCAGAAGAGTGGTGATGAGATTTTGACTAAAGATTTAGAAGAAAAAGTCTAGGACTCCTAGGATCATTGTATCCTCACCAGTGATTACTTCTGCAGTTTCTACTTCATCTGATTCTATTGCTGTTTCTACACCAGTTACTCCTGTTTTTACAGTTCAAGGAGGATTTTGATGGCAAACTCCTGAGTTTGTGAATGTTGAGAAGAAGCTGATCCTAGTTTTACAGTGGAAGAGCCTGAAACTTCAAGGCCAAAGATCCTTCTAGGACTCTTATCCTCACCAGTGATTACTTCTGCAGTTTCTACTTCATCTGATTCTATTGCTGTTTCTACACCAGTTACTATTGTTTTTACAGTTCAAGGAGGATTTGGGCAAACTCCTGAGTTTGTGAATGTTGCTACTTTCAATCCTTCTTTCTTGGATGCTACAACAGTCACTACATCATTTCAAGAAACAACAACTTTTCAAGATGCTTCTACTTCCAGAGGAGAGTCGTTATTTGAAGGTTTAGCTGATTTGGACCTAAACGTCTCTATTGGTTATGATGACTCTGAGATCAGGAGAAGGATTTCTATTTTGTCAAAGGAGTTTGATCAGTATAAGAGGGAAAAGGAGAAAGTAGTAGCTGATCAACCTTCTTCATCAAGCTCAAGTGACATAGATATTTTGACAAGCCAAATTGTTCAACTGATGAAGAGGAGAGAAGAAGATATAGTTGAGAAGAAGTTGTTGAGGGACAGATTTTTTCTTTAGAGACTATGACTGCAAAACAAGATGTTGAGATTGCTGAGTTGAAAAAGGAAAATCAAGATTTGAAGAAAAAGATTGATGACATTAAAGTTAAGGATGATCAAGCTGAAGACTGCTGGTACTACTTTTGATACTGTATTTGTGAACATTGATGATAAAGAAGAAGAGGAGAAGATTGACTATGAGGATTCTGATGTTGATGAACATCCAAGCTTGAATGCTTATGGTGATGATGAAGATGATGATGGTGATGTGACAGGAACAGGTGGATCAAGCGGTTTGAATTCAACAACAGGTGCTATTGTGGTTTACCATCCTTCCAAGATTGCTTTTGATGCTACTCCAGTTTCAGTTGTTTCTTCTGATAAGGCTAGAGATTGTAAAGATGTTGAAATTGAAGATTTAACTGAAATGGAATATCCTAAGAAGATTGTTGATTATTCTTTGCCTACACTTCTTGATTTGTTTAAACAACTTTCTGATATTCATTTGCAGAGAATGTTTGTTGATATTTATGAAGAAAAAGACTTGGAGGAAGGAGAAATTGCTGGTGGTTATTCAGTAAATGAATTCTATGATATGTTTGAAGTGGATTCAGATCAAGTCTTTGATTTTGAACAAGATGATCAGCTAGAGATATTTGATTTTGAGCAAGATGATCCAATCGATGAAAATTTGTACAATCTGCAAACTTTAAAGAAGATTTTTGATTTTGGAGGTGTATCAAGAACATCAATGACTCAGATAAAAGAAAAGACTTATATGGAGTTATGGAAAGAGAATCAAGATGAAAGCAAGTACATAGTTGATCACTTGTACATTTTTAAGCAAATGATTGAAGTCATAGAAGATAAAGTTCAAGAAGACCAAGCTAAACAATTTACAAGATTCAAGATTGGATCTAAGTCAAAGATGCAAGGAAGAATTGTTAGCTATGGTTATTTTCACAACATTTCAGGTAGCATAAATGATAAAGGATGTTATGTAGTAAAAAGAATTGATGGATGCCAATATTTTGGAAAAGCATTAGATCTGATGTCTTTACCATCATTTGAGTGTATGCAGTTATCCCGGTTAAAGATGATAAAGCCCATTCAGACTAAACATAATGATACATTTGAGAAGCTATTGAAGAAAGAGGCTAAATATGGATGGAGTTTGTTAAGTCCACAAGTCAAAGACAAGTTGCATGGATATTCAAAGCCTAAAGTTTTTAAAAGACCAAGATTGAGGAGGATAGAACAGAATTGGAATTCTTATTTCAAGTTCTGGTTCTATGATGAAAATACATCTGAAGCTGTGATTCTGTTGAAACAAGAACAATGGAGGGTGATTAGGATGTTGGATCCTGTTTGGATAGTCAACTGTTCAAAAGATGATATTGATTTGTTGAATGTGGCTGAGATTTTTGCTGATGAAGGATATCTTGAGGTTGGAATCAGTTATAAAGACATGGCAGTTCAGTTTCAAACAATTGCTCGGATGTGTTATACTCTGGGTATACATTCTAGGTGCAACTGGGAAGATGTTGATTACTTATATGTTGAACTGATGAAAGTTCAAAAGGAGATAGATGATAGAGATGCCAAGCTGGAAGCTGAAAGATTATCGAAGATTCCAAGATCTGTGATTATTCGTGCTGTTGATAATGTTTGTGGAGAAACAAGTGGAGTTCAAAGTGAAGAATAAAGACGAATATTGGAGATTTTGATAGCAACTATTAAGGGGGAGTTTGTTAGTACATATTTGTAATAGGTTGCTTATCAAACATGTAAATTATAGAAGTTTTGTAAAGGTTTGGCTTAGGTTCGTCTGGCCCACGAACCTTAGCAGGTTCGGCGAACCTATCTTCATTGATAGGTTTGGCGAATCGATAACCTTGGAAGGTTTGGCGAACCTATTAGGTTTGGCTGGCTAGGTTCGTCCAGCGAACCTCAAGGTTCGGCTGGCGAACCTAAGGGTTCGGCTATAATAGGTTCGGCTGGCAGTCTGTATATATAGTAGGTTTGTCTGATTTTGTTATAACTTCATAAAACCTCTGGAAATTTTGTGTGTATTCTCAGTGTGAGATTTCTCTGTGTGAGAGTTGTAATCAGTTCATATTGATTAATGAATTGAAGATGATTATTGGAATGCTTGTTCTTCTTTGATTCTTATAGATCAAATATAGATTCCACATATATTTGATTGTTCATAGGATTCCGTTATACGATCAAGATCATATTCAGCAGATCTATAGTGGTATCAGAGTGGTGATTAATTTTAGAAAATGTTTCTTGAACAAAAGTCAAGTTACTAGTTTTGATCATGTGTTTATTTTTTTTAAAAGAAATTCTGAATTTGTTTTTCTTTTATTTTAGTTTAAAGCTGAAACATTCTCTGTGTATACTTACGTATCGACCTGATTGTTATAGCTTTAAACAATTCAAATTTGTTTTCTTGGTTCTGATTAAGATTTGGACAATCTCTGCGTATATGAAAATATCGATCTGATTGTTAAAAGCTTAATCTTAAATTATTGTTAAGTTCATTTTCTGGATCACCTGAGTATACGAAAGTATCAACCTTGATTCCAAGATCTTTAACAAATTCAAATTGTTTTACATTTTGTTGTTTTAAAGGAAATTCTATATTGTTTTTACATGATCAAGCTAGTAAAAATTAAAGTAATTAATTTCAAGAACATTTGTGTTTAATTAGTTATTCACAAAACGAGGATGTGTTCAAGTAAATGGATATTATAAGGTATTTGATGATTTTGTTTTAATTGATATCTTAACTAAGTAATTAAACTTAAAGAGGTTTTATACTGACAATCATCTTTGAATTGTAATTTGTTGATAAATATATTCATTAATTCAATCAGGTGTGTTGAAAATTGTAATAGAATATGATCTCATGTCTGGATCTTTCTCAAACAAAAATATGTGTTTGTTTTGATAGTTTATAGTTCATAGTTAGAGTTCTTAAAATTGTACTTTGTTTGTTTGTTTTTAAAAAAAATTTAAAAAATACAAAAAGATTTTTGTTTTATCTGATGTTAAATCAATAATTTTTGATTATTTGTTTTGACTTTGAAACATTAAAACATTGATTTGTTTGAAATTTTTAAATAAATTTGAATTTCAAAAGGTTTGCTTGGAGTTTCGCCTGAAAGGTTTGTGAAGAGGTTCGTTGAATAGGTTCGTCCAATAGGTTCGTTCAATAGGTTTGTTGAACAGGTTCGTTAAATAGGTTTTGAACAGGTTCGCCTGAGAGGTTCGTTGACAGGTTCGGTCAACATATTGGTCAAAGGTTCGTGAAAAAGGTTTGTCAACAGGTTCCCATATAAAACCAGGTTTGTGTGATACGTTCGTCACTTTCATCAGAAGCCATCTCCGAACCTGCAAGTCTGGATTTTCAATTTTTCCATTAAGGATCTCAGAAACATTTTGCCTGATTTCATTTGATTCGAAATTACATTGTGATCATTTGTAGTTAAAAATCTTGAAGAATGACCGGCTAAGTTCGAAGATATGATTGGTTTTAGGATATTTTAGTCGAACCTTGTTTGTTGAGTTAAAACCTGTTAAAATTTAATTTTTGGACAAACTGTTTTCATTAATGTTGTTCATCGGTGTTTGACGAACCTTGTGATATAAATTTTGTGATCTAATTCATAGATTTGAAATTATGATTTTGAAATGGATCAGGTTCACAGATCGAAAAAAGGTTCACTGGATTTTTAAGGTTCACTGGATTTTTAAGGTTCGCTGAATCTAATAGGTTCGCCGAACCTGTTAAGTTTAGTTTGAATTTTAAAGGTTCGGGACGAACCTCTTTGTTTTAACCGAACCTTCTTTGGTCAATGGTTCATTTGACCATTAGGTTCGTTATAAGACAAGGTTCGTTCATCAAAGGTTCGTTAAGTTTAATAGGTTTGTCTTTACAATAGGTTCATCTAGACTTAGGTTCGCTCAGGGGTTCGCTGGTTTCAACACTTAGAAATTTTTTTGATTTTTTTTTCAAATTTTGTTTTAATTTTGTTTTATTTCTGATTGTAGAAATGGCGAATCTTACATTTGGGGAAAAGCATAATCTTTGTGCGTATCTGGATCCTACTACCAAGAACGGCAAAGATTTCCGGCCAATTATAGAGTTTCTGAGGCGTTCGAGGATTTATCATGCTATTCCCAACTCGTGTCAGATTTATAGATCTCGTGTACAAAGCTTCTGGGAATCAACAAGGTTGATCACTGTAGATGAAGATTATGTGATTGAAGCGAATGTGCTTGGTCAAGCCATTCGGATTACTGAAGCAGACAATAGGAGAGTATTACAGTTCGGTGGAGAACCTGCTGGGATGACACTTATTCCAGAAAGATGTATCAAGGGCTGCTTCATGAGGATTCATTACTTTGGAGTGTACAGTGTGACTTCTATCAAGAAAGGAAAACTTCCTCTACAATACAAGCTTCTGGCTCATGTTTTATTACACTGCTTGAGTATGAGGAAAGGAACGTTTGATGAACTCAGAGACCTGATGAGGTCAGCTATGGTGGCTTTGATCTTGAACAAACCGTTCTACTTTTCAGCAGTGATTTTCATATACATGTCTGACAATATCACCAAAGCAAAGGATAGATTCTACATGTATCCCAGATTCATCCAGATGCTTATTGATGAGAGGTTTCCTGAGCAGATGTTACCTAGAGATGCTTCTGATTTGCTTAAGCTTAAGCATATGACGGATTGAAGTCTTGGTCAGGTCAAGGTGTATCAGAAGAGCGGTGATGAGATTTTGACTACAGATTTAGTATGTCACTGTGCCAGGGCCAACTATGTAGCTCCTGAAAATCATGCCTGGAGGCATGGAGAGTCAAGTTCTGAGAGTGAATTGATCAGTGACAATGATGATGACCAACAACAACCACCACCTCCTCCTCCTAGACAACAAACAAGGAAGTCACCAGCAAAGTCTTCTCAATCACAGACACAAAGTAAAGGTCAAACTCAAGGGCCAAGTGTAACTCCTTCTAAATTGGTTCCTGTTCAAGTTATATTTCCAGATCAACAAGGAGAACAAAGGCAACAAGAAGATACTTTTTCTGTTCCAGTTGATGCTGAGAATGTTGAAGTTGAAGATGAAGGTGAAGAGTCTACAGAGACTGAGTCTGAATTAGAGACTATTGTAAGAGGGAGTACTGCGATTAAAATATTGAAGAAAAGATCAGTTCAACATCAAGCTGATCCTAGTTTTACAGTGGAGGAGCCTGAAACTTCAAGGCCAAAGAAAAAGAAAATAATGGCAAAGATGCCTAAGAAGAAAAATCTAGGACTCCTAGGATCATTGTATCCTCACCAGTGATTACTTCTGCAGTTTCTACTTCATCTGATTCTATTGCTGTTTCTACACCAGTTACTATTGTTTTTACAGTTCAAGGAGGATTTGGGCAAACTCCTGAGTTTGTGAATGTTGCTACTTTCAATCCTTCTTTCTTGGATGCTACAACAGTCACTACATCATTTCAAGAAACAACAACTTTTCAAGATGCTTCTACTTCCAGAGGAGAGTCGTTATTTGAAGGTTTAGATGATTTGGACCTAAACGTCTCTATTGGTTATGATGACTCTGAGATCAGGAGAAGGATTTCTATTTTGTCAAAGGAGTTTGATCAGTATAAGATGGAAAAAGAGAAAGTAGTAGCTTATCAACCTTCTTCATCAAGCTCAAGTGAAATAGATATTTTGAAAAGCCAA